>CM053991.1:18426962-18898050 GCA_028641955.1 Protonibea diacanthus
GACGCAGATTTGAGCGACAGTGGTGGTGAGTGGATAAAACAGCACTTCATGGAACTGAAAGAATTATACAGTCTAATCTAACAGTATCAGATGTGTAATTTGGGTGGTTTATTTTTTTATGTAGATGATGCCGCCAAGAGGAGAGGAAACAGGAGGCAGGCAGGAGGAAGAGGAGGTGCGAAGGGAAAAGGCCGAGGGAAAAAGGCAGCCAGCGAGGAGGAAGACGAGGATGAGGAGGAGGACGACGATGCACCCAGGAGACGCAGAGGAGGGAACAAGAAGCCCAACAAGAAACGTGGCGGTGACGATGATGAGGATGAGAGCGAGGATGAGGCTCCCAAGAGGAGGCGAGGAGGAGCAGCCAATAGGAAGAAAGGAGGCAAAGCTCAGGACAGTGATGAGGAGGACAGTGATGCGGGGAAAGGAAAGAAGGGCAGGAGGGGAGGAAGGAAAGGAGGAAAGAATGATGATGATGATGATGATGATGATGATGAGGACAGTAAGGGTAAGAAGGGAAAAGGGAAGGGCAAGGGGAAAGACAAGGACGATGACGACAACAAAAAGAAGAAGAAGAAGAAGACTGATGGCAGGTAAGTCAGAGGATGTAAAACTACACATAAGGAGTCAGATACACCTGACTTATTTTAAAGTAATAGATTTGTTGTGATTTAGCTCCCCCAGTTTCAGAGTGCAATGCCACTGTCATAAATATGGACAGCTGGACACATGTATTTGTATCACTTACTACTATGAAGAGCAAGAAGCCCAGCTTGGTATCTGTCTTCAGGCTAACTAAGCTAACTAACGAAAGCTAACAGCAGCATAAAAGTTACGTAATGTCTCTTTAACATTGTTCTTTAAATTAAGGTCCAAATGACTTTATTACATTACATACAATAAAATTCTCCTGTTTTCTAAACCATACTGGCAACATAAAATTTAATACCGACCACAACAAGGTGTGAAAACAAAATGTCATAATGGTTTACTCGAATAGAACTGTTAGACAAGACAAAGAATCAATGTAGCTTTTTAAACTCTTACTATTTGGAATTTTGTTCATCATCTTGGGAGCATGAATTTGCTCAGCAAATTAAATCTGCGCTTTTTGCAATGATGAGTTGTCCTGTTAGATATCAGCAAGGGGATATATAAATCATTACGAGTTGTCCTCTAGGGAACATGAATATTCTGAACAAATTTCATGGAAATGTTGTCAGTTTCTGGCTATCTGGCTTTTAGTATACAAAGTTGTCTCTTTGACAAACTCACTCCCACACTTCTCCGTCTCCATCTGCCATTTATTTTCCAGTTCCTCTGATTCCAACTCTGATGGTGAGGGGGGTGAGGGGGAAGAGGAGTCCATGTCAGAGGGAGAGATGGCCGCTCTGATGGAGGAGGTGGAGGAGAAGAAGAAACTGATCGCAAACATCAGGAACAAGCCGTGGAGGATGAAGCGCCGGCTCACGCACCTGAAGTAATCTCTTACACCTGTCCTGGTTTCCGGTTTGCGATAAAAGTTCTTCTTCTCCATCCAGAATCACAGAGCCACGTCATAAAACCAATCATATGCAACGTTTTATCAATTCAACCTTTATGTTTGGGGTCAATTTACATGTCAGAACATGGAAAATGTTCATTTCACATCTGAAAACCTAATTTAAGAAAATATAAATTTCACTTTGTAAACTTGAAATTACATATTCACATTATGAAAAACAACATCTGCTGTTTTTCATGTGTGACACAGCTTTTCATAGGAAACTATAATTTGCAGTTGCTTCATATTTGGGCTACAAATCATCACGCATCTGAAAATATTTGTCTTTGTCAGACCGTTTTACTGTCTTCTTATTTTGACTCTAGACGTAAATCAGTGTGAAAAAATATAAATCCAGCTCATTTTATGGCCAATTGTCTCACAGGGAGGCTCAACAATTCGTGGATAAGTTTGAAGGAGCTTTGGGGAAAGGAAAAGGCAGGAAGTGGTACGCCTACAAAGTGATGATGACAAAGGTTTGGCACAAAATTCAGACTTCCTATCTTTGATTTTTGCTTTTGTTTTCCTTTTTCAATCTTCATTCCTTTTCCTTCTTAAATTCCAGAAATGGATCAAGTTCCAGAGGGATTTTGAGAATTTCAGAACAGCCTGTATCCCCTGGGAGAGGAAGATCAAAGAGGTGGAAAGTAAGTTTTCTTTACAGCTTGAACAGTGACTCCTAGTGGACAGATGCTGAGTTTGTAAAATCTTCTTGATGTCTTCAGGTCACTTTGGATCATCCGTGGCGTCTTACTTCATCTTCCTGCGCTGGATGTATGGCATGAACCTGGTCCTTTTTGGTTTCACTTTTGGACTGGTGGTCATCCCTGAGGTGAAATGCTCTAGTCTAAAAGCTGCAATACAATCTATTCTTATAACTGTTTACAAAGAGCAAAGCATAGAGTAAAAAAAGACAATCTATTATTAATTTATTAGAGTAAAAATCATGAAATAAAATATTTGATGATATTAAACATTTAATGGTGTTCCAGGTTCTGATGGGCCTTCCCTATGGGTCTATACCCAGAAAGACTGTACCCAGAGCAGAGCAGGATACCGCTCAGGACTACTCTGTCCTCATGGACTTCAATGTGGGTCTGATATATGATTACATTTTTTATTGTGTCTAGTATACAAAAGGCATACATTTACAAATGACACTACAATGATTACAAAAATAAAGAAAATCCGTTGGCATAACTCAACAAGGAAATCCATAGGTTAGTAATCAACCGACAGAAATCAAAGTAAATAATAATTAAAGAGTTCCTACCTTCTTTTTAAAACTGCTAAAATGGCCAACAGCTATATACACAATACACAAGTGACCATAAACACTAAAGGAAGATAGGTGAGTGAAGGAAAAAAGGAAATAATGATAGCACCTCTTCTTTTTTTAGGGCTACTGTAAATATTCAGTCCTGTTCTACGGATATTACAACAGTCAGAGGACCATCGGCTTGCTCAAGTATAGGCTGCCTCTGTCCTACCTCATGGTCGGGATCGGCACCTTTGGTTACAGCCTGATGGTCGTGATCCGCACGTGAGTCTGCAGCAGCAATGAATAAAAAACAAAGGAAGTCACAGGAAAAACAAAACTTAAAGACATCAAGATTAAACGATTGTGTACATGTACATTTGCTGGTGAGTGATACATACATCAAGATGATGTTCACGTTTGTCTGTCCATAAAGAAGGCTGTTGTGTTTTTTCAGAATGGCCAAGAATGCTGATGTTGGCGGTGGAGACGGAGATGAGGGAGAATTCACATTTGCCTGGAAGATGTTCACCAGCTGGGATTACCTGATAGGCAATGCAGAAACTGCTGACAACAAGTACGCCTCCATCACCACCAGTTTTAAGGTAACCATGGCAACAGGTTTACAATAAACATGTGTACTGTATTTTTCAGTACAGCTGTAGTTCCAGTTGAGCTAATGCATCAGTGGCTAAGATTAAGTTCTCCTTTCTGTATCTGTTTTGACAAAAACAGGAGTCCATCGTGGACGAGCAGGAGAACCAGAAGGATGAGAACATTCACCTGAGGAGGTTCCTCAGAGTCCTGGCTAATGTCTTGATTACCTGCAGCCTCGGCGGGAGTGGATACCTCATCTATTTCGTGGTCAAGAGGTCTCAGGAGTTTGCCACCAGGGACGACCTCAGCTGGTATGAGAAGAACGAGGTAATGATGGTCAGATGGTTCTGAATGAAATACTACTAAAGGAAGAAAGTGTGTGAAAAACAGATAGAAAGACCAATATACAGTCGACAAATAAAATGGTGTTGTCTGTTTTACTGAAATAGCTTTTTGACATGAAGATGTTATTGTGATTTCTTGGACAGTTGGAGATCATTATGTCTCTGCTGGGTCTGGTGTGTCCTCCTCTATTTGAGACCATCGCTGAGCTGGAGGACTACCATCCTCGAATCGCCCTCAAGTGGCAGCTCGGACGTATCTTTGCTCTCTTCCTCGGAAACCTCTACACCTTTCTCTTCGCCCTGTTTGACGAGGTCAACACCAAGGTATGGTAGTGTGTGTGTGTGTGTGTGTGTGTGTGTGTGTGTGTGTGTCTTCCCAAACTGACCAGCTGGACAGTTTCTCGGTGAACCCATTTAGGGTTAGGGGAACATTTTAGCCACCAGGGGTCTCTAGCAAAACCTGTATGGAACAATTAGCAATTGATGGATGATTCACATAAAAAGATATTTAAGTGCAACAGAAAATATTACAAGAAAGAAAAAGGAAAAGATATTTAAGTGTTTTCAGTGCCCTGAATAAAAACCTGTGTCATTGTTGGCTGATTCACTTCTTTGTGCCTCGTAGCTGGAAGAAGAGGAGTCCA
The DNA here is from genome assembly GCA_028641955.1 of Protonibea diacanthus. Classification (NCBI taxonomy): domain Eukaryota; kingdom Metazoa; phylum Chordata; class Actinopteri; family Sciaenidae; genus Protonibea; species Protonibea diacanthus. The sequence goes on from CM053991.1 coordinate 18,431,346, forward strand.
TTAAGAACGCCTCCATCTGGGCCATGAAAGAGTACTATGCTAACTTCTCACGTATATACAACGACTCCGAGGCCACCCCACCCCCCATGAACCCTGCTGATGTCATCAGAGGACCCTGCTGGGAGACATTAGTTGGCATAGTAATGAAAATAAAAACTGATTTACTTTTTGATTTAACACAGAAATACAGAGACTTGTTTGTAAGAACACGTTGTTAGACAAACTGGGCCACTAATCCTTATGTCCACATTTCACTTTCCTGAATTTGTGTTGTTTCAGGAGTTTGTGAAGCTGACAGTATCGGACATCCAGGTGTCCTACCTGACCATCCTGATAGGTGACTTTGCCAGAGCTGTCATTGTTCGCTTCCTCAACTACTGCTGGTGCTGGGACCTGGAGGCTGGGTTTGTAAGTCTTCCAGCTGAAGCATATTATGGTTGAAATTTAATTTATATGTTTTACCTAAGGCGTGTCTAAATAACTGTCAAGAACTCATTAGACAGTAAAGATCTTTATACGTTCTCCATTTCTGTATGCATTGTCAGACAACAATATCCATGCTCAGCAACAGTGTAGGTCTGTTGAGCAGTTATTTCATGCTGACATTATTTGACAATACATCAGATCATATGAGATTCACACCATATAATACAGTGAGTAGTATGGTGAGCACAGCAGCTTAATTTAGCCGCAAAAATGGCATGGATTGTCACACTAACTTGTCAATGCTTCGTTGTTAGCACATTTGAATCAAACTAATCCTTTATGAAGACTCAGAACACGAATAAACAGAGTAACTTTAATGTTTCTTCCGTCCAATTATTGAACCTTAGCATGATGTTAACTATACCTGTGAGTACATTGCCATGGTAGTGTTAGAATTAGCTCTGCAGCGTAGCCTCACAGAGGTATTAGCATGGCTGTACACAAATTTTTAAAGCTTTCTAACTTTCTAGAGAAATCTGTTATTGATGTGAGTCTTTATTCTTTTTGGCACAAACCCATTCACGTTATTAAAGCTTTCAGTAAATACTAAATGATCCTTGTCTTGTTCACATTTAGCCATCATATGGAGAGTTTGACATCAGTGGTAATGTACTTGGATTGGTCTTCAATCAAGGCATGATCTGGTAAAAACTTTATTTTTATACACCCTCTTTGCTAGTGTGTTCCGGTGCATGTGTGTGTGTTTACATGAATTGGCACGTGTTGCTTCATGCATATCCTGTATCACTGAATGTGTAGATGATATCAGTATCATTGATACTGCCAGTGTTTGGGTTCAGGTTGCAGTGGAACCATCACGTGTTATTATGTAACATCACATTATGCTATGCCATGTACATCACGTTACTGTGTTACATATTCTTTACAAGTTACATTACATTGTATATTATTGTGCTTCACATGATGTCACGTCATGGTGTGCTTCAGGATGGGTGCATTTTATGCTCCCGGGCTGGTTGGCATCAACGTGCTCCGCCTCCTCAGCTCCATGTACTATCAGTGCTGGGCCGTGATGGCCACCAACGTGCCCCATGAGAGAGTCTTCAAGGCCTCCAAATCCAACAACTTCTACATGGGTCTGCTGCTCCTCATCCTCTTTCTCAGTCTGTTACCTGTCGTCTACACCATAATGACCTTGCCGCCTTCATTTGACTGTGGACCCTTTAGGTAATAACACAATACAAAAACATAAGAAATGATTGAGTTACAGTTACATGCTTATTCACACACACATTGACCATCGTGATCTTTGCAGTGGGAAGGTGAAAATGTTTGACGTGATCATGGAGACGATCGACCTGGACCTGCCAGCGTTCATGGGGACACTCTTCAGCTACGCAGCCAACCCAGGCCTCATTATACCAGCTGTACTGCTCATGGTGTGAGTGTATAGGAATGGCTATCATGCACACAGCTTTTTAGATTTTTAATTCTGCATCTGATTTTACCCATTTTACCCCTTAAACTTTATTTTTGAGCTTCTTGTCAGTTTTGACATATTAAGGATATGGCAGAATTTAAACACATGCACATTCACATGTGTACATCACAACAGAAATACACCCAAATGCACATAATACACACATCTTTATGATTACACAAATGAATAGTTGTTGTAGTGTGTGTGTGTATGTGTGTGTGTGTGTGTGTCCTAAAATCCTGCAAAACTCTCCATGTTGCCCTTACAGACTGGCCATTTACTATCTGAACTCAGTGTCTGAGGCCTACCAGAACTCCAACAATGAGCTGAAGAAGAAGATGCAGATGGTGTGTAGAAAATGGCATTGAAAGTAGTGTAAACTATACAATCTGTACAGCAGTGGGGCAACATATTTGACATATTTGTTATGTTTGTCTCTGAGTATTTTGTATTTTCATCATCTCCTCACTTTTTTTCCATCCCTCTCTCTCTGTTTCTGTCTTTCCAGGCTCGGGATGAAGAGAAGAACCGCAGGAACAACACGGACAGCACCAACCAGGTCATGAAAGACCTGGAAGACCTGCTGCCGAACAAATCCCTTGCTCCTCCGCCTGAACCTGGTCAGTAAATTCATGAACAGCTGGTCATTCTTCAGAAAAATCAGTAAAGTAAAAATGTGACTAAATGTAAATATATAATATGTAATATAATAAATACTGTATATTGTTTTTAATAATGTAAAGTATTGACTTCTGTACCATCCTGTAAAAAACAAATTACTTCTGGATATGTAACACTAACATGTTATTCATGAGTTTATGTTCATGTTATGCCTTCTACATGTGACTGGAAATTGTCTTCGCTGTCTCTGAACAGAAAAGCCACCAGAACCGGAAGCAAATCCGACTAAAACGAAGCCTGGGTCAGGTAAAGGCGTTAAACTGGAAAAAGATGTGGCGCTAGCATCAGCCAACCCCAATACTCGAGGGCCAGTGAACCGACCGCCAGGGCCAAGAGGACCGCCAGGTCCGGGACCTGGACCAGGTCGAGACCGTGGCAGGGGCCCTCCTCCGAGATAACACCGTGGGGAAAAAAAATCACATTCCTGCAGGCTGTGTTCATCCCTCAGACAATCTCTTCATTTCACAGCTGAAGACATAAACAGGGACAGAAACAAGGTGTTGAAATTGTTACAAGAGCCTTCATCAGGTCTTCATATTTTCTTACTGACGTCAGCGACAATTCAAAGTTTACTGGAGGTAATTTTTGAAAACTGTAGCTGCATAATCTGTAACTTACAGTATCATTTCACAACACACTGCAGTAAAAACCTCAGTTTAGTCTTGAGTAACTCATGATTCATGAAGGAAGATTGTGCTGTTGCTCCATGTTTGGGTTAAAGGTGGCAGACTCTTGATCTTGTATGTAATGTTAATTATTGTTGATTTTAATAACTGACTGGCTTTTTTGTTTTCTCTTATATTTACAGTGACTTTGTACTTTATCATTATATGATTCTGACTTTGCAATAAAGTTCAAAATCTTATAGTAATGTATTTTTTAGCAGCTCAATTTATATAAATGTATGTTTTTGTTTTTTTTTTAGCTTATTTTATCCTACTTTATTTTAGTTACATTTCGTTATTTGCCACCTCCCGGCTAATCTAAAAATGGGCAAAGAGGTGGATGCCAACATTACCCACAATGCAACCTGGTCACTGGCAGTTTGGCCTGTGTGTTATGCTAGTAGCAACTAATGTATTCTACAGCCTGTAGCCCCAGAGATGAGGAGCGGCCTACAGAGGTCATGTAAACTTCTTTCTAATTAGTCTTCTGCACCAGTGGATGCTGACTCAAGTGACATCACTTGAGGAAATTCATGTCTGTGCTGCTCCCTCTGGAATCACACAAGGGTTCACATTTAGCAGTATTTGTGAAATGTGAAACATCAGGTTCAGTTATGTAATTGTGCAAAAAACAACAACGTGTTGTCTCAGGTCAGTACTTAGTGTTTACTTCACCAGCTTCTCTTAAACACGAACTACAGCCACCTTCATCTTGGTTGTCACTGTTCCCTGCATGTCTGAGTGAATTATAAGTTGTTTGATTAAAGGGTGAAGCCTTTACAAATTTACAATACAAGTCTGTACAGAAGAGTCACCAAACCAGTCAGAAGTGCCCAAACCTCCGACTGTCACCTCGCAGGAATGTTGCCTTTGAGAGGTGGCAGACGATTGGCTGATCCCCTGCAGGTGAAAATAAACCTACCTGAAAACCATCTGCACAGAGATGGGTGGAGACACTGCAGGGTGAGTTAAATACTGTGAGTGCCACCTGAGCTATACAAAGTGCAGTGTGAAGACTGTCTCCAGCAACACAGGTGAGGTTTTGTTTTGTTAAATATGTAACAAGATGAACTATTGAAACCATCTTAACTTCTTTATTTATCTTCCCTCTGCAGTGACTCAGTTTCTGGTTCTATCTTAACCAGCCCAGCAAACATGTCCTTCTTTAAGAAATTCTTTGGAAATGTGATCCATGACAGAAACAAAGATGATGACACTGTCAGAGTGAGTATCAGTATCAATATCTTTTGGTTCACTGGATTTTTATTTAATATCTAATGTTACTTCAGTTATATATAGGAAATAGCTGAATGACTACTGACAGATATTTGGAAGTTACCTTGATGCTTAGAAGTATTTGGATTTCATGTGAATTGCATTATTCTTTAACACAGGTGGTTTGCAGCAGCTGCAGCTAGTAAAACATCTGTATTTCTGACTGTTGTTGTAGGTGAAGGGTAAGCCCAAACCTAAGTATTATGGAACGGTCTCCCCATATCCCAACTTCAATGCCAGCAGTGATGCTTCAGTTCTTCAGAACGCCATTGAAAGTAAAGGTGAGTGTGATCACTTATGTTGTCTTGTACAGGGCGTTCTCCAATGTTTTAGCAGATGGTATAAAAATTAAAGTTGAAGAACTCTGCAACAATTAAAGCACGATTATTGATTCATCTGTTAATGACAGGAAAAACATTTATATATATATATTTTATTTATATCATTTATACACATTTTGAACTGGATGCAAGTCAAGCTTTCAGAACTTTAATGTAAAAATCTTCCTTCAACACCTAAAGGCTGTGCTCTAGTGTTTTAAAGACAGTAAAGTTCAGCTTGTACCTCTCAGGAGTGGATGAGGATGTGATCATTGCAGTCCTGGTGAAGAGAAGCAACGAGCAGAGACAGAAGATCAAAGTAGTTTATGAAGCGTCCACCGGGGAGGTGAGTAATTCATTTCACATGACAACGTGGTCAAATAACAATAAATCAGCAAAACATGATCCAAAACAGCCAACAGATAAAGGCTGGGAAAATACTGGAACTTGAAATGTGCAGCAAACCTCCCTCTGACATCACTATGTAAAGTGTGTTGAGCTTTCAAAGATTTGCAACACAAATGAGGACAAATATTGTGACAGAAACAAGTCAACCCACTTCTATTGAAATAGAATTAAAGCTGCTCCTGCCCACTAAGTTTACATTGTATGCAGTGTCTGAGAGCTCCTCTGTTTTATTACTCACATTCTTCTTCTTCTGAAGAGTTGAAATCTTTAGCAATAAAACACAGCCGTACTCAGTTCAATATACTCAGGGGTGTTGCTGCTCCAATCTTGCTTGGTCTGGTATGACCAGTATTAACTGCCAGTGGTTAAACCAAGTCTCGTCTATGGGAAATTTAATTCACCATTGTCCTGTAATAATCAAAATACGCCGTGTCTTGTTTTAAAGCTGCAATGTGAAGAATTTGAATATTTGGCTGCTCCCTGTGTCTTGCAGAGGCTGGATAGAGCGCTGAAGTCAGTTCTCAGGTCAGATTTAGAGGATATCGCTCTGGCTCTGCTCATGTCGCCTGCTCACTTTGATGCCTACCTGCTCAGGAAAGCCACAAAGGTAAATATCAGCTGTTTACATACTAAATATCAGAGGAGATTGTTTTCAGATGTCACTCTACTGTTTATTTTGTTTGTCCTTTTTTGCTACTAGATTTATTTTTCTACATCAGTAGAAAATGAAACCAAGTAAAAAGAAATAGCCATCATTATTAAAGGATCACACATTCACACCTGCTTCCAGCCACAGCTTGATCTGTGTGCAGTGTAGTGGTAAGTGCCTTGCTCGAGGGCACCTTAATGGGAGTAATGACAGAGAAGCAAATGGTACAGATTCACTTTGCTACCAAAATGTATCGCGCCAGTATGGGGCTCGAAACAGCTGCCTCCTGGTCACAAGGCTGCTCTTCCTTTGAGAGCTGCTTATAAAACAAATGTTAGCTTTACATTACTGACTTAGACTTCTTCACACCTTGCCTTTGCTCTTTTCCAACAGCGTCTGGGAACAGATGAAAGTGTCCTGGTGGAGGTTCTGGCAACAAGAACGAATGAAGAGATTGTTGAGCTCAAGAGGGTCTTCAAAGAAGGTTTGGCCTGATGCAGTGCAGTCACTCTGTTACTTGCTGGTATACATGCAGAGCTGCGAGTTTGTGAAAGGTTTTCACATTTTACGTAACATCTTAGGTATTTCTCAGACGCTCTTTAGTGTCTCCAGCCCATGTAGCAGTAGAACAACAATGGATTCCTGCAGCACTGTAATCACCAAGCCCCTAAACAGCAGCTATAAGCACTACAGGCATGCTTTGTTCCATGAAATTATTGCAGAGGCTGTTATTTTTGTTATTTTTCATCTCTCAGAGTATGACACAGAGCTGGAGGAAGTCATTAAGGATGAAACCAGTGGTGACTTCACCACAGCCCTTCTGGCCATGCTGAAAGCCAACAAAGATGAGACCAATGAAATTGACATGGATCTGGCCCGAAGAGACGCAGAGGTAAAGTCAGGAAAATCAATGTTTGAAGGATAAAATTTGTCTTACTGTCAACAAATCCAGTGAAAAAAAGCAAATACCAAAATACTCATGAAGATGAAAATATAGTTTCATTTAAACTCCTTATTAAAACACCAAACAGAGGGGCTCTGTAGTTTTTAGCAAATGTTAAGCAAATAAATTTCCCCACTGTGGGATGAATAAAGTATAATCTAAATGGTAAGCAGTGCATTTGCTGGGGACTATTTTCAGTGGTGGATTAATACACATTTGGTAACCAGGGAGTATTAACAGCAGCAGGGTTGCTTTAATTGAAAATAAACCACACTGTGTTCATGGTAATGAGGGCACATGGCTCCCAGTGCAACAGTGTGGCTTATTGTTTTTATATAACAATGGAGCATCAGTGAAATACAAGGCTTCGATACACACACGGCACTTGTTAGTGGGTTAGTGGGACTAGTTGTTGACAATAAGATAAATATGAAATCACCAGATTTATCCTTTAATGTAAAACTGTTGAAAAGAACAATATTAACTGGTAATGGCATGTTTCTGTTACCTGCAGACTCTGTTTGAGTCAGGTGAGAATACCTCCGGCGTCAATGTTTCTGCCTTCATCGACATCCTGACCAAACGGAGCGGGCCACAGCTCTCTAAAAGTGAGTGCTTGAAATGTGTGAATGCTTCAGCTGAGAGGTTTGACTCATCTGAAACAGCCAAAACCTTCATTTCACAGCAAACCTTGACAAACAGGTTGAACCACAAGTGGAACACACCCAGAACTGTAGGAACAACATAGAGCAAAGTCGGCCCAAGGTCTGTTTGTGGTGTCCTCATTTAAGGAAAATGAAAAACAGCTGATGAAGTAATACATTTCTTCACATTTATGTATCATGTGACGCATGAAAATACTTAATTTACAAAAAACATTTCTTTGTGCTACATACTCTGCATGACAAGTTCAATAAAGGAAACTACAGTAATGTTTACTGCTGACAGGTAGTCTATTTATCTATAAATAAATAAATAATAAATACCTGTTGATTGTCTCTGTTTACCTCCCAGCATTCCAGCAGTATGCTCGCATCAGTGATATCACATTACCCAAAGCCTTGGACTTGGAGCTGAGGGGAGACATTGAAGACTGTCTTACTGACATTGGTAAGGACTTCATTATTTGCCATGTAGAACAAATGGGCTTCTTACTTTGAGTGAATGGGTCCAACATGAACAAGACTTTTTCTTTTTGTTTTTAGCTTTGCTATTTCACATGAGAGATTTCTGTTTTTGTCTTTTTGGTCTGTGGTTTTCTCATTGGTTTGATGCGGTGGGGCTCAGTTGGGAACTGGTGATGTCACTCATCTCTGTGCACCAGTCAGGATTTAGCAGCATATGATATATATAAGAGGTTCCCATCCAGGTGGTCCCAACCCCCACTAGGAGTCACTAAAACTTTACAGGAAGCTGCAAGACCTTCTTGATTTTTAGGTCAAAACTAAATGGAACTGGTATTTTTTAAGTTTAGATGTATTTTATTTTATTTTCTTACTTAAGATATAAACTTTCAAAAACCTCACAGGGTAAGAGCACAGTGAAGATCTGGACAAAACCCATATTCACAGACTTCACAGACACTCGCTGACAAACAGCTTTGTCCTGCTTTAGAAAAGTACGCAGTTAAAACAATCAAAGAGCTCACAGAACAATGTCCAAAGATCAGAGAGAATACAATAGAAGCCTAAGATCATTAATAATAAGCAATCAATAATTCAAAGGTGTTCAGTAACAGGTGTGGAATGTTTGCTCATGTTGCCAAACCACTATCAATCAAATCTGATCAAACCACTCAGCCCTGATGAAGCAGATGAACTTTTTAGTGTAATAAATAAAGAGTTTTTTAAAATTATTTCATGGGCTTTAAAACATTTGATTAGTCACTGACAAACTTTAGCGAGTATAATGTTGTTTGCATGTTTATGTGGTTAACAAAACTAGAGGCTGTTGTTCATTGTTCCTTTGTGTGACAGAATAATAAGCATCATCATTCTAAGGATTTAGTTATTGTGACCAAAAATTTCAAAGTTTGTCATGAGAGTGGAGCTAGAGAAAGAAGGTCATGGAACATGCCTGGATTGCATTATTGCATTATTTTCAGATGGATGAATCAGCTGACTGCTAGCTGAAACAAAAGGCTTGAACTCAGGACCATACATTTACCGTTCAGTCCCAGTCAACATTTGGTATCCAGGCAGAGATGCTGCATGGAAGGCATTCATAAAGAACGAGAATAAACAAACTGTTCAAATGTAATAAATAATTTTCAGCTAGACAAGTGCATGCGAAGAGAAGTATATAACAGATGACCCAAACCCAATGATACAATCTCTACAATCTAGTATGAAGAATGTGGCACAAGGCCACCATGAACTGAGGCACCAGTGAGATCAGGGAGCATCTCAAAGGCTGTATGGACTACTTTAATATCAAACTTCACAAACTATAACACAGAAGTAAACAGAGAAACACTCAGTCAGATGTGCAGCATCTGGACGTGCAGATTTACATTAATAATGTTTTTGTGTCTCTTTGACGTTTAGTGAAATGTTCCTGGAACACACCGGCTTTCTTTGCTGAGAAGCTCCATCTGGCTATGAAGGTGTGTATGAAGCTGTCAATAACTAATATGTCATATGTTGTGTTTGTGTAACTTTTCTGCACACATTCTTTGCTGAGGGAAAATTTTGATTTTCAGATTTCTTATAACCTTGACCAAAAAAATGTAATATATTTGCAGACAGTAACATAACACTACAGTTTCCTACATACTCATAACTTCTACGTAATTATGTCTTTTATATGTATGTGTGCTGTGGAAAATAGTACAAATTAAATTAAAATTACATCCACATGCAAATAATATGTGAAAACTGACATTAGTCATCAGTTAGCTTCTAAATGAATCTCTGCTTTCCAGCTACAGTAACTCCTGATTATCAGATTTTGAAGCTCTGGCCATCATCAATACAGTCAATCTCTGGAAAACACTGCTTAACTGTTGTTTGATTGGCTATACCACCAATCACACACAAATGTAGTAATGTTACATAACTTCATCATACAAATATTGAATAAGAACACTAAAATAAACACAGCATGCAGTAAATCTGCAGCACGAGGTGATTTGCATGCTCTCTACCTGTCCAGTGATCGAGCCTCTGCTTCATTCTCACAGGGATATGGCACATGTGAGGACACACTGATCAGGGTGCTGGTGAGCCGCTCTGAGATCGACTTGAAGAAGATCGTCGAGGAATACAGGGCCATGTATGACATCAGCATACAGGAGGACATACTGGTAAAATGACTTCATGTTCTGTTTTCCTCTCATTCAGCAGATAAACAAATGACAAAGTGTTTCAGCTGAACACATCTGTGTGTGTGTTTCACAGAATGACACAAAGGGACATTATCAGGACATCCTGCTTGGACTGTGTGGACCTCACTGAGATTCTGTTGTAACCACTTCACTGGAAATCGAGGCATATTTTTCCACTGGATGCCACAGAAATGTAACATTTTTCAAAACTATTACAACTAACATCATCAGTCTATTGATTATTATCCCACCAACAGTAAGCATATCCTGACCTTTTTTTTTACAAAGCTGGCAGTGGTAATAACAGCTTGTTCACGTTGTCATGTGTATAATAGTCAAAAATGTATTATGATGTATGGGAATCTAATCTAAGAGATTTGGAAGACACAAAGGTTGATGAAGAAGAAAGCAAGGATTATTATGATATATTTTATGATACATGTGTTTAACAAAGTTCATTTAAAACCCCTCAATGAGACTATGTGAGAAATAAAAACATACGGCTCCTCTCTGTTGTTTGGTCTTTCTCGGTTTGCTTTAATGTGTCATTTTTCCTGCAGATCCACATCTGTCTGTAGTCTGTACTGAGCTGTAACTTACAGCAAGGTTAATGTTTTATTATAACACAATCAAATATGCAAATGAGATGGAAGGTGAAGAACAAGAAACTGATTTGATTAATTAAAACAAACAAAAAACGTAAAATGTGTCCTTAATAAGACAACACAAAGTCTGGACTTTCTTTGTTAAGTCACAATAAAATATCAATGTTGACTCTGTAAATCACAATTATGAAATATTACGTACGTATATTAAGTACATTTACAAGTAAAGATTATGAAATACTAAAGTCAGTATTTTCAGACAGTCAAAATGAAAGTCTGACAAGATTATAAAATGCTAAAGTCAAAACGAGAAAGCAATTCAATATTTTTTAATATTTTATCGCATAATTTGAATTTAGTTACTAATTTCCTCATTCATAACATAAAATCTATTTATTTCCTGGCGGAAATTGGCTTCCCTGAAATGACGTTACTCATTTGTCTCAGATTAAAACAGAAACATAACGAACACGGTTCTTCGTGAGAAGAGATAATTAAGATAATTAATGAACTTGTGAAACGGAATCCATCAGTTAAAATGATAATTAAAAATGACAAGAACTTCAACACGTAAATTACGCGCAGCTACATGTGTAAAGTAACTATAGTTAGAGTAACTTAAAGTTACTTTACCCCACCACCGCGTCGTCATCATCGGCGCTGAACCCTGAACTGCGCATGAGCAGTGCTGACGACTACTCGCACGTGACGTGGAATAGTTACCGTGTCCGGAAGTGTTATGGCTCTTTACTCTGTGGCCAGCTCGGATGTTTTCTGCTTTCATTTCGGATTCTAGCTGTTATTGATTCAACTTCAGCTGAAACGGTTCAACATGTTGCTCTGACTGAGCGACCACGTTTGTTTGTTCGACGTCTGCCGCGCGCAGAGGACGTGTCGCAGTTTGAAACTTCAAACTACAAATACCAGATGGCTAGCTAGCTAGCAAGCGAGCTAACAGGCTAGGAAGGCTGCCAGCTAACTGTAGTTTCAAAGCTCGGTTTGTAGTTTATTTCAGTTTATTTCAGTTAAAACAGAAGGATGAACGTCAGCCAGAATGAAGCCGGTCATATTCTTCATCGGTGAATGGACTGCCGCTTGATTTCACTGTCCAGGTAACAGTGATGATAATTACCTGACGATCAGGACAGTGAGGACAGAGATACACCTGGTCGAGTTTACGTGTTTGAAGATGGAAGAGAAATACAGCAGCAACGTCCTCTCAGGGGGGAAACTGGGCATGGTCGAAGTGCCCAATTCAAGGTATGTGTCTGTTTTCATACCTGGACTTTAAACTCATCACACTGCTCTGAGCTTGTTGACTGTATTCTGTTGTTATTGGCACAAATCACTGTAGCTGGAGTCCAGGTGTGAGATTTAGGACCACAACACCAACACATTATTATTAATAGATTATTAATAATCTTAGGATACAATATAACATCAACTGATTAGCTGGTTATGTCCAAAATAAAAGGCACATCTGTGTTCACAGTTTACTGTGTCTGAACTGAAACTTACAATCATATAAAACAGATCAAATAAATAAATAAACGGTCACATTTGAGAAGTTGGAATAAGAGAGTGTTTGTCAGTGTATTGTATTGTATTGTCAAAGCTCTTAACAGATTTCCTGTTGACCAACTGATGAATCAGCTGATTGTTTCAGCACATGTTTTGTGTAACCATGCAAAAAGCTCAATGAGTGTTTGAAACATCCACACAGGATTGTTGTTTTAGCTGTGTCACCTCCTGGACTGATACATCTTTTGTCCTTCTCCTCTGCAGGTTAACCAGATACATAGTTTTACTGGTCGTCACCAAGGTCCTCAAGGCTCTCGGGATCTTTGAATCTTACGATATTTTAAAAGTTGTTCACATTGTTCAGTTCATCTTCATCCTAAAGTTAGGGTAAGTACACCTGTGTGTGTTATGTTTCATATTTTATTGAACTACATGCTCGGTGTTATGTATTGTATCTGTTGTATCTATGTACAGTGACAACATGCTGATGGTGATCCTTCTCTTCTCAGGAGTGCGGTTATTCTGCTTTTCTTTCAAAAGCCTTTCTCCTCTGGAAAAGTGATCTCAAAAAGACAGGTTTGTTTGAATTCCTTCTCTTCAATATGTGCAGCTCTTCATAACAGAAAAAACTTCAGCTGCTATTTCTTCTTCATTCAGCACAACGCTAGAGATGCATACTTTGAACGTTTGCTAAAACTTTTATCCATCTGTGAATGCAGTTCTGTTTTCTAAGGTCGAGCTTTGTAGAAATAAAATCTAATTTTCTCTTGAAAGACAAAATGTCCATTTAAAACTCCACTGTCATTATTCTGTGTTCTTTTTTTCAATCTGTTTTCTCCACAGTGGATAAAGTTACTAAAGCATGCTGTATTCAGCTGTGTCATCTCCCTCCTGGGCTTCTTCGGTTTAACTCTCTGTGGACCTCTGAGGTAAAATATCAGCATAAATGTGTGTTTGAGTGTGCTTTTCAGCAGTTTAAGGAAACATTATTGTACACATGAGCGTGTTTGTGTGGTTTTGGCTCTGACTCTCAGGGTTGTGTTCAGGGTGTAATTAGAATCTGGCTCGTGCTTTTTTTTTTACAGGACATTGTTGCTTTTTGAGCACAGTGACGTGGTGGTCATCGCTCTGCTCGGCGTCCTGTTCACAAGCTCAGGAGGAGGGCCGTCCAAGGTAGGAGCCCACAAATTCACACAACTTGTTTAAAATCAGACACTTGTGTTTATGAAAGAATTGCCTCATATTTTACAGTACACCATTCATTGGTGTGTTATGGTGTCAGCCCATTTTTGGTTTCATTTGACGGAACACTATGAAGCAGTTTTTTGCTGTCATGTGCTGAAGTTTGGACTTGTTGGTTAGCTCAGTCCAGTAGAATGTACTCGGTAGCATTTGGTCTGTAATGCTCAGCAAACTTAAGTCCCCAAGTGTGTGTGAAAACCCAGCATCAGCCATGATATGATCATGATATGATTATTCACAATAACTTACAGATCTTATTGTGAGCACTCACTCATTTCAGCTGTTTTTAAAGGGTAACTCCATTTTTTTTCTACAGTATACATATGTCTTATTTTTATTGATCATTCAATCCAGCCAGCAAACAGTATTAACATCTTAAATAAGATTCCTGTTCATCAAGACACACAGGCAGTCAGACGATCAGGAAGGTTGTAAATAAACCACCAGACTAGTCAGTGTTCCATTAGCTCCAAATAAAGAGGTTTAAATCACCTGCACAGATCACTGATTGTCTGACTGCTAGTGTTTCTGGCTTTGTTGAACTTTGTTATGGCCATGTTCCCAGATCTTAGCAAGTGCTAGTAAAAGGCTGGAGATGATATTACCAGAGTGTTTTGTTGCTGCTTGGTAACCGCTTGGCAGCAGAGGCAAACTTTGAGAGGAGACAAGACTGCTAATGTTGTGAAGAGTTTAACTCAAAGATTTAGTTATTCTAACAACAAACAGGAGGTGACATTCACTTTATCTGCGGCATTCTGACCGACACGAGGTCATTTTGACCGTGTTTGAAATGAAAACGACTGCGTTGGCCTGTGCGTCCAGCCTCACATTAGTTAATCACTGTGGTAGAAGTGTGTAATAAGCATTTCTGTTGGTTTTGTCTGTGACTCTGTGCAGACCAGAGGCGCCGCTCTGTTCATCATCGCTGTGATCTGCCTCCTCCTCTTCGACAACGATGATCTCATGGCAAAGATGGCGGAGCACCGTATCCTTTGTTCCCCCTGAAGAGCTGCAGTTTTCACAGTTATTGACCCGATCTGTTTGTGTTACGCATTATCATATTTCTCTCTCTGTATTGTGCATGCCTTGACTCGTCTTCTAACCAGCTGAGGGACATCACGACAGCGCACTCACTCATTTCCTCTACACTGCAATTGCATTTTTAGGGGTTGCAGATCACAAAGTAAGCAAAGCCTGTGTCACACATACAATTTTAGGTTTAGTGCTTCCCACAGGAGCACAGTAAAGTATTGGTTTTAGTTTTCTAAATGACTTTCCTCCCTCTGCCTTCCCGTTCTTCACATCAGGGTGGTGTTGTGCTGCTGGTGGCCTCTCTGTGCCTGAAGGTGGGCTTCCACACGGCCTCCAGGAAACTATCAGTGGAAATTGGTGGCGCAAAACGCCTCTATGCCCTTGACAATTTGGTTTCCGCCATGGTGCTGCTGCCTTGGGTGATAGTGCTCTCAGCGACCACAGAAGTAAGTGCACATGAGGATGTGAAAACCACACCCAAAGACAGAGAGCTGTTTTTATTCTTTAGAAAATCAAAACAAAACCGCTAAACCAGAGGTCCTGTTTAAAGAAGTGTCAAACTACAAAATCTAATGAATGGCTGCCTGAGTCCTGTCATCAAATTATTTTTTTTATTATTTCTATCATTCAGATCGTTTCTTTGACCTCCTTGCTGACAGTTTTTTCACTCTGTCTCAACCCCAGAGTAAAGTAGAATCATGGTCGTCCCTCATCCTGCCGTTCGGCATGATCATCTTCTCCGTAATGATCCTGGAGTTTTACGTCGAGGCCATCTGCAGCGCGAAGATGGAGACGCCGAGGTGCGCCCGCTACGGCACCATCGCCCTCTTCCTCAGCGCCCTGCTGCTGGCTAACTTCTGGACTCACCCGCTGACCGACCAGCTGCGCTCCATGAGCAAACCACCCCAGCAGGTCAGCACGGAGCACGTGCTCTCCGGAGGAGTGCTAGTCAGTGCCATCTTCTTCATCATGTGTAAGTAACCGCTGTGGGAGTATTATAATGATTATAATCATCATGTCGTCGTCATCATTTAAAACATACCTCAGATAATCTTACTTCTACAAGAAAGTACTGTGCAGTTATTCTCCTTTTTTGGTGAATGTAAGTGTTGCCCAACAACAGCGAAGCATTTATGGATGTTTATTTTATGTTTCTTTTATGTTTATGAACCTTTTATTTCACCGCTCTCACATTAAAGCTTAAACAAGTTGCTGGTGTTTAATTTTAGGTGAAATGTGTGTCTACTTTTTGTTCTGTTGTCTTCTTAAATTTAGCAGTGAAAATGAGATACAGAACAAGATGATGTGATATTATCTTAGTAACAACAACTAAAGCTCACATTAGCTCAAAGCTCTAAATGTTGCATCAACATTTGACACATCGACCATAACTTCTCCTTACTTTCTCTCCACCGTCTCTCTCTGTCTTTCTCTCTCTGCAGCTTCCAGTATTCTCTCGTCTCCATCCAAGAAAGGTCAGAAGGGCACCCTGGTGGGTTACTCGCCTGAGGGGACCCCTCTGTATAACTTCATGGGTGACGCCCTGCAGCACACGTCGCAGTCTCTTCCACGGTTCATCAAAGATTCCCTGAAACAGATCCTGGAGGAGTACGACTCCAGACAGATCTTCTATTTCCTGTGTCTCAACCTGGTACGTACAGTGTCAGGAGATTTCTGGATTAAAGCTTATGATTTCAAAATAAAAGCTTCATAAATATAAACAAACTCTTCTTAGAGACAGCTAGGTACAATAGCACATAGAGAAAAAAAATGATGAGGTGCCTGCTGCGTGAGTGGAGGCAGCTTTGAGCCATATGGACATGAAAATATTTATTTCAGGCTTGGGCGTGTGCAGCAATGTGCAGAGTTTGACTTCAAACACTCTGTTATTGTGAGTTAATGTAAGGTCTGTCGCTCTTTGTGTTTCAGGCATTCACTTTCGTGGAGCTGTTTTATGGTGTTTGGACCAACAGCCTGGGACTGATCTCAGACGGCTTCCACATGCTGTTTGACTGCTCGGCTTTGGTGCTCGGCTTGTTCGCTGCCCTCATGACCCGCTGGAAAGCCACCAGGATCTTCTCATACGGGTAAAGTCCGTCAAGAACACGTGAAAAGAATTTGGTAGGAGATATGTGAATAATTCAATTTAACAACATTAAATCAAATATGGATTCTTGTGTTTTTTTTTCTTTTTGCAGGTATGGTCGTGTTGAAATACTTTCTGGATTCATCAACGGTCTCTTCCTGATGGTCATCGCTTTCTTTGTCTTTGTGGAGTCAGTCACGCGTGTGTTGGATCCTCCTAATATAAACACAGACATGCTGACTGTGAGTATCTATTAATACGGAGTCCTCCACAGATATTGTGTCAGTTTGTCCTGGTATCCCGGCGTGCGGGCTTATAAATGATGTACCATGTTAACAGCAGATCAGCTGCACACATGCACACACACACCACACACATACGCTTTCATTTTTAATGCCGTTCTGTTGAATAACGCATCATGACACAGAGCAGACGTACAGTATGTTTCAGCCTTCTCTCGTGCTCGCACTTTAAATTTGAACGTTTCATCTGAGCTACAAATAAATATCTGTATGAGTGTTATGTTGTGCAGTCTCTGGGTGGCAGCACGTTGTACAGATTGTGTTTTTTACAATAAAAAATGCCTTTTAGTCTGTACCTCATTAATATCCCTGCTTGTGCTGTGTTTGTCTCCTTCAGCCGGTGTCTGTCGGAGGTTTACTGGTCAACCTGGTCGGTATCTGCGCTTTCAGTCACGCTCACTCCCACGGCGGCAAAAGCTGCTCGTCCAGTGACCACGGCCATTCGCACCACGGCCACTCCCACAACGAGCACAGCCACGGAGGCCACGGCCACTCGCACGGCGGACACGGACACGGCGGACACGGGCATGGAGGGCACGGGCATGGTGGACATGGTCACGGCGGACACGGGCATTCCCACGGCTCTTCGGGCGGAGGCATGAACGCTAACATGAGAGGTGAGTGTTTCCATAAAAAAAAGACTTGACTTTGGAGGAAGGAGGTTGTAGCCAGATTAAAATCCTGATGTTCTTTTTTTTTTTTTCCTTCCAGGTGTTTTCCTCCATGTCCTGGCTGACACGTTAGGCAGCGTCGGCGTCATCATCTCCACCATTCTCATTCGTCAGTTCGGTTGGTTGATCGCAGACCCTATTTGCTCGCTCTTCATCGCCACGCTCATTTTCCTCAGCGTCATCCCTCTGCTGAAGGACGCCTGCGAGGTTCTCCTCCTGCGAGCTCCTCCAGAAAATGAGAAGGACCTGAACAACGCGCTGGAAAAGGTGAGAAGCCGCACATTCTTTAACAGATGGTGGTTTTACTGCCCATTAAACTGTGTTTAGAATCGGACATTTGTTTTCTATTTCACTTAAATATGTGACGTGAGATGAATGGTGGAAGTTTTCACTGTTGCATGAAGATTACGCACAAAAATGATGTGGTCTGGTGTTCAGTGTGAATTATGTTCTGATGTTGTTATGATGAATGACATTTGGAAGGCCGCAGCTGAAGAAACGTTTTTAGTTTTTGGTGGGTCTAGGAATGTTTCCTTTTTTTATTGTGTGCAGTAGTTGAGTATATAAAAAGATTAACTTAATCTTATTTCTTACTTGAACAAAGAAAATCTCATTACATGATTACCGGCTGTTGGAAGGATTTTATGATCTGCATCCAGATTAAAGAAAATGTGTTTTGTATTTCAAAATGACACAATAGGAGGATAATAGTGATATTTTAAAAAATAGTTTTGCTGTGTTGAATTTTATTTCAGATCGAGAAGATTGAAGGAGTTTTGTCGTACAGAGATCCTCATTTCTGGAGGCATTCAGCCAACATGATCGCGGGGACCATCCACCTCCAGATCATGTCAGATGTGGTGGAGCAGAGGATCATACAGCAGGTCAGTAGAGTCAGACTACATATCTGTACCAACAGACAACACTTTGATCCATGATCTGTTTCTTTGTTCATAGATTTTTTTTTTAATTGTTGTAAATGTGAATTGCCCTGAAACTTTGAGTCAGTGTTGACGGTTCTGATTGGCCCGTGGTCTCCCTGATTTGTAGGTGACGTCCATTTTGAAAGACGCCGGGGTGAACAATCTGTCAGTGCAGGTGGAGAAGGAAGCATACTTCCAGCACATGTCTGGACTCAGCACCGGCTTTCAGGAAGTTCTGGCAATGACGCAGCAGATGGAGACCATGAAATACCTGAAAGACGGGACGTGTATAATGTAACGACCCTCTGCGGGATCACACTTTACAGACACTCTTTTTTTTCATTGAAATGTACAGTATATGTATGTATGTGGTTCAAATAAATCTGAATATATTGCTTTTATCTGCGTGTCAGCTGCTTTTTGTTTGTGCTCTGAACTTTTGTCTCGCTAAACATTCAATATTTGATTGACTTGATTGATTGTTATTGTTCCTGCTGCAATACCAACAAGGAAAGGACCTTTTTTGTTGTGGCAGTACTTTAAAAACCCAAATCTCACTACACATAATTTTAAATATTTGTCATTTAAAGGTGGAGTAGGAGATGTTTTCTGGAACATTTTTTTTTACCATATTGCTTGAAAACCTCTTCACAACCCCATTGCAGCCAGTAAAATAGAAGGTTTTTTCAAAAAAACGTAATGTTTTAATCCAGTCTAGAGAGCGAAATCATGGGAAAACACCGTCCAATCACGTTGATGGGGCTGCTGTACATGTGAGTTTGGACCATGGAAACTTTTGTTTTTCAGGCATTTTCAGACTTTCTCACTGTTTAACAACTTCAAATCATTTATTGTGTTAAAAAAAAACATTTCATTCTGGTATTCTACAATTCCTTCTTGGACCCTGTTAGCATTTGCTCTCAGACTTACTGTATTTCTTTCATTCCTGAGCTGTGCTGACCTCGACACCAGTCTGTAACATCATACAAGTTGCAGCACAGTTACAGTTTATTTAAGAAATTTTAAATTCAGGAAGACTGACTCCATTGCACAGTTTATCCACCAGAGAGCACTGCAAAATGTCCCATACAGTCTACCTGAAGGCAACATTGTCATGCACTAAATGTCAGGGTTTTCTTCACTGAGTAATCTTGAAGTCATTTATGTTGTTTCCATCCTCTGTCTGTCTGTGTAATGAAGAATACTTTCTCCGATGCAGCCATAACGTGGGGATTGTAGTTCTCAGGGCCCGCCCTGTAAAATACCTGGATTCAATAACTGCAGCTTATGGGTGAGCTCTGACTAAATCCAGTTTTTATTTTTCTTCTGTGTGATTCATTTATAACTTTATTGTTGCCATGACAGAATTTTGCTCCTGGAAATGTTTTCATGTTTATTTCACTACCTGAGTTTCAGTGATGACACAAAAATGATGACGCCAGTCTTTCCTTCCTAAATCATATTCCTTGGCAGATCCTGCTGTATTTTTTCTCTGTGACAGTAAAACCGAGAGCAGCATAATGTTGAATAACCTTCTCGCTTTATTTGAGCAATGAGCATTAATCTAATGCAAATAAATGTGAAGAAAAACACAGTTTAACACACTCTCTGTTACTACAGTGCAGAGAGAAATGCTGACTATGACACAACTGATATGTGTTGATCCATGAAAACATAGCTACATGAAAAGTTTGCATTTTACCCGCATCCATGTTCAGAGGAGTCAGGAGTCTGAAATGTGCAAAAAAAAAAAAACAACAACAAAAAAACAAAAGAGGGTTCATGCATCCTACACAGCTGCTCTCCTCTTGTCTTCTACTCGATCTCATTGGAGCTTCCCACGTTGGACTTGATTTCCACTACTGCAGAGGAATCAGGGAGAAGTCAGGAGTTTGTTGTGCATTCTACGATGTTGATATGTTCAACAGATGTCTTATATTAACTGTTTACCTGGACAAGGTCCACCTTCCAAGATAACGTCATCAATGGCAATGTCACTCCTCACTGATGAACCCCTGATGGCTTTAAACACAATCTGTAACAGGGACACAAAGAGAGAGGGAGAAGTTCTTAAAGGCTCTGAAAAAACTTCTTTTTCTCAGTCAGCTTCTCCCTCAGAGCGACAGGCAGTGGTGTCAGTGTCAATGCAACAATGTCCAATATGTCATTACACATAAAAGACTTAAATAATAATAAAATCCTACTTAGATGAAAGTACTATCAGCAGAATGTGTTCACAGCATCAAAAGTACTCATTTTGCAGAATCTGTTCCCTTCGACTGATATATTTATTATACAGTGTCTGACATGATTTGATTATTAATACTTATGCATTACTGTGGAAGCAGCATTTTACTATTGTAGCTGTTGTAGCTGGCTCCATTTTTTTAAAATGGTGTCACAAGACAAAAAGGTTGAATATTTGATAATGTGTGTATTTTATCTTCTTATTATATGTATATTTTTTAATGTAAAATCTTAATTTGTAGGGTAACTAATAACTATATTTGTCAGATAATTATTGCAGATTAGTGAACATGAACACATGAACATTTATTTGGAGGTTATGGAATAAAAATAGATGCATGCGTGCATGTTTGTGTGTGTGTGTGTGTGTGTGTGTGTGTGTGTGTGTATGTATGTGTAAATTCATCAATTAGTTTCAAAAACTTAACTAACAACAATTCTGATAAAAAATGGCTCTGGTAACTTGTGATTTTACAGACCAAACAAATGTCATAGACTAATCTATAGCACAAATAATAATTAGTTACTATCAGTTACTCTGTTTGTCTTTCTGTCTCTCATGTCCAGCACACAGGCTTCTGATCTAATTTGCATTATTTGCATCTCAAGTCTTGCTGCACTCTTGCCTGATGCTGGCTGTCACTCTGGTACTCCACTGTGGCCCTCAGCCAGGCAATGCTCTGCTCGCCGCTCCGTTGCCACAGCAACACGTCCTCTCCGTCCTTGTCAAGGTGAACGCTTAGCTGGCCCGTGCCCGAGCCGTACATGTGGTAGTAGAAGCGCAGACACTGAGGGCCCCTGGAGCCCCTCAGAGGGCGGGACAGCAGCCGGGTACTCTGACCGGGCAGTAGGGGCGATGCCTCCATGTGCAGATAGTATCCTGTCAATGAAAAGTGAACAGGTTTGTGTGAGTACAGCTGTGAAAGGTTCAGACTAATGCTGTGTGGACAGCACCTGAAGAGTTTTTGTGCTACAGAATAAAATGTAAGCTTTTCAATCTCTGAGCATTAAAACGTGCTAGCAGGGGGGAGTTGAAGCGGGGGGCCCTCACCAAGTCCCGTGGTGTGATCTCCTCTTGGCCCGGTGTATGAGGTTGGGGTGGGTCCTCTCCTCAACTCCCAGTCAGCATCATCACTCTGCTTGTCCTGAGTGTAACCGCACAGACCGGCTTCAAAGTCACAGTGTCCAGAGAGAGACGACGAACCTGCAACAGGAGAATGTATGTACACTTTAAGTTATGTGACACTTTATGACTGATGATGCTTTATTGTGACAGTCAGTGTAAAACTGCTGCATCTCTCTGGGCTGACTCTAAATTTTAACCTGACTCTATTTTGAACTTTAAATATCTATTTTCATACCATTGTGGGGATCACCTGAAACACTTATCATCCATCTGAACTGTAACTGTGTTGTAACTGTTTAACATATCACCTGAACACTATATAGACTAACCTAGACTAAACTATAACTAGTGTTATATAGTGCACATTTTGTTGATTGTTGCAAGAACACTGATTGCTATTAATTGGATGAAGGCCCTTCCACAATTGCTCAGCGGTTACAAAAAGTTGAACATGTACATGATAGAACACTTTAAAATTGCCTATTTCAGCTATTCAGTTATTAACATGGAAACAAACAGTTGGTGATAGAGCAGCAGTGGCTCCGACTGGGCTAATGTCACATGAGTTTGTCAAAGTAAAAGTTTGCAGCAACTTTCAAAAACATAGCTGACTATGGGCCGTGTAGCTGTCAGGGGCCCAACATAATCAAATAAGGAGTTTGTTTGTGCATGAAAATGGGGGTTGATAAAAGTGTGGCAGTATCTGCTCAGCGGTCTGCACTGGCTCTTGTCTTCTTTGTTGCAGATTTTCCTTTCTGAGGTGGGACGCTTCAGTTTTGGGCCCCTGCTTAATGGCAATTTCCCTTACAAATCAGAAATGTGTTAGTGGCTGATCAAATTACCACAATTCATTGACATGCAGTAGGGTTTCCTTCAAACTTCTGGGGCCCCTGGAGGTCATGGGAACCTGAGGCATATGGTAAGTTACAATCCATCCTTGATTCCCAGACTAGTATTCAGTTATCTTCCATAAATAATGGCTGCCATCAGTTACGCAGCATGATTGTCTATCATTTGAAGTACTTTGACGCAAACATTTGAAACTGTTTCTATGTATGACTAATCTGGAGATCTGTATGAGCTCTCTGAGAACTTTTATTTTTACAATCAAATAAAAATAGTCACTGCCCTGGTTGTTGGGTACATGCTGTAAGTTTGTACCTGCTGTCAGCTCACAGTCTCCGAGGCTCACGCTGATGTCGTCCAAAGCCACAGAACCGCAGTCCCAGAAGCTCCTGCAGGTGCTAACGAAAACCACCTGAACAGCAAAGGTGAGAACAGTAAGCACAGGCGTCCTCATCAGCTTCACCACCCCAGAGGAGTTTGTACGACCATTAATCATTTACAGATCAGCCCCGAATAGAACCAAAAAGCACAAACACTTTTTTGTGGTTGTTGCTCACTTTCTGCTCTCATGTTTGTTTGAGATTCTCAAATCCTGTGTGAGGAAGAAAAGAAATCATCAATCAAATGGTGAGTGTTTTAAAACGTCTCAATAAGTGAGAGAAGAACAAAAGGCCCGTGTGGGGAAAGCCTCTGAGCCCTTTGACTTCCAGATGAATTAATTCTCATGACGCAGAACACATGATGATGAAACCGTGTCCTCTAACAGCAGCTGTTTAGTAATCAGAACACAAAGTGAAGCTTTTTATTCAAGTGATTTGTTATTTCATCTGGCCTCCGCTCTGTCCTGCATTCTTTCCATTTCCTTCACTTCCTCCCCTTCTCCCATTTATTTGTTTATTTTAGTTTTTATTTGCTTGTTTCCTATTAAATGGTTCCTAAATTAACCAAAGTTGCTTCTGACATAGTTCCTTTCTTTTTTATTAGACATTCCAGCAGTTCCAAGTATAATATTGCAACAACTTTTATAATTTTTTCCTTCTTAGATTTATTGGCATGAAATGTTTCCTAGCACTACCAGCAGATTAATATTTCTAGTTTTTATCTAAACGGATTGGATGTTAGTATGCTAAAGTGCATGCCAAACTATATTGGCAAACATGCTAAACATCAGCATGCTAGCATTTTAAGGTCATTGTGAGCATGTTAGCACACTAACATTAGCATTTAGCTCAACGCAAGTACAGCTTCACAGAGTTGTTTCACCCCTCCTTCATTTTTCTTTCTTATTTTCCATATCTATAACATAACATGGACAAACATGGTGGTTCAGCATGGTGGACTGGACATGCTTTTATAGATATAAAAGGCTCATTCAATTTTTTCTTATATTCTCTAGAGCCCCCTGAATTTCACACGCTGGACCTTTAATTTTCTAGTTAATTCCGCACTTCCATCCATCTTCCTTCACTTCCTTTGCTCCCTTTGTTTCTGTCTGTGTTTATTATTTCCTTCTTTCATCATTTGTTATTTGGCCGCCTACCACTTTCCGTCCTTCCTCCTTTTATTTCTTCCATCTCTTTATTGATCATCTTGTTTGTCTTTTCACATATCGCTGATGACTGATTGATATTTCCACTTCCTCTCCTCTAACCTTGGCAGGCTGTGACGTTTGGAAGGTAACATCCGCTGCGATCCAGATTCCTCTGGACTTCTCTCCTTGAGTCCAGATCTTCTCCTGGCTGTTGTTCCGTTGCTGCAGATACACAGCAAGAGCCTGATCCGTCTGGTTGAAACCTGCAGTTGCCAGAGTTATTTCTGGTTGGTGAGTCAGTAAAATTAATCATAGCAAAATTCACACATAGACTCAAACACGCATCCAAAGAGTTTTTGGGTGCCACTCACCCCTCAGGGAAAAGTAGAATCTCAGGCAGTACTTCATGTTCCCAGGCAGAGCTGGACCGATCAGGTGGCTAACGTAACCAGATTGTGGATTCAGCCGGGAGTGAGCCAACAGGAAAGATCCTGGAAGGAGAAGACAGCCTTTATTTTCTTGAGAAACTCTCTCTTCCTCTGTGAAACCGTTTGCAATGAATGTCCTGTCACGACTCACACCTGGTTTTGATCTTGATCTGAGTCTCAAATCCTGAGTTGTTTATTGCTACCACATCCTTATCCAAAGATTTCACTGTTTCTAAACAGTAAATTGATATTTGATCACAAGGAGCCAGAAAGAAATCAAACTGATCTAACAGACACAGCTATGACCAAGTGGCTTGCTTGTGAAGTTGTAACGTGATACTGAAAATGTACACAGAGTAACATTATCATCCATTTGTAGTTGTGTTTGTGAAGATAAAGTCCAATACTCAGCTCTTGCCAACTCCTCTGGCTAGTTGCTAAAGTTCACAGTGTACAGTGGCTTTGCTGCAAACCAGCTGCCTTCTGAACAGCAGGGTAAATGTAGTGTACACCAAAGCAATAAGCTTAACGAGGCTAAAAAGCTCTGGAGAGCTGCAGACTTGTCATATTATTTCCCATAATTTAGATACTACAACATCCCCACAGTCATTTGAGTACTGCACACATTCTTTCTTCCCGTCAAAACCTGCAATCTGCACTACCCACAATGCAACTCCACTGAACAGATTTTAGTTTGTTATGCCAGTAGTCTGGAGCCCCAAGCAGAGAGAGGGAGCAGGCTACAGAGGTCTGGTGGGATCACGTCTTTCTAACTCCACACCCACAGATTCTTTCATTTTCAAATGTATAGTCTTCAGCCCCAAGCAAGTTTGACTCAAGTGAGATTATTTGGAGCAACACAACTCCCTCTGAAGCTTTGTACAACTTTTTCACATGTACAGCAGTACCCCTTGATGCCTGTAAACCAGCTTTGGTATGTAGGAATGGTGTGTTCCTCCCTTAATGCAGGTTTAAATATTGGAAATGTTTTGAAATAAGTTATCCCACCTGCCCCTGTGGTGTGGTCTCCATTCCTAAATATGTTGGGCTTCACAGATACTCTCCTCCACGGCGACCCCATCGAGTTCTGGCTGTACTGGCAGAGACCTGACTCGAAGTCACAGTTGGCGATGGAGGGGTCAAAGTTCGGCTCTGTGGGACAAATGTATAGAATCAGTATGTTAATGTTGGATGAACGCTGCTGTGTCTCTTGTTTTAGTGCTTAAAAATGTATCACCAACATTCACATCACATTTGTTCTGGATATTTGTAGTCTCCAGAGGATGAACCAAGGACATTTTCATCCCCACTGCATGTAAACCTCTAAGATTTAATCTGTCAAAGATCTCATGACTGTTACTATGGGCTGTTGATAAATTTCTTTTGAAATCCTAAAATGTGAATATTTCAGATATTTACGATGATCCCCCATAAAGCAGTTTATCATAAAATGACGACATTTAAATGAGCCGGTTTAGAATTAACAGTGAGTAACTGTGGCTGCAGCTCACCAGTGTCTGTGCTGCAGAACTCTGGAGAAAAGGAAATGTCATCAATTGCAACGCGTCCGCCTCTCGGACTGTTAAAGGCCACTTCAAAGACCACCTAAAGAGGCAGACAGACACATGGAGACAGGCCCTTATAAGCAAAGCTGCATGCTATTATGTGCACACAGATGCATACCCTCACACAGAAGTCAAATTTATGTGCAACATATGTACAGTCTGAGGTACTAGCACTTAAGTTAAATGTAAAGTATGTAAGTTCAAATGCAAAAAAAAAGACACACTCTTTTATAACAGAATGAGGAGCAAAGATCATCTTTCAGAGATACATTCATTTTTATGAAACTATAGTAACTAGTAACTACTTTACTTTGACTCCGTTATTATTTTTTAAGGGTAAATACATTTTACTGTGTTCATGCCTGTAGCTAGTGCTTACTTTGCAGAAGCTTTATGCACTAACCAGCTTCTTCATTAGGTACATGTGTATTTGTACATCTAATGCGATGCAACAATTTCTACCTTTACAAAACTTATAATGTTCCATTTTTTGTTGACACTGTCAGAGGTCAGAATTAAACTTTATAGTGTCGTAGCTGGCATGTTTCATTGAAAGGTGTTCCTAATATTATGGTCTCATAATCACCATGATCATAATAACTATATAATACATCTAATCATGATGTATAAATGTATGAGCTTTGTAAAAGTAGCATTATGGCAAAGCTGTTGTGTGGAATCACTTTAGATTGTGTCTAATGAAGTCAGCAGTATATGGAGTTCATAGTTCATTCATCCACAACAATAATAAGTGTTCTTGAAAAATCTTAAAACTTTTAGCATCATTGAGTTTGACTGGATGATTTCCTCTTGCATGTCTTGCAACCACAAACAAACCAGCATATAATATTCCCAAGTCCCAATTTTAAATGTGTTAACATTATTATTATTATTATTATTATTATTATTATTATTATTATTATTATTATTATTATTATTATATGCCATTTTCTTCAGGGTTATAAAGAAATGGAAGTTTATAGGAATCAAGAATTAGAGGTCTCATGCCCAGACAAGATTTTGATTGATTTCCAGCAGGGTGGACCATTGTGACGCCCTTTCATCTAGTCTTCCCAAACAGACCATCAACTTCAGATCAATGAGAACCAAGAGGACTGAGCACATTAATCCTGTTTCTATTTCTTCACACTGGCTTCCAGTTGCTCAAAAAACAATAACCAAGTAGACCCTTTAGATCTTTAGAAAGCAGTCATCTGGTAGAACTTTGAGTCAGAACAAACAGGGTGAAGCTATTTTAAGCTGCTATGCTGCACACAGGTGGAACCTAATCATCTTAAACTGCGTAACTTAAACCACTTTTAAATCTAAATAGAAAAACTATGCAGTTCTCCTGTGCCTTTGATTAATTGTTTTCGCGGCAGGACTTCTTTTTCTTTTGTTGCATCTGGGACACTTTGAATTGCCTCTGTGTTAAAAATGTATTGCATAAATCAAGCTGCCTCGGCTTGCTTTAATATCCGTTTATGTAAGAGCCATCACATGCAGCCTTAAAATGCCTTGCACATAAAGCTGACTGGAGATGTTCATACTGACCTGTACAGAGTATGGTGCCTTCAGGTCCACCTGCACAGGTATCCATTCTCCAAGTGTCCCGCTCCACTCGTTCTGGCTTTCTGTGCCTGCTCTCCACAGCTCCTGGTACTGACCCAGTGGGTCCCTGGTGAAAACAGAGAACAGGTTCCCTCTTTCCTCGCTTCGCTGGTACTGAAAGCTCAGACACCCAGAAATGGGCACCTTCGTCATGGGAGACACCAGCTTGGCCACTTCTTTGAAGGTCTTGGCGTAGGTGGAATCCACGTACATCAAGTGACCTGAGAGGGAGTTTAGGAGTCAGCTTGTGAAATTCAGCCTCAATGACCTTGACTTGAGTTTCAGAAATCCCAGAAGGCCTTAATTTGGTGATTTGCAATAAATCCCAAACAAGACCAAAAGCAACAATTATTGTTTGTCTGTGTAGTCAAAGTCTGATATATCTTCTTACCCCCAGCCACAGAGCTCCATTGTTGTCTCAAAACTATTAAAAACACATCAATTATCCACACTGTTGCACTGGATGACATGTTTCTCAAATATCATGAGTACACACACTGGTTATTTTGAGTCAATCCCCCACACACCATTCCTTCTGCTGTAAACACTCAGTATAGCACCAAATGTGTATTAATCCACCACTGAAAATAGTCCCCAACAAATGAACTATTTACTCTGGTTGAAGTAATGTCTGCTAAAATAAAATAAAAATACAGTGCCCAGCTGTTTTAGGACATTATTGAGCCTATTCTTCAGCTTAAGTCACCAGTTTATCACAGGGCACATAGAGACAAACAACCATTCACACTCACATTCACATCTAGGGACAATTTAGAGTCACCAATTAACCTGTTAAGAGCATGTCTTTGGACTGTGGAAGGAAGCAGGAGTACCTGGAGAGAACCCACACAGACGCGGGGAGAACATGCAAACTCCATCCATCCAACCATCTTAAATGTTATCACAACAATAGAAATTATGACCTAAACTACATAAACTAACACCTTAATTGTAGAAATAATAATCATCCATTTGCTCATTTCATCCAAAGTAAAAAACATGCAGGACTCTCAGTCATTGGATAAAAACATCTTTGTATAAATACTCACCTGTCTTATTGTTGTATGTGTGGTCATTTGGTATGTTGTTGTTAAGGAGCGGGACCCCACCTCCTCCCACATACCAGTTCACATTGGCGTTCCACTGATTACTGTATCCACACAGGTGAGACTCCTCAAAATCACACTCTAGATGCAGACAAAAAGATATCTGGGTGTGAATGCAAAAGGTTTTAACTCGATAATGTACCAAAATGTTCGTGTGTCTGTGTGTGATGTGTTTTTCTTTCTGTATGAAAGCTGTTAAATGTATAGCATGCGTGATGTAACTGACCCAGACAGTATCCGGGGCTTATGTGGATCTCAAAGATGGCCACGCTGCTCCCAGCGCTCTGTCCGGGTTTACCTTCGATGACAATCTAATCAGCAACACATGTTGTTCAGTAATAGCCTGCAATCAGTGATACGGAGTGACAAGGGAATAACATCATAGAAGGAGAGCGAACATGTTGAAGGTCATAGAGGGTGCGCGCCCCAAAATGAAACACCCAGCCGCAAAATTAACTTTGAAAGCTCTGGTGAGGTTTAAAAATGACTTACAGAGAAAGAAATGGCATGCAAGAAGACAGAGAAGAAACACATTTGTAAAAACATGAGGTCAGGGCTTGTACATGTGAGTGCATGTGTGGAATCAAACGTGATCTCAGTGTACTAATTTAGAATGAATGAATTTTTGTATGTTAAAAACTGATGCCAAGGACAAACGTCTCATGTTACAGCATGTGCTGACAGATATTTGTCTATTTCAGCATCCAGCGGACGCACATCAACATAAGCATTTATTTTGTGTCCGCCTGATGAATTTAAGTCCATTTTTCATTTCATTTTAGCTCCTGAGAAAAACATTTGGTTCTTTAGCTGCTTGATATTCTGCTTTTAATCTCCAGCTAACAGTAGCTGCTAGCTTGGTCTGTTGTTTGGAGCTGGACAGGTAAAGTAGAGTTTGTTTACTGAACTGTACAGTAAATGTGCAGTGAAATCAAAACAATAAGCTAAAAGAGGCTAAAAAAAAAGGGGCTACAAAATCATATAGTATAGGAGTCACAAACTGTTATAATGCTCCTTTGTTAATTTTATTTGTCATGGACTGTGTTCAAAAACATTAGTCCAGCAACATGAAGAAACACTTTACCAGATTTAGTCGCTTACTTTCCATCCAGTAGCTTTTCATTGTTAAAGGAACAGTTCAACATTTTGAAAAATCCATTCATGAGAGAGCGTTAGATGAGAAGATTAGTATCACTCTCATGTTATGCAAAAATTAACTTACATTATTTTAGAAAGAGTTACAAGGTGTAATTATTTCTGGGCAACTTTACTTCTCTGGTGAGATGAGCCTGGTTTTCCCTCGCCTCCAGTCTTTAACCTAACCACATCCTGACTCCAGCTCCATATTTAACTCACAGATGTGAGATCGGTATTGATCTCTTCTTGGAAAGAAAATGAGGTCATTTTCCTGATGGTCATTTGAAATTTAGCATACGGCAATTAGAATAAGTTGCTGGCTTTGTGTTCAGTAAGAGTAAATAGCAGAACATTTTATCAATCAGCGTGAAGCTCAAACCTCTGGTGTATTAACTCCTTCACCTATAGGTCTGGACTGAAATATGTTTATGCGTTCAGGGGCCCACTCATGGCAGAGACCCAACTTACCATCATGTAGGTCAAGACCCTGTCAGAGTCAGCTCTGCCTCTGCATATAATATAAACATGTGCTGTACTTTTCCCGCTCTGTGTTTAGATAATGTGTGTGGGTTTAGGCATGTGTGTTTCTCCACACACGTCTTATTGGCCTTAATTTGGGCCTGCATGTGTTATGTCGACCTAAATGTCTGTTCCTTTCAACGACAGCTTGGAACGCTTTCTGCACCTCTGCTTTTTTTAAATAAAGGTACTCATTCTGTGACAATGTGCACTTACTTGTAATCTTTGATTACATCCTGATAAAAGTAAATAATTAGTAAATTAGTGTGGAGAAAGTTAAATAGACCCCTCCACGTTAACACTTCTGTTTGGACACTGAATGAACTTTCCTCTAGGCCTACCCTCTGGACAAATGTTAAACTCTTAGTGCCACTGGTAAGGCTGCTTAAACAAAGATTGGATGCTATATTAAAAAGTATTTTACCCTGTAAGGTTCAGTGTTGTTCTGCAGGTCCATGCTTGAGATGACCCAGCTGTCAGAGGGCCTCTGACTGCTCCATAGTGGCCTGTCAAAGCTCTTTCCCTCCGTGCGCTGCAGGACCTCCAGGCTTCCCGACCCACTGATCTGGTAGACTAGCCTCAGGCAGCTCCACTCGCCCTGGTCCAGAGTGGGGCTCAGCAGGACCCCTGTGATCTCTTTTGCTTGTGGTCTGACATCTGCACCTATCTCATCATCCTGTTCATCGTTCGTGGCTGCGTCCACTGCAACAAAACGGCCTGAAACAAAAAGGTATTTTGAAAAAAAGATTGTAAATATTGCTGCTGTCAGTGAGTCAATGATTTGAGGGAACATTTTGTTGTACAGGGACAAAATATTCATATCAACATCACTTTGTTTGGCTATTTCCCATTTCCTACAAATAACAAACACTGGTACTTTTCAGGGAAGAAACGGTTCAGTCCTATTCCATGGCACACGAGTGAATTGCCTCCCAAATGACCAGTAAAAAAAAGAGGAGAGGTTGAAAGTTGGAAAATTCAAACTTTATGCAGACTCCATAGTGATTTTCCAAAACCAGCGATGAAGTGGTGGAACAAGATTTTCAGTTACAGTAATACCAAGTCTGGATAAATGTGGTGGACTGACCAACAAATCAACGATGTCATCCTGCGAGCTTTACCTGCAGCACCGCAAAAAAAATAAATAGTTTGACTACTGATCATTAATTTACAATTTACAAACTGATATTTTGTAAAAACAAGGTTCACATCTTAGCAGCGATATATTCACCTGGATTCTGGAAGCTGTGCCCTGAACAGACTTTTCTTTGGGTAGAAAAGTAGAGAAGAAACATGTTAAAGGTCCAGTGTGGAGGATTAAGTGGCAGTACAAACTACGGTGGCCATGGATGGGCAAAAAATGTGAAAGGCCCTCTTTAGAGCCAGTGTTTAGTTTGTCCATTCTGGGCTACAGTAGAAAGATGATGGCTCAACATGGTGGACAGGAAAGAAGACTTGAGGTGTCTGTAGATATAAAAGACTCTTCTAAGGTAACAAAAACACAATCATTCTCATTTTCAGGTGGCTATACACTGATGAAAACATAGTTATGAATATTATATTACATTTTTTTTGACATATTCTGGAAATAAAGCCCCCCATATCTGAGACACTGGACCTTTAAAGGATGGAAAATCAAGACCATTCAGACTTGTTGCAACATAAACCTCACCTCTGCTCCCATCAGAACAACTGCACTTAGCTTCTTTTCTGCTCCAGGGGCCTCTGAACTCTCCACTAGTCTGTCATTTATTATTCTTCCCAGTGGAATGCCCTGCTGCCCCAGGGCTCAACACACATGTATCCAAACACACACTCTCACTGGAGCTGAGCTCATTTCACCTTCAATTCAGTCAACTCGGTATGTTTTTTTTTTTTTTGCCAGTATACTGCAATAGTTTGCAAATGTTTGGATTTACACACTGAATTGACTAAATTGAATCTAAATAAATCATAACCTTGGCACGCATGCAAACTGTTGTGCTTTTTTTGATTTAATCAGTGCTAGTGCCTTCTTTTGATTCACAAGAGAAGAAAGTTTAAAAAGTGACTTCACTTCTCTTACATCCTCATGTGCTGCACAGACCACAGAAAGGGAAGGAAGATAAAGAGATGAGAGCAAATGAGCAAGAACTAAGCACGCCATTAACTCACCAACTGACCTTTTTAACAAGCCGTTGGCAATAGCAACAAGGATGGAAACAGGAAAAGAGAAAGTGGCTGACGTATCCCAGGGGCAAGACTGACAGTGAGACAAGCTGCAACGCGCAACGACCACGGTGGAAAAAAAAAAGTCTTAATAAGGAGTTTTTCCAACAAGGTCTGGCTGCAGATACAGAAGCTCCTGGAGCAGCAAGGAGCTGGCATGCTAGGAGGAAGTCTGCCCCATCAAGCAAATGGGTATAAATGAGAGAGAGAAAAACAGCATTACAGCATACATTAATTGATAATGGAATAGTTGTTAGTTGCAGTTACTTTTCAAGCACCAATGACTTTGCCGTGCCACTGGGTATAATGCTATCTGTGAATTGTGGAGATGCAGGGTAAGGCAGTGAGCCTGTCTGTGTCCAGAGTTCAAAAATACACAGAGCTCACTAATGAATGCATTTTATCCCATAAGTACACAAGAAGACATGTAAAAACAGAAATACAAGATGTACTAAGCCAGCTGATGTGACTTACTCAGGAGTTATGTGCTGGAACAATTTCTAGATAAACAGTAGTTTGTCACAATTCTCTGGAAAGTTGCTGCACCGTTGTTTGTCAAGAAGCTGTTCCAGCACATAACTCACTAGTAAGTATTAACTTGCTGCCTTGTGTCGTTGCACCTGCTTGATGTTTGACTGTTAGCAAAGTTTCCAGTCATAAATATTCCATGAGGAACTGTGTGTAGGTGAATTCCTCTCTGAATCTGCAGGGGCACCAAATCGTAAAAATACCCAATCTTACATAATGTTGCATTATGGTCATAGATAATATCATAACATGTCAGATAAGTCAGCACGTTCGGATCTGTTCTGACACTGGAGAACCTAATGTATTCTGTCTTGGCTTGATATGCCCAGGATTCAGAAGTGTCCAGTATCGTGGGCACGATATATGCTAAAGGAATCATGCCATTTAGTAGCATCCGCTCCAGCTATGTCAGCTATGGGTTAGTGTAGGAACCTGGAATCAGACCAGAACTTGGACCTGTTCTGTTGCATCAAATCAGTCAGAACAGGCCTTTGTTTTGTTTAGATAAGAAAAGTCAAAGATCTGGCTGGAGTGTTTTGTAACATCAACATTCATCTACATATCTTAAGGCACTCCTTGTCACAATTAATGTGACAAGATTCCAGATGTATACGCAGCTAGACCCTCAACACTTTGTGCACAGGCTTTGATCTCCACAAAAGGTGTTTTCATCTGTTTCAAATCTCAGTACAGATACAGCAAATGAGAAGTTAGCAACAAAGTGTGTTATTTCTAGATTCTAGATAATCACAGAATGTAAATCACATACGAATGATGTCATCTACATTCATCTGCTGGCGGCTTTGATCACTTTACATAAACAGATGCTGACATAACTTAGATATGGGCGTGAACAGCTCTCATCTGTATCAGCTGCAGTACCAACCCAGGGAAAATGCCTAAATCTGTTATTTCACTGACTCCAGATGTTTGTAGATACTGGAATCAATGCAGACCAGATGGATTTCTTTTCATCATTGTGCTTCAGTGGCAGCACCAAAACAACTGAAACATCACAGCTGAACCTGTAACTGCTACTAAAAGAGGCACGATAAAGTCTACACTTAGTACAAGCCTCTAAACTAAAAAAGAGAATATTTAGAGGGCTGAAGATGCTCCGTCTCTCAGTACCATCTTTGTGCAGGGTCCAACTTGTAAAGTCTGCATCTGACGTGTATTCGCAGGTGTTGGACTCAAAGTTGCATGAGCCTGGCAACAGCTGGCTGTGGGCTTGGATGGTGACTTTCGGAGCAGAGAGAGAGAAAAGGAGAGAGAAGAGAGAGGCAATGGTAAGTATGAATCACAGAAACTGGCATTAACATGCCCTCATCTACCAAGACTGGCACGGCCGTTAAAACATACTCACCAGCAAAAGTCAAGAGGTAGAATGAAAGCATTGCAGCTTTCTGTGGAAATGAATCAGACCTCAGAGGAAACAAGAAATGCAAAAGGTAGGACTTGCATTTACATCCACAGTTGGTAAGAAAAAAAAATGCAAAAAGTTGTCACCAAAGTTTGTTTTTGAAGATTTCTCTTGTGTGTCGTCAGAGTGTCTCTCCAGCTCACAGACTGGCAGCACACTGCAGACTCTCCGCTGGGAAGTGTGTGTGTGCATGTGTGTCTGGATGACAGAGCAGGGAGGAAGAGGAGGAGGAGGACAAGGAGGAGGAGGAGAAAGAGAGAGTTCTGAGAGGGAAAGAAGGAGGAGGAGGAGGAGAAGGTGAGTGATGAGCTGGGGTGACAGGAAAAAGGGGTGGTGGGGGATAGAAGAGAGGTGGGACGACTGGTGAAAAGAAGTGAGAGATTTGAGGAAGGGATAGGGAGGATAAAGTGGAATTAAAGTGACAGAAGGTCAACACCATTCATTCAGATTTATCTTCAGATTTCACTTTGAGATTATGCCACAAGAATGAGATTGTCCTCAACATGTCAATCACTTGATCTAACCATAGACAGTCTGGAATGGGTGGAATGTATCGGTGATGTCACCCACAGGTTTCTGAAGAGCCATATGTGAAGCTCAGAGTGTGGGCACTCAGGCCGTCTTCATCTTGGCAGTCCTGCCCCTGCTTCCAACCGGCTAATCTAAAAATGGGCAAAGATGTTTATCATCTGTGGAGCTGGAGTGGGCTGACTGACTCCTGGGTGCTCAAACAAGCCACCTGTAATGGCACCGAACTATCAATCAAAGCAGCCACGCAGTTAATGCATAACTTTAAGCCTCAATGTCATTTGAACTGGTGTGTTGTACCAGGCTAGAAACATTTTAACATGGGGACTTATGGAGATGGACATGTTCTGTAACCAGCCTCAAGTGGCTGAATGAGGAACTGGAGTTTTTGGCACTTCTGCACTTACAGTAAAGGAGGTTGCTGCTTGTTTCTAATGCTCTAAATGATCTGTTTACATTTTCCTGACACCTGACCTCCGGCGGACTGTTGTCTCTCAGAAGGAAAGGTAGTGTGACATTATGTGGTCACAAAATGGTCTTCTACCAACAGTAAATGTTTTTCTTTTTACCATTGACTGCAGTGTTTTCTTAACCTTAACCCTAATGTGGTTTCAGTTTCCTAAACTTAACCAAACTTTGACCATAGAGGCAGCAGATCATAACACATCAGTCATTTTTGCAATTATCGTATGGGTCGTTTTGGAAGGCGGTGACAAACTTTCGTTGATGTTTAAGAACCTGCTCTGAATTTTTAAACCTTTAATTTTAACAAAGTGCAAAATATTGACAGAAGTATGTTATCAGACTATATTATATATATTCGGTCTCTTTGTTCCAACAGCATACAGTGACATTTGGTTTGAACTTTGTGGGAACAGTTTGGGGACAGCCCTGTGTTTGTCCCAGTATGGTGGAAGAAAACTGGCGCACACAGAGCCCTGACCTAGACCTCATCCAAACACCTTTGGGATGAACTGGAACACCAGCTGCGAGCAAATCCCTGCATCTGAGTTCCAAAATGTTGTGGAAAGCCTTCCCTGAAGAGTGGAGTCTGTTGTAGCAGCATGTTAAAGCCCGTGATTTTGGAATGAAATGTTCTACAGATCACAGATGTGTGCCAAGTCTTCATATACACTTGCCATATGGTATATATTATCAATATACTGTATGAAAACATGCCTTAAAGATCATATCTGGTGTGTTGTGATGGTACTTCAGTGATTAAGGAGAGGTCTGAATACACAAATGATCTAAACTGTGTTTAACAATCCTGCAGAGAGGCAAAACATTTTGCAACCATCTAAAATATTTGCCCTGGCTTCAGGCTTGATCATTCTGCAGGCATTCTGTATTTGTGAATAGGAAGATGAGGCAATTCTGCAATAATCCAACATGTGCACCTAAAGAAGATCTGCAGACATTTCCATGCAGTTTCCATCAGTTTCATCTAAATTCAAAGGAACCACATGAGATTTTGATTGGCCATGACAAATGGGGATTTAATAAATGTGACTCAAGCTGTGTCCTGCTCACTGTGTCCATCCCAAGGGCAAAAAAAATAAATACTTTTTTTATGATTTCTGGGCACTTTCACTGCAGTGTCATTGCAGACGGGAACAGATTTAAGACATAGAGAAGAAAAGAATGCAGCATGCTGGATAAGGGAGATGAGACAGTTGTATTTTTTTTTTTTTTTTTAGAGGGAACACTCTCATCCACATTTGTGATCCATCTGCCAGACCCGCCTTCTCTTCCTCTGTCTTTTTCTTCTTTTCTGCTTGTGCATGGTCAGTCCTCTGTGTTTGGTTATCAGTGTTTTAATGACGTGTTACGAGCACTCTCAGTCCAGATGGCTGGACCAGCTCGACTGCAGCCATAAGTGTTCCCGCTTCAGGAAACACTGAAGCTCAGAATCATCTCCAGGTGATTTATGAGAGGAAATAATCATTTTCAAGTGTGAAAGCAAACAATACAAATTGTTTGGTCAAGAACAGTGAACTGAGAGGAATGAAAATAGTTGTATTGGCTGCGTCAAAAGAACTGTGTCCAGGGATTTCTGCATTTATTCAGTTCCAAAGATAATTTAAGTTTCCAGTTTAAGTTTT
Organism: Protonibea diacanthus; assembly: GCA_028641955.1. NCBI lineage: Eukaryota > Metazoa > Chordata > Actinopteri > Sciaenidae > Protonibea > Protonibea diacanthus. The sequence goes on from CM053991.1 coordinate 18,468,829, forward strand.
AAATATCCTTCATTTGTCTGTTTGTCTGTGTAGACAACATGATAGAACTTCAATAAATAGCTAAAGGCTGCAGAATGTGTCATGTGCAGGGCATGCAGAGGTAATTGTTTACATGATGATACGGTTATGACATGTATCGTTCAGTATGTGATTCGCTGCCAGAGGGCTCAGCAGGTTGCATCCCCTCTAGACCTCCGCCCCTTCCTCTGAGAACACCCCAGACCACCGCCTAAGCTTCATAACAAGCAGCTTAGAATATCTGTTATTCTTATCTGTCTATCAGGTTTTTCAAAATGTTTCATCTTTATATATAACTTTATTCTAATCATTACTCTGCACCTGCAGCTTTTTAGTTGTGGAACAGATCTTTTAAACATTTTATCATATTTGCAACTGAGTTTTCTCTGTGAAGGAAAACATGGATCGAAGTCTTCTGCAGAACAATCCTGTGTTACATTATGCACTTTTACTCCATCTGCTGGGAGTAAAAGTTCATAATAATGATCACTTGTGTTCTCTATCAAATAAATAAGACAAATAAAATAGGTATATAATAAAATAAAAAGGTATATGAATAAATACAATCAAAATATGTAAAAATGTCATGGTTATGCCATAACCATGAAAGTGTGAAACAATCCAATACATTTGAGGTTTCAGGTTTATTTGTCATATGCAGGTTAACGCATACTGAGAGTAAGAGTAAAGTGAGAAGTGTACACAGAGATATTACACAGAGTATCAGTCCTGGTACTGAAGTAGCAGTCCTGGTTGACTGCATTTCAAGTGCTGGACACATTTCCACCTGCTGATAAGACTAGATGAAAGGTCGGGAAATCTTATTTGGATCCATTCTCTGGGCACCGTCTGTACCAGATTTTATAGATAATCCACCCAAAAGTCATCAAGAATATTTGAATATCATGGTGGCACTAGAGGGAAAGCATCGCTGTCAGTAGGCTTCACCCTCTGGGGACCATGACTGTCTGTAACACAAGATTTTATGACAAGCCATCAAATTGCTGTTAAGGTATTTCAGTCTGGACTGAAGTGGTGGACTGACAGACTGACATTGCCATCCATGGAGCCATGTCACTAGCTAAAAATAAGAATTATTTATGAATAATGGCAACATTTGGTAACTTGCTTAATTATTTTGCGATCGTTTACAAATGACAAGGGGTATGTAATATATGAATATATTTTATTAATGATTTACAAAAGATTATATACACAATAATAACTTTTAACAAATGTACATGGAAGATTTGTGTATTGTTAGCTTATCACTGATTGCAAACGATTGATTAACTATAAAGATGAGTGGTGTCCTAAAGGGTTGATGAGAAGGTCTGATTCCTGGACTAGCAGGAGAAATCCATCTAACTGGGTAAAGTGAAAGAGCAGCACTTGGTCCTCACTGGTCCTCATGAACAAGGCCCTTAACCTCCAACTGATCCAGTGGTGTGAATTTGTATAACTGTGTGAGTGTGAAAAGGGTGTTCCTGAAAAAAATATTACTCTTTGTGAGGTGTTACTCTGGTATCAAAACCATCCTACTGAAGAGCGCCACCTGCAGACCGGCTGAAAACGCAGGCCCTGAGCAGGTAAACATGGAGTCTGACTATCTCATGAACATATCACCATTTGCAGTGTGTATGTTGAATTGGGGCCATGGGTTTTCTGCTTGATAGGAGATAACTCTGTAATGGGTTGTGATAAAACATTAATGTGCATTAATTCCAGTAATGGGTTGAGTCTGTGCCCACTGCGTGCCATACTACAACACCAGAACACGCACAGTATATGTGTATGCAGACTAGGCTGCAAATTATTGATGTCTTCTCTGGAAATAGAACAGCAGTGAGTTGGACTATAGGCTGTGTGATACAAGTTAACGCCAGCAGCACAGCGATAACATTACCTCACATACACTTTGATGACCTATTTTTGCATGTTGCACTCAGGATTTCAAATGTGTCATGCACACCTCCACATTCACCCGAAGGTTCACAGTCTGTACTTTATGCAACCATGCAGGCTGTTTGTGTGGGATCAGAGATGTGTGGCTACAAAGATGGCAATAACAGATTGGATGCCATGGTTACTACTCCACACCATCACCATTCTCCGTCACATGTTGTTGTCAAGGTAACGGCTGCGCCGACGGAAGGGCGCACGTGACTTAGGTGAGAATGTGTTACAGGGGCTCAGTAATGTGTAGACACGGTCCTTGTTGATCTGCTCTACCAGGCCTTGAGTGACACAGATATGTGCCCAGATTATTGTGCCAGGATCTGGCAAACACCCCCCTACCACCACCACCACCCCCAGCTTCACACTCCATTCTGTATAACAGCCATGATTAGTTACTGTATTTCCTATCATGCAGGCCAGGCTACGAACAAGAACAACAGGCCTGAAATGAAAAAGTTTTATCTGATTGTTACACAGAAAAGCAGAGCATTTGTGCATAGATTCATCTGATTCTTATTGAAACTTCCATAATCTGTTAATGCTTTAATCTACAAATTATGATTAAACCACTTATGTGTTAGATGAAGACATGTGAATGTATTAATATTCAGTAACTACAGCTTTAATTACCATAATTAATTACCCCGTTAGCTTCCATGCTGATTAAGATAAGACATGTAAGATAAGAAAGTTCAAGAGCATCTCATCAGAATGAAGCTATCCAAATGTCAGATCATCTGAGCGGCATGGCTGCTGAGTTTCTCCAGAACTAAAACTGTCATTGTTCATGGCTCAAAAAGTATAATACACAATGATTTAATGATTATGTCTGTCTTTGGAGAAATTTTGTTAGCTAACGTTAGCCTATCTGGGCTCTTAGCTATAGTTGATTGCTTACAGAGCTAGCTAGCTAAATATGTGTGCTGACTAAGCTAAGTTAACAATTTGTTCTTGGTTTAAAAACATAAAAACGATGACTGGGCACAAACTAGAGCTGACAGGACGCTACTTTTTCTACTTGTCCAGCTCTTAAAGGTCCAGTGTGTAGAATTTAGTGATATCTAGTGGTGAAGACTCAGATTGCAACCAACTGAAAACCCACTCCTCACCTCTCCCTTCACAGTTTAAGCATGAAGAAGAAACTACAGTGGCTGTGCAGCTTGTAAGAAACGCAAAAGGTCCTATGTAGAGCCAGTGTTTGGTTTGTCCCTTCTGGGCTTCTTTAGAAACAAAGTGATTCAAAATGGTGGACTCCATGAAAGAGGACCCGCTCCCACTGTAGATATAAAAGGCTCATTCTAAGTTAACAGAATAATTCTTATTTTCAGGTGATTTTACACTAATGAAACCCTACTTATGAATATAATAATAACATAAATTACACACTGGACCTTTAAAGGTGTTATACTATGTTCAGAGCAGATAGATTCACCTGCAGATAACAGCGACCCCATCGACAGACCGTGGGAATATAAGAGCTAACGGTGTTGCAGTAGGTGGGCAGAGCCACAGCAGCACTCTGCAGGCTGCTGCCGCTGCCGCTGATGATGCTGATGGAGTAGGTGGGACGAGGCTACATTCATGGCCCCAAACAACCGTGTGTGTATGCAGCACCGGCATCAGCAGTGTTTGTAAAGGCGCTTTGTGCATCGCTAATCCGCTCTGATGTCACGGTGCAGAAGGAGGGGCCGCGCTCTCCGCTTTTAATCCGAGCAAGTTGTCTGGAGGGGGGACAAAACCGAGTCAAACCAAGCCGAGCGGAGCCAAGGCACGGTAGCACGCAGGGGCGATGTGTACTGCAGCAGCCGGACCCGGGCCTCTCCTCCTCTGACATACAGGTAAATGAGTGAATGTCACGTCCGGCAGCCGGTGACGCGAAGTCGGGTTTAGTGTGGGGCAGGAGGGCGGGGTGAGAGTGTTCAGGTCGTTCTCACTGATGGCGGACCGACACCTGCGAAGATTTAATCTGAAGCAGGGAGGCGGATAGACAGGTGACAGCTTGCTTTTCTTTACAAATGCATGTCAGCTTTCTTAGTTATTAGGACACAGTGAAAGACTATGGATAGACCTCATGAGCAGCATTTATACATCGAACCCTGTGTGGGCATCTTAAACCCACGGACCTCTCACTAATTGACAATGAGCACCCTAAATGAAGCTTTTGCCCTTTTTAACATAATAAAATCGTTCAAGGCCATGGGAGGGGATTTAAGGAGCCCAAGTAAGCCTTCAAAATAAAAGCACTTGCCAGTTTGGCACTTGTTCATAGATTAATCTTCTCCCTCTGGAGCGATGGCGTAGTCTACATGTAAACACAATGTAAGTAATACGACTATTGATGCATCCCAACATGAACCATATGCTGTCTGTCACTGTGTGTGTGTGTGTGTGTGTGTGTGTGTGTGTGTGTGTGTGTGTGTGTGTGAGTGAGGGAGTGAGGATGAATCATGCTCTCAAGAATAGAAAGATGAGGAGAATCCTCCCAAAGTGAGGACAGCTAATGATTATTTTTTGATTGTTTTCTCGACATTTATCTGAAATGTCAGAAACTGGTCCACGGTCACAGTGTTTTTTAAAAAGCTTGTTTGTTTCACCAACAGTTCTGAGATCAGCTTACTTGACTGAACTGTTACATAATTCAAAGAAAAGCAGCAAATCCTCCAGAGGAAGAAGTAAGGTGTGCGTGAGGTTTGCCATTTTGGATTGATTTGATCATGAGTCATTGGTGAGTCGACCAATCAGCAAATTGTTTCAGTGGCTGTTGGGATTTTAGCAGACAGTAAAGGCTAAATTAAATAAAGTGCAGTATTAAGGCCTGGGTTAAGGTCAAATTTAAATTCTCATGGGTAAAGTGTGTGTGAGAATATGATATTCATAAGTATGTTTTCATTAGTGTGTAATCACCTGGAAATAAGAATAGTTATATTTTTGTTGCCTTATGAGACTTGAGATCTGCAGAGGAAGAGGAAGCGGGTCAACCATGTTTCCACAGTAGCCCACACTGGCTCTCGCTTTTGCATTTTTTTCCTCCATAGTTTCTCCTACACGTTTGGAGGAGGAGGGTGGACCGAGCGGTGTTCTGATTGGTAGATACCGTGAAATCCTACACACTGGACCTTTCAAATGTGTCCGTACAATGTAATAGAAATGTGATATGAGGCAAGATATCATCTGTGGAATGATCATCTTTAATTTCCTCTGTGTATCTTTGTAATTTCACCTTTTCCTGATCACTGCCCCACGCAGTGTGTGGCAGTCTGTTAACCTCATCACTCCAAATTATGAAATTATTGCTTAAGATAAAACTATCAGAATCATTTTTAAACACCTACTGTCTATCTATTATCTATTATCTATATCTATTTTTATTCTCAATGATTCACCAGGAAATCTGTTTTAACCACCATTCTGTTTGGCTCTTGTGTTTACTGGAGCTGCAGTTTAATTTTACAGCGTCCTCGATAAATAATCAATAAATGAAACAAGTGAAATGCACAGCATCATATTCACAGAACTGATGATTGTCTCTAGATTTTTAATTTGTGTAAACATCTTCTAGAAGCATTAACAGTCTAGTCAGGTCCAAAATATGATCCAGTTATTGACATTTCCCAGAGACAGAGAATGCTGATGGCAATTTTTCACAATTTTCTGACATTTATTTATTTTCTGACCAAATGATATCAAAATGTCACATGTCAGAAATGTTGTGATATTTGCTTTTTGTCCTCATGAAACTCATTATTTTAGGCATGGAGGAAGTTAAAGACAGTTAATGAATTGATGTGATCAGTGAAGGTCCTCGAGCGTACGTGTAGTACACGTGTGTTGTTGTCAGTGTGCGCTTGTCTGTCAGTAGAAGATGCACGAGTTAATGGGCTAGTAAATCCCCCGTCCCGCAGCTTTCACTGCAGCCTGACAGATGGAAGTGCAGTGCTCGGATCACAGCTCTGTGGGCATGTACGTTTCACTGCCGGCCTCCCATGGCCATCTGTGACCTGGGCAACCCTTCCTCCCCAACCACCTCCCTCCCCTACCCTCCAAGTCACCCAACCATTGCCATCCAGCCCGTAACTCCAGGCAGAATGGGGCATTAGCCACCCCGGGAGTCCGCCCTCACTCCTGCTGCGTCCCTTCATGTTCCCTCTCGAGCAGTTGTGGTTTGTGCTCAGATTACAGGATCAACATTAACCCTTGCCCTCTGTGTCTCCTCTCCGTCCACGTGTTCGATTTCCAACTCTAGAATTTATACATCTGCACATATAAGATGGCAACCGCGTCTGCTGCCTCTTAATCCAATATGAAGCGTGTTGATTGAAGAGGAGCTGCAGTAATTGACAGTTACATTAGGAGGGAGCTTCACATTTGTTTACTAAGGTTACAGGAAATCCACTCACATCAACCTGTTTAGATAAAAGCAAGAATCAAGATACAGCATGATGCTGCGTGCTTATATGAAGAATCAAACTTTTTAAAGACAAACTAAAAAAGAACAAAAAAAACAACAAAAAACAATTTGCACAACTATAACAGGTCACATCATTAAGTAATGTCCCTAAACCAGTAATATAAAATAGACTTTAATGATCCCACACTGGGGAAATTCACTTGTTATAGTGGTTCGTATACACAAGGTGGATGAGAAATGACTCATAAATAAGAAATATATAGAAGAAAATGAAAAAATAAACTGCCAAATAAAATACACGTTTATATATACTTTATACACCTTTCAAGTATAGATGCCTGTTGGTTGATCATTTCTGTTGCACTTCTGTCATTTCACATTTAAGGTTAACAACAAGAATTTGCTCCTCTGTCCAGTTCGGTCCAGATTTTTTTCTAATAGTAAACGCAAATAATAATCAATTGTAATCAACATTACTTACCTATTTTTTAAACCCCTAAATATGTTATGTTATGTTAAATACATTGCTGATGCAAGGAATTTTGAAGATAAAAATCTGTAATCGTGTTATGTATATAGAGCACATATTTGCATATTATGATAAATAAAGTCAGTTTTCCATGTCCAAATGTTGCTTACAATAAAAGATAAAATAAGATTTTGCCAAACATTTGTAATAATCTAAAAATAAAATCTAATATGGTTTGGACTCCTCCAATCATGATTATTTTATTTTATCTCCACTGTTGTTGAGATGTTCAGCACAGAGCTGAGTTTAAAAATCTTGAGGAGATAAACATGGACGTCTGGTACATAACAATTTCTATAAATAGACCTCTGCATATGAATGCAGAATCTGTAGGCAGGGGGAGACTTTGGCATCAGAAGCGTTCTGATTTCTGTCTGCAGTCAGAGTATTATAAACCATGTTTAAACAGGCTTTGGTTGCATGCAGGTAAACAAAACAGGCGGGACGCTTTGGCCGAAATGTTTTCTGGTTAAGAGACTGCATACAGTCACACATCTGTAAATTGATCATTAAAGTCAGATGAATAAGTTATGACAGCAGCTCCAGTGAAACATATGGAGTAGCAATAATGAGAAATGCTTTTAATCTTTCATAAACAAGCTTCATCTCTCTGCCTTTCTTCAGACGGGACGCTTGTCTCTGCTGTCTACCTTTTCTGGAGACAGTTTATTATTCCTGAAACATTTAGTAAAATTACGTTGTGGTGTCCTCTCTCAGCTCGTTGACCTCAGACACCGTGAAGGCTGCGATAAGAGATAACTGATGGATATCCTGATAGTCTTGTCATATTAAATAAATATCAAAACTGGGCTTCTCTCACACAGAGGACATTAATTATTCATATTGCTGGCCTATTCATCACTCTCTGTCAGGCCTGATCTGATACTAGAGAGATGTCCCCCCTTGTCCTTCTGCCCTACCTCCTCCTCCTCCTCCTCCTCCTCCTTCTCCTCCTCCTCCTTTTCTTTCTGTCCTGTGCCATCTGCCAGCTGCAGTTGGACTGATGAATGTGTTGCAGATTAAAGTGCACTGTACACCCAGATGGATCCCGGAGGATTTAGTTTTTTTTTTTTGCTATTAGCAATATAGAGACAGGGAGTCCCCGGCCTGATACTCAACATCACTGTAATGTTTCCTGTGTGTGTGTGTGTGTAATCTAAGTCTAGTGGGAGGCTGGTTGAAGATGGACCGCCTCCAGTTGTGTGAAGTGTTTAGTCCTCTCCTCAATGGCTGCACTCAATAAATGGGTCGAACGTCCTGCCGTCAAAGGCTCCCCCTGGCTGCATCCCAATGCCTCTCTGATCTACTCATCCGTCCATTAGCTATACCCGCTTCACTTATCCTTGATGGTTGCAGGAGTGGCTGGTGCCAATCCCTAGCTCACAGTGGGCGAGAGGCGGCGTGCACCCCGGACAGTTCACCAGTTAATCACAGAGTCATGAAATGGATGGACGAATGCTCGCAATCACACCGACGGGAAATTAGAGTCACCAATTAACCTAATCCGCATGTCTGTGGACTATGGGACGAAACCTCTTGTTGTGAGGTGACGATGCTTAAAGAATGTCTTTTGTAGCTGTTTAATAGTGCTGTACAATTAATTGAATATTAATTATTTTTGATGTTTAAAATGCGACTCTGCTCATAGAAAACTCCTTCACTTTTGAGGGCCCGTCATGCCACCACGTCATCGTTTTGACCGTCAGTCCAAGACTCAAATATATTCAGTTTGATCTAAAACAAAGAAAAGGATCCTTCATAAATAACTAATGATTTATGCATTGCAAAACATGTCATTTTCTTGATTAATAATCAGTTGAACCCTTGTTGTCTTAATACAAAGCAAAAGTCCTTTTCAGAACTTTTCAGAGAGTCAGTCAAAAAGAAGAAAATTAAAAAATATATCTGCTCTTAGAGTAAGTGAGCAGCTTTCAGCGCCACTTTTGAATGATTGCTGTGGAAACGTTTCAGTCTGGGAAAGTATTGATGTTTAATATCCAGCACTAATAAGCTTTCTGCTTTATGTAACATTGATTTCCTTGTCTGTCTCTCCCAGGCTGTGCTATGAGCTGGGTTTTTCTGGAGACCAGACGAGCATGTTCTGAAAATTGGAGTCGCACCACACCCCAGCCATGAGCCATAAGTATCAGGGAGAGGCATCCGGGGAAGCAGGTGAGGAGCACAAGGCGCCCCCGAGGAGCAGGCAGCCCAATGGGACGTCACCCGGGGAAGCTCCTGTACGTCGGTCCTGGAGGCCATGTCAGATGCTCAACCAGGATGGGGAACCGAATCCCCATCATCATCATCACCATCATCATCACCACCATCCTCACCACCATCACCAACCACCCACAGGTCGTGGACCCCCTCGGCATCGTCGACGGCCTCAGTCAGGGCATGGGCAGGGCCAAAGCCAGGCTCAGAGTCCTGGTCAGGCCCCAGTGGTTTCTCCTTCCAGGCCAGAAGAGGGCGAGATTCGAGAAACCGAGCCCCGTCCCGTCCAGCAGCCCCGCCCTGCTGTTGCCCGTTACCGGCGACATGGCGACCCTAACCCCAGACTCAGAGGTCACAGACAGAGGCACCCAATCAGAGAGGTGCAGGACTCGTCACCTGGTGCAAATGACAGGGAGAGTCCAGCAGAGCTGCAGGTACAGCAACACTCATCAGGTGATCCTGTAATGGACCAATTGCAGGACCGGGGATCTCCTCACCAGACTCCAGTTGCTGTTGTCACCCCCACCCACCTCTCACCTGGTCCTGCAACCCATAACATGCAACTTCACCCCCGACACGCTCCTCCTGCTAAGGCGGAGGAGGACCTCCAGGAGTGTAAAGTGGAGTGTGAAGAGGAACCGAAGGAGGTTAAGGAGAAGGAAGAAGAACAAGAACAGGCAGAGGATGACGGAGACCACCACTCAACCACAGGTCGCTCCAGCTGCGGCCATGATGACATGCAGGTGGTCGATGGAGCAGAGGAGCGAGCGGAGGAGAGGGTCGAGGAGGATCAGGAAGAAGTGATGGATGATGTGGCGGAGGACATTGCAGCTCAGGGAAGTGAAATCACTGATCTCTGCTCTGACACGGAGAGCGCCGCCTCGCTCAGTATGGACGGACCTCTCCACAGCCCACCACCCCTTCAGTCACCAACTCCTCCTTCATCCCCTGATGTTCCACCTTTCCCTCAGCTGGACCACTTCAGTGAGGAAACCAGTTTGAGCCCATTGCCTGACAACGACCTGCTACCCGACGATGAAGAAGAAGAAGAAGAAGATGATGAAGAGGATGAAGAAGATGAAGATGATGATGAGGACTGCTCTGAATCATGCTCGCTGTCTCGCTTCACCTCCAGCTCTGAATCTTATCCAAAAACCTATGCAGACTTTTATTCAGAGTCCCACCAAAAATCCTACACGGAGCCTGTTTATGAGTCATACCCGGAGCCAAAATCCCATCCTAACTCTTTTCCTGAGCCCCTCAAGACCTCTTACCCCGAATTACACAGAGAACCTCGCAGGCAATCTGGTTGGAGGACAGAGCCTGTTGAGGCCCAGCAGGAGTCCCGCCAAGAGCCCTTTACCAGCCATAGACACGAGAATGTACAAAAAGGGGCTCCATCCTCCCCCACTAAGAGCTCCCATTATGCCCCAAGACAGGGCAGAGACCGCGGTTCACACCCCCCCCCTCTGGACCGCTCTGTTGGCTGCCGGCTGCACCACTATGATGGACAGTCTGACGGTGAGGGTGACAGCGCCGATCAAAGTCCCGTTCCCAAGAACCGCAGGCAGGCACCCAGGCAAGCTGAAACCCAGGCCAAGAGCCCCTCGTCTGGGCAGAGCAGCTCTGGAGAGGCCCAGGAGGAGCGGAACATGGCAGGTCTCCATGGGGAGGAAGGTACAAGGGGCTCAGGAGACGCCATCAGCATGGCGATTAAAGACATTAAGGAGGCGATTGAGGAGGTGAAGACTAAGACAGTCCGCTCCCCCTACACACCTGACAAGCCTGTGGAGCCCATCTGGGTGATGAGACAGGAGGTCAGCCCCACAGAGGATGCGTACCCGCTGCAGACTACAGCTGGCCATGTAAGTATGACTTCACTCATCTTTTGGATTTCTACTCCAAAGTGTTGAACTCTCTTTTTAAGGCTGTGCTGATGAGTGACATTGTCCAAGGAGTTTGCTCTGCAGTGTCGCAATAATTAAATTAGATTTCATTGCTTTCAGGAAGCAAGCAAACCAAAGATTTACATCCCTGGCTCTCATTTCATTTTGTGCTTGGATTAATGCCCAAATCCTGAATCATGTATTGTCGGAATAAGCCGTCAGCTGATTTGTAGAAGCATTGCAGTTTCAAAGGAGTGATATTTATGTAAAAATACTTCTACTACTAATTCTACTGAATTCGTTTTCTCTTTTTCTTTCTGTCTCCCTTCTGTCTTCCGCAGTCTTCTCCTCACTCCCCCTCGCAGTCAGCGTCTGAGTCTCCATCCCGCTCCCGGGAGCCGGTTAGTCCTCTGAGAGTTGAGTCAGCCCGAGCACTTCATCCCCAACATTACCACCAACAGCAGCCCCAACACAACCATCACCACCACCAAGGCCACCATTCACAGCAGAGGGACACGGCGAGGCCGCCGCAGCAGACGTACGCGAAGCCGCAGCAGTACGCACACGTGACGCCCAATCAGCACCAACAACGTCAACATCCGCATCAACAGCAACAGATCCCACATCAGCAACAGCATCAGCAGCTTCCAGCTCAGCAGCCGCGTCCACAAGTTCAGCCAGTGTCGCCTCCTCAGCAGCCCTCTGTCCAGGAGGTGAGAGTTCACGCCTAGACATTCATAAATCTGGAAAAAAAAACTGAACTTGGAAGTTTACTTCTTCTGTCGTCTGCACATCCATGGGTACATTGCAAACAGGAGACCTCTAACAGCTAATTCAGCATGATTTTAATGCTGCCAGTGTGCAAATGTAAACAAACACAGGCAAAAACCTGAGCTCAAGTTTCACAGTGTCACTCTCTGAAACCATGGCAACAGGGATGATAAATCCTGCAGGCAGGAAGGCAGACAGACAGGCAAGCAGGCATACAGACAAACAGGCAGACAGACAGACAGACAGGCAGGCAGGCAAGCCATGTAAAAGATGCCTGCCTGCCTGCGCAGCAGCTAAATGGCTGACAGCAGTAAAAGTCTTGCAGAATGTAAATGAGACAGGAGAGAGCTGCAGCATGGAAGTAGAAATAATAAAGATGGTGATAGTGTTTTTTTCCTTTTTGTGCCTTCTCAGATTCGCAGATCTCTTCCTCAGTTTCCAACATTTGTGGACGGTGAGTGGACAAATACAAGTCACATCATTCTCACCTCCATCACTGTTCATCTGCTGACGGAAAACACAAACGTACTGACATTTCACGGCTGCGATTTCATGTGCATTCTGTTCGTGCAGTCCCAGGACCGTGTGACCCCGAAGACCTCATTGACGGCATCATCTTTGCTGCGACCTACCTGGGCTGCACCCACCTGCTGTCGGAGAGGACGCCCACAAAGAGCGCCCGCATGCAGCAGGCGCAGGAAGCCATGAGCAGAGTGCGGGTGAGAGCAAGCTACAGCTTAGTCTTTGTTGTGGAGGAAAAACAGTGTCCTTCAGTCTTTCTTTCACTTAGTCAGTATTCTCTTCAGGATAGACACTCAGTATGTGTAGTTTACTCTATAGTGAGCAGTGAACTGAGATTTTTGACACCTCATCACCGGCATTTTGCATCATTACTGACAGGTGTAGTGTTGTCTGACTCCAATTTTTTTGCCTCTATTTAATGATGTGTATTCACATTTGGCTTCAGATGGAAGAAACTTAATACAGGATACAAGTTAAGATACTGGTATAAAATCATTTCACAACCTTAAAGCTTGTTTAACTTCAAATTTTGAATTAATAATTTGCAACAGTCGTCGAGGAGCTTAAAGATCAAATCCAGGGCTCCTTGGTATGGAGATATATTTTCTAACACACTCGGACACGTCGTCAGTGACGTAACCCAGGCTGGCTTCATATTTTGGTCTTTTAAAGTCAGAAACCCTCAGCAGGAAGCGCAGCCAGCGGGTGAAAAGTGCCCGGCTTTGTGCACAATGCATCATCCACAGATCACTGCTCCTGATGCACAGCCACACAGGCTTTTCTCCTCAGCTTCAATGGATGTTATATAAACTCTTGACCAAGACTGTGTAGACCACTGTGTAGACCCTTTCAGCTCCAGCCACAGTGCATTAAGTCAGGAATGTAAAGGAAAAAACACACGATCACAGCGATTAAACGTCACAGTATATACAAATGTGGTTTGTTTCACACTTGTTTGTTGTTTTTGCTGCTCATGTGATCATAAATATTCAGTCATCATATCGGAGAGACCAAAAGAAAAAGATTTGCACTTCCTGTGTGGATGTCAGGGTCAGCTGAGGGCAGGTCAAGTCAGGGAGCAAGAGAAAGCGCAGAGCTGTGTGAGCGTGAGAGAGATGAGCAGTAAGATGTTTCCATCTTAGAGAGAAGTGAAGAAAGTCAGAGGCGGGAAGAGGACAGGAGCTGAGCCTGGCTGACTGACAGTTCCAGGACATCGCCTCCATTAAGGTCTGAGAAACCCACAGGGACGGAGAAGGTTAGAGGCTGTGTAATGATGAGCAGGATACACGAGACATTTTACTGTTTGTGACAGCGAACATCTCACTTGCAGGGATGCACCGATCCGAGTCAAGGTAGTGGCTGATGCAGAGTACTGATCTGACACCGGTGTTGTTTTTAAATCCGTAAAGCTCAGTGTGTGGAGCTGAGCGACGTTAGTCTGTAACAACCTGCTAAACAAGCAGCTGATTTAGTATCGGCCGTGGAAATACAGTATACGTTAGTGTTAGCTCACCTCAGAAAGAGAAACCTCAGACCTCAGACAGAGGTCAGTATGAGAGTGAGTAACCATCCGATTTAAGAAGAATCGCAGACGTAAAACATCACCATAATGAAAAATATACCAAGAATGAAATAATAACATTAAAGTCTGTGTGTAAAAATAGCTTTTGTGAGGAGGACCCTGACATCAGCAGCCAGGACGGCATAGAAAGACGGACGCTGATTATTACACATGATGCCAAATGTAAAATGAGCTGACATACTGGAGGTGACATGACGGCTCTTTACAGAGTGATATACGGTGACGTCCACCACAGGTCAGGAGTCAGGCTCCATGATGTGACGTATAGCCTGAGGAGCTGGCGAGCAGCGCGTTGAAATGAGAAACACTGACGTCTTTGCTCCGAGCTCAGAGAGAGTCACGACAACAACAACAACAACAACAACAGTCTTTACAAAATAACATTTTCGTGACCACAGTAACAGATTAGTTAGCACGACGTGTCAGCTCTGATAGAGCCCCATTTATAGAAGTGAGATCAGATTTAGACAGAACATGAGGCTGCTTTCATGGCAAACAGGAAGTAAAATAATGTGTTGCGGTGAAATGAAAATGTCAAAAATCATGACGCATAAAAGCTGCATTTGGTTATTCACCCATTCTCTGAATGTTAACGTTAACTCAGTCTGAGTCTGACAGTCTTCATCTTTATTCGACTGTCACCAATTTGCTTCTTACTCATCTTAACATTGCAAGCTTCATAACTCCAGTTCATATTTTTAGAAGTACCTTCGCTACACATGAAAACAGTTTTAATAGAAGAAACAAAAAAATGGGTGACCTTTGACTGACCTTTACTAGAACCTCCTTTGTTGTGTGGCATCTACAAACCTGATGTAACTGCACGTACAGCATGTTCAGGTTTTCTACAGCTGGAATTGAACAATTTGTTTAAAATATCTAATTGGAGTGATTATAATTAAGTTATTGATTATTAGTCTGTTATTAAGTTAAGTTAAGTTTAGTTAAGTTAAGTTTAGACTTTAATGATCCCACACTGGAGAAATTCACTGTCACAGTAGCTCATATACAGGAGGTTGATAGAAAAGTCACGCTGGTGTCAGACAGCTGTTGGAATGAAGGAGCTGTGGCAGCGCTCCTTCTTACATGGTGGGAGTAGCAGTTGTAGCATTGTTGTATTAGCTTAGCATTAACATGTAAATCTTGTATTTGGGTTTACTGAAACAAGGAAATCTAAACTTGTGAGCTGACATGGGACAAACAAACAGGCACCACCACAGCGACTCTGACTTTTCTGAACATACATTAAGTTTGTTGTCTTGGTGGGAGTTAGATGAGAAGAGTTTCATCTCTGTGTGTTTAAAAAAAAGAGTTAGATCCAGGACATAAGGCACGATCCTAAAACCTTCTTTGTTTCTGGGTGAGGCTGGCATCTTCAAGCATGTTTATGTTCTCTTAGTATAGCTGGAGTGGAGCAATCTGTGAAAAATATGTAATTGCAGTTACTTCAATTAAATTGTAGTCCACAAATCCAGGCCTCAAATAGACAGGAATGATCACATATCATCAAACAACACAAGTCGTCTCATTACAGAGGTTCCAGCCTGTGTTTACCACCCACCTGCTCTCTGTCAGAAAAACTCTATTATATATTATGCAAGTATTTTGAACATCTGTTCAAAGAAGACTCACCAATCTGTTAGTTATTGTGAACAGGATAAAGAACACAGTCCAGTCTTTGCTTTGCAAACCTCAAAATCACTCAGAGTGGTGTTTTTTTTTTTTTCTTAAAGATCTTTGTGTAATTACAGTCACATGCAGAGAGCACTAACCAGGCAAGCAGCCAAGAGTTTAACATTGTACTGGTCTTGGAGCAGCTAACGGATTACGGCAGAGTAATGTCTTGATTGATTGTTAAAAGTAATATCCCTAGATGATGTCATCAAACCCAAACACGGGTACATAACAAGTCTAAATCATTCAACCCTGAACGGCTTCCACAAAGTGTCCAACACATCAGGGCCGCTTCCCGCTGATGTGAAACCAACTGTGGTCTGAATCCGGGTAAAAAGCTGCGATCCTCTTCGCTTTCACAGATAAAATCCACTACAGTCACATCTCTACTGATGAAGGCGAGCAGACAGATTGGGATGTCAAACCTTGAAATAACACAGATACAGTTTAGGGAGCAAACGGTGGTCGACAAGCCGACCTTTTGGAATAACGCACACAGACCCTGAGCTGTGACGAGGCGTCAGCAACAAACACATGAGGTCGCTTTGTCTTTCTTCGGGGGTCGATTGTGTCACGTCGATGAAGAGGAAACTTTTGATAGTGTTTGCCTCAAAAAGGCCTCTGGCAGCCCGCTGTTGTCAGATGTGATAGACAGTAACATCACTGTCCTCCCACGCACACACACACATACAAACACATAAACACACACACACCTTTAAGGTCCTTTTGTCCCTTAATTTGGCATTTGGATTGAAGACAGTCTACAGTGAATAAGGCGACTGGGTTTCTAAAAAAATCACTTTTCACGTCCTGTTGTCTTCATTTTCTCTTTTTATGAGACTCTTTTCTGTTTCATGATCACTGCAGGCTGCTCAGAAGCAGGCAAAGAACAGGAAAAAGGTACGTTTGCTTTATGAATGTACATGTTTCATGTAAAAAAACAAAGAGACTCAGATGTTAGTCTTACCTCTAGTGTGATTGTTTTCATTCGTCACGTGCAGAGAAATTGGTGTTTTGCTTTCATTAGTATTACTTTGGCTCTGACAGCTGTGTGTAGTCACTCTGCTCTTCCTTCGCTGCTGTTCATCAACCTGTTGCTCCTTCTGTTCATTTTCTCTCCTGTGCAGAGCCCCGACGGGGAGGCTCCGTCCACCGCTGAGGTCGACCTGTTCATGTCCACGCAGAGAATCAAAGTCCTCAATGCAGACACTCAGGTATCAACATGATAACACGCATCCTTTTCTTATCAATAAATAACTCACATCCTTCAGCACTGGAGGGACAGCATAGATGATCGGTCAGACTCCTTCAGCAGTCAGTGTGTGAAGCAGCAGATTGTCCCTGTAGTACCCTCCAAACCTCATTAAAACGTCTCGATTTAGCAGCTGTAGTGTCACGGTATCTTGTCAGCACCCGTGGAGAACTGGTTAATTAAGAGCACTTCATGTCTTGTTTGCATCGTCAGGAGTCTTTAATGGACCTGCCACTGAGGACGATCTCCTACATAGCCGACATCGGGAACATGGTGGTGCTGATGGCCCGGGGGAAGATGGTGCGGTCCCGCAGCGCGCAGGAAAACCTGGACAACACAGCTGAGCAAACCACCATGACCCACGATGACAGACGGCTGTACAGGATGATCTGCCATGTCTTCGAGTCCGAGGATGTGAGTTATTAGTCTGTTATTGTTGTATTAGCTTAGCATTAACATTTAAATCATACCGTTTGGGAGCTTGTATTTGGGTTTGCTGAAACCAGGTAATCTAAATGTGTGACCTGCAAACAGACACCACCACTGTGACATTTGGAACAGCACATCAAGTTTGTTGTTGTCTTGCTGGAGTCAGAAGAGTTTCATCTCTGTGTGTTCAGTACAGAGTCAGGTCCAGGACAAGTTTAAGTGAGCTTTGTACAAACACTGAAAGCAAGGGAAACTGTTAGCCTCCACGAGAAGCAGAAAAATACAACAAATACCTACAGCAACTCTTCATTTAAATGTTTTTTTCTTGTTAGTTGAAATAGTCGCGCATTCATCCAAGAATCACCTGGATGTAGTTATAAGATAAAACATGCTGTCACCGGGCTCAGATTTTTTTGTTTTTAAAAGTCACAGTGTCCCATGTTCAGTTTCAGCACGCACTGTAATGTAACTATGACAGCTTTAGAGTTGTTAACATTTAGAAGCTTCCAGTGTTTGTGCTAAGCTAGGCTAAACATGTCAGCGCTACTTTTGTTAAAAAAGTAGAAAAAGTAAAAAAAAGAAAAGAAATTTAAGATAATTGAAAAGAAAGCAAGAGAAAGTATTTCCCAAATGATTCATTCATACCTCAATATCTGCCACTAAGTAGAGCTAAGTACATTAGCAGCAGGAAATGTACTACTGACTTAAGTAACTTGTGCATTAAAATATTAAGTTTAATACAGCCTGCAGCAGCATTTTGTGGAAATTAGAAGAACTGCAGTTCAAAAGATAATCCTGGTGATTTCTAACCTGGTCATACTTCTGTAAGTTTAATAAAAACAGAAGAAGAACTGATCTTGGAACAGAAAGTTTTGAAACAAACAAACAAAAAAACGTTCTTATGTAATTATTATGTAATTATTTTTTAATAGTTTTAATGACACGTGTGTAGGATGTGGTGACGTCTAGCTGTGTAGCTGCTGATTACAACCCCATCGCCTCACCCTGTCCTTTCTAGCGTAAGAATATATGTGAATGTAAAAATCTTGACAGGCTCCATGTAGATCCAGTGTTTAGTTTGTCCATTGTGGGCTACTGTAGAAACATGGCTATGGCCGATATTTTCAGGATATGATACTGATCAGGTGATTATACACTAATGAAAACACTTATACATGTTATATTTATACCATATTCTGTAAATAGAATATTAAATTCTGACACACTGAACCTCTTCATGCTGCTTCATTATTTTGAGCAAAATATTGCTGAATCCTGAAAAGTCCATGGAGGTTCTGCATGTGGGACTGTTTGCAGAAAATATTGTTTTCATGTTAGGATGCTCACTGGGAAAATATGTTTTCAGGCCCTTTAAGACTGATTTTAGATCTATGGCTAGAGTTCAGTTCACGTTTGGTAAACAAGTATGAAAGGAGTGCATCCTGTCAGTAAGATTCCTTACAAGTATTGTACCACTTTGTGTGTGTGTGTGTGTGTGTGTGCTGCAGTGGGATGTAAACAAGCCTTTTAAACATGAGGTCTGTGCTCAGTTTGTGCAGACAAAATTCCCACAGGCATTATGAAAGTTAGCGTCATTCATGGTCCCTTATCCTCATCTTCCTCTCCCCTCCCTCTGTCTCTCTCTCTCTCTCTCTCTCTCTCTCTCTCTCTCTCTCCCTCTCTCAGGCCCAGCTCATCGCTCAGTCCATCGGTCAGTCCTTCAGCGTCGCCTACCAGGAGTTTCTCAGGGCAAACGGCATCGACCCCGAGGACCTGAGCCAGCGGGAGTACAGCGACCTGCTCAACACTCAGGACATGTACAACGACGACCTCATCCACTTCTCCAAGTCAGAGAACTGCAGAGACGTAAGTGAACCAGCAGGTGGCAGCAGAGTTGCAGCAGGTCTCTGTTTACCTCTTATGCTGAGGTTTATTTTTACCTTTGAACTATACACGTCTGCTGCAACTGAACAGAATATTCTGCTTGATGTTTTGTATGATGTTTGTATCATTTGTACATCTAGAGTCCAGCGCAGCCCTTCAGTTCAGTCCAGGTCAAGTTAATTGAGCCAGTGCCAGTACATTTCTGCTCTGTTAGATTGCCTTCCGGTGCTTGAAATGAGCAGCTGGTTTAAGAGTCACAGCTGTGTGACAGTGACTGAAAAATGTCATGTTGTTTATATTAAAAAAAATTACTAACCCCAGTATGAAGGTGAATTTGAGACGCTCAAACTGGTCTGACCTCAGACCCTCCTCACTGCTCTGGATGCCTTCTGTCATCTCGCATTTTTCAGAATTGTGAAGTCGGTTGTGAGAATCTCAAAATGGGTGCAGCCTCTTCATGCTGTTCTGCATTTGAAGATTTAAATTTGGGGATATTCTTTTTTTTTTTTTTTTAAAAATACAGATGTTATGATGAGGACACAGTGAGAGAAAAGCCGTACTGATGACGAAAACATGTTTGGCTGCAGGTTTACATCGAGAAGCAGAAAGGAGAGATCCTGGGTGTGGTGATAGTGGAGTCGGGCTGGGGCTCCATCCTCCCCACCGTCATCATCGCCAGCATGATGCACGCCGGGCCGGCCGAGAAGTCTGGCCGACTCAACATCGGAGACCAGATCATGACCATAAACGGGACGAGTCTGGTGGGTTTACCGCTCAGCACCTGCCAGAGCATCATCAAGGTAAGCTCCTGCTGCTCAGTTCAGTTTAGACTTTTTTTAGTCACTCAAGCTTTTCTTTACTTGCTTCTTTGGGGAACGACATCATCAAGCCGCCGTCTTCCCACAGGGTCTCAAGTCTCAGTCCAGGATCAAGATGAACATCGTCAGGTGTCCTCCTGTCACCATGGTGCTCATCCGCAGGCCGGACCTCAGATACCAGCTGGGCTTCAGCGTCCAGAACGGCATCGTGAGTGTCTCACACACACACACACACAGACATTCAGGAGAAGTTATTTTATTATTAAGAGCTTTTATTTTAACGGTGCCAGTTTCTTAGCAACAGACACGGAGCAGTGATTGTCAATGACGATGCTGTATGTGCGCGCGCAGATCTGCAGCCTGATGAGGGGAGGCATCGCAGAGAGAGGAGGCGTCCGCGTCGGTCACCGCATCATCGAGATCAACAGCCAGAGTGTCGTGGCGACGCCTCATGAGAAGATCGTTCAGATTCTGTCCAACGCCATGGGAGAGGTGAGAGGAGCATGAACTTTTAGTTTGAAACATTGGCAGGAAGTGTTCGGTTTCATTGTTGATAGTGTGATGGAGATGGAAAGGGCAGCAAAGTTCAAGCAACTGGACCTTGAACAGTATTTCTGTGAAAAGACAGAGCATCTACAACCAGTTAAATACTGCAGACATTATTCAGATACCATATTTTATGAATATTTATTGTATTTAAAGCACATTGAGGAAAATTGTGATTTGTGATATGGGGCTATTTATGGTTCACTGATGATTCAGAGTGGGTTCGGACCCTGAATCAACAAGCCATATTTTCATGAAATTCATTTTAGATATTCAGTTAGTCATGTTCCCCAGAGGAGGAATCCTGTATATTCAACAGACCCTGACATCTGTTGTAGTGCCACCATTCAGCCCAAATGTCTACCTTCCCATTTTAACGTACAAAAATCTAGAAATATCTTAAGTGCAGGTCACATTCCTGCTCCCAAGAGGATGAGCCCTTTAGATTTTATGACCCCATGACCTTTCCTCTAGCAGCACACTCAGGAGAAATGTCCCATTTTAAGCTGCACTACTACAACCGCTCTAAAAATAACTGTTTGTTGTTGTCTTCTTTCTGCTCCAGATCCACATGAAGACGATGCCTGCAGCCATGTACCGTCTGCTGACAGCACAGGAGCAGCCCGTCTACATCTGAACACGCACTTCTCCCTCTTTTCACCACGTCACGCAGTCTCTCTTTACTACTGTCCATCAGTCTTTCAGTTGTTTTAAACACCTTTTCTCCTCTCTGTATCCTGTTTGATACCACTTGACTTGCCTTAATCTGTACAGTGCACTGTCATGTAAACATGTACAGTATGACAGCAGAAGGCAGATTATCTCACTAGGCCGAGTGTTAATGTAACGTGTTATGTTTGACCAAAGAGAAATCGTGGGTTTTAATTGTGTATATTTTAGGTGGCAAACAGAGTAAATATTACCTTTGGTTGAATAGCTGTAATATCTGAATGTACTCTAATCATGTTGGACCTATAAATTGTCAGGGCGACCCAGGACTGAAGTGGTCAAGTTAAAGGGGAATGCATGTACAATTCTGCTGAATAAACTCTGAAGAAAAGGCCTTGGTTAGTATACTGTGGTTTGTTTTATCCAAAACTGAATGTAGATAGCTGTTAATTCAGGAACTGTAACGACGCTTCAGTTCAAGAGCAATGATAAATTACTGCAGAGGTACGCAAGAAACATTTTAAACCCAGCTATAAACTTTCTAAGATACTTTCAGAACTCAAAGGAATAAATCTTTCTGTTGAAGAAAGAAAAGGTTGCTGCTGTTATGTGAGAGATTTGTTTTTGTGATGAAATTACATCGTAAGTTCAGCAGGGGGCAATAACAGGAGTGAAGGATGAACGTTTTTTAAAGAGCAAAAATATCTGTGTAAGGAGGAAGTCAGGGTGGATGAATGGGCCAAACACAGGACTCTGTGTTGAGTGTTTTTAGGACATAGTTATCACTATATCTAAATATCCTGCAGGTATCAGAGGAAATATGAATCTACTGTGCGTACAATCAGTCACATTACATACTAATTAGGTAGACAACATATTTTCGACGACACTTTGAGAATGAAGGCAGAATGGAATGCCTTCCTTCAGATGTGGTCAAACAGCATAGTTTGTTTCAAGCATAGCACTGTCTTTAAACTCTCCAGACTGCTCTGTGTGTAAAAGTAGAACCTGCCACTTCAAAGAAGACGCACTGTCAAACAAAATGTAAAAAAAAGAGATTTATTTATTGAATCTGAGTCTTTTCTGTAACACTAACGAGATCACAAACTAAAAAAAAAAAAGAAATCACAAACTAACACGTAAAAGAAACTGATCAACATGATTGTCGTCACCACATTCCAGACGCTCCAGTGTACAAAGACTTGACTGAGTTCAGTGTATATTCAATAGAAAAACATGCAATAACAATGTGATTGTCTCTGGCTGAGTAGCAGTGAATAAAAACAAACATACACACTGTCAGAAACATCAGCTGTGCTGCACCCGTCAAATCTCAGACCGTAATAATTCATCATCGTTCACAAGTTCCGTCTGCTCCAGCTGAAAAATACAGAAATGCTTCACAGACACGAGCTCCTGATTTTATGGACGTGAACTGCAATCTCCCAAAGACACGTTATATTTTTTTAGCTCATTGGTATGAGATACAGATACTGTGATCATAATACAGGTGTTACATTAATGAGATGCTTGTGTATCTCATAATCACCACTCATGTCTTCATGATATTTCTTTGGTGAAAGCTGTTTCTGCCCGTTGACTGAATGTTGTCAGTGTTGACAAAACTGAAAATATCTTTGTTTTTTATCCGTCTGTCGTTCAGTAAGACAGCAGGTGTTTTTGCACTCAGAATGTTTTGACAGTTTAAGAACCTCGTGCTGTCTCTGGATAGTTTTTTTTTTCTAACATCAGAGCTACAAGGCACTTTAGATACGCTGCTTCACAGTGTAGTGTATACACACGTCTAATCGGGAATGTAGAGGTGTACAATAAATCAGGAGGCTTGGCAGGAGAGTGATAAGAGAAGTTACACCAACACCTATTTAACATCAGAGCAGCTGCTGACACACTGTTTCATTTTTACACTGTTCTTAGATGAATGTGCCTCAAACAAGCACACCTAAGGATGTGCAGGGTTAGAACGTTAGTGCACAAAAAATGCACTCACTGATGAGATGTAAAACCCAACGGTCCAGATACCGTACACGTCTACAGTATCTTATCTACGGTTTGGTTGCAGCGTGGTTAGCTCCAGTTTCTGCCTCACCTTCACAGAGGTAATGTTTGTTGTCTGTTGTTTCTCTGAAAAATGTAAACCTACTGATCTTTGAAAAACCCAAAAAGGTCATCTAGCAACACTTACTGAAGATATTTCCTGAATCCTCAAATACTCTTTGAGCCAGCCGGATGAACAGAAGATTTAAAAAAGGTCCAGTGTGTAAAATTTAGGGCAATTTAATGAGTAATTATGGAACATATGTATGTTTTCATTTGTGTATAATCATGTGAAAATAAGAATTGTTATGTTTTACCTTAGAAATAGCCTTTTATATCTACAGAGGGAGCAGGTTCTCTACTAGAGTCTGCCATGTTTCTACAGTAGCCCAGTATGGACAAACCAAACACACGCTCTACTTTTGTGTTTTTCACTAGTTGAAAAAGCAGGCCATGTGTTCTCTATTCGTCTATATTGTTCATTTCCATGGTTTTCTGATGATACACAACATCAATCGATCATACAAAATGAGTCCAGAAATATGAGATGTCCGGCTACTTGGACAGGAAACAGTTAAAAAAAAAAAAAACAAGTGAAAACTCATTATCATCAGAGGACAAGATATTTTTCTTCCACATGGTCAGAAGAGTCTTTGTGGATTCTAAAAATACCTTCAAAACTACAAAAATCTGTTTTTTTAAGTCTCAGGGTATTTGTCTTTCTGGGTGACTCACCTGCAACAGTAAAACATGAGAGACTAAAACTGAGCGTGGTGTCTAGTGTTTGCGTGATGGGGGAAAATAAAACCTCACTTGTAACAAAAACCTCTCCGGACACATAAAGAGAATATATACAGTGAAATATCAGACTGTGAAGAGGTACGTCAGAAAAGTCAGCCATGTTTTTGTTCAGGACGCTGAACCTGTCAAAATACACTGTCCAGAGGAATATTTAGCGTGTTGTCTGGATCAAAGTATGATTTTTGTACAAACTTGTGTGAGACAACAGAACTGAAAAGTGTTAACGTGATGTTTCCAGGGAGAAAGTTCTCAGAGTTTACATCAAGGTAAAAGCTGCTTCAGCCGTTACCATGGCAGCAAATACCATCTGCTTGTTGCGCGATGATGTGGAAGGAATCCAGCCGTGTGCGGTGATGACGTCACGTCCTGTGTGCCCAGCCTACAGCTCGGTGTCTTTGTATTTCTGAGGATTGTAGTATCCTTTCTTGGTCTGGTCGGCCAGCTGTCTGCGGTACTCGGCCTCCTCGTCCTCGTATGCTCTGGCATCAGAGTACTGTGGCCTGAAGGGAGCCTGCGGCTCGGGATTGGAGCTGGAACTGAACACACACACATAAACACACACACACACACACACAGCCGAGATACAGCAGTTTAGCTTTTCCTTTCATAAGATTAAAGCTTGATGACCTCCACGTCATTTTTATTATGTTAATAAAGAAGAGTGGTGCTCTCACCCTATTGGCTGAGGACGGTTGAGGTTGGGTTTTGGCAGTTTGATTGGGATGGCGTAGATGTCTGGATGCTTCTGGGCGATTTCCAGCTGTGTAGATTGAAGAGAGCAGACCCAGATATGTCAGAACTAATGCAAGACTTAAAAACAACACAAGACATCCTAACTCGACCCCGAGAGGCTGCAAGTGTCTTTCTCCAACTCTGTTTATGTAATACTGACTAACTATATTCAATTCTCAATGTACATTGATGAGTCATTGGTTTGCCTGCGCATGATTATGTGGCATGCAGTGCTGTAGTTGCTGACTGCAACCCCCTCGACTTATCTTCTTCCTAGTGTGAAGCAAAAACTACAGTGATTTTGAAATGTCTGAAAGAAAGGCGACATAGATCATTGACGAGTTCTTTTCCAAAGGATTATGAAACTGAAATAATCTTAAAGGGGGAGAGAAAAAACATACCAGCTGTTTTTAACTTTCATCTTTGACAACATAAATGAGCTTTCTTTCTCCAATTCACATTCATTTCCTTGAACTTTTTTTTAAACATCTTCATGAAGTCTTCATGTTTTACTTTGGTTGACCTCTAAATGGCCGTGTTTACAGACCGGTTAATCAAAAAGAAAATGCTAACAGACTTTTAGTCTGACAGTCATGAAGCAGAAAACCTCAGGGTGCTGTGGTCATTTTCATGCATAAAACTTGCTCGATTGGCAGTTACATAGCAATTAGGGCTGTGGTATGTCAACACTCCTCAAAGTTTGACATTACAAAGTGTGCTACCTTTAAATCCAGCAATGAGCATCTGTAATTAAAAACCTTCAGCTGGCCGCTCGGAAACTAAGATCCGACGTACAGCTGCAGACGAGGCAGAGAGAGCAATCAACCTGACTTTGCTTTTGAAACGGGATGAGAAGGTCAATGAGCTCTTAGAGCACGCTGAAACCACAAACATGCTACAGATGCATGTAAAGAAAATTACAGGGAAAGACAAACCACACTGCCAGGGCTCACTGCACATCATCTCTTACATGTGCTGTAAACAGAGCTCACACACTGGACCTTTAAAGGCCAGTGTGGACCAGAGGAACGATTATAGCAACTAATAATGTTTCAATTTATGAATTATTGCAACTGTTGAGGTGGAGGTACAGAGACTCAGGGTCAGTGTTTCTTTTGATTTTTTTTGCTCCTCTCTACATCTGTTCTGTTGCCTCAGTCAACATGCAGGATCAGGGCAGAGCACCTGAGGCCCTGCTATGAATAAAAACAGCACTGACTCGAGCACTCTCTGCCTCTTGCAGCTCCAGCATCCTCTGAGCTCGCGCCAGGTGGTCCATCTTCTCAAACGCTTTAATCTAGGAGGAAATGAATACGTGTTAATTACCGGTCCAGTTTTGATGATTAACAGTAGATGCTGCACATCCACATGGCGTGAGTCAAATGAAAGTGACAGTTGAATGAAAAACATCGGAGTGTGTTCAATGAAATGAAGATAGCAGAACAGGAAGGAGGGCAAGACGAATGCAGACACATTCAGTTACCTGGTCGCCCGGTTTCTATTTCATGTTAGAAGAAGTGAAAGCAAAGGAGGAAGAAAGTGAAACAAAATGATATAACTGAGTCAAAGCTTCTGTCTTTAATATAAGAAAACTGTCAGAGAAAGTTACATTTCAGAGGTCAGAATAGGAACAACTCGTAACAACGTAATGATGACGCTAACCTTGCCCAGGAAGGATTTGTTGGCGGGGTCCTCCTCCGTCTCTGGGGTCTGCTCCTCTGATGACGTCTGGTTCAGACGGGTGAGGCTGGGCTTCATGGCCACGGGAGGGGGAGCAGGCTTGTGTCCGCCCACTGCGTCGCTGCTGATGGTGCTGCTGGAGTGCGAGTCATAGCTCCGCGATGAGTCGGTCCGTGTCTGCGCACGCACCTGTCACAGGAGAGAAGGGTTCAGGATATTGGACCATTTCAACGCTATATTTAGCTGCCGGCTGGGGGATTTGGTGATGATTGATCTGCTTCAGCATGTTGTGCGTGACAGCCATGTTCACCACCAGTGTAGATGCAGGGATGTTATGATGAGGGAGTGGAGGGGAGCGGAGTGGGAGCTCACCTTTGGGGGTTCAGGGACAAAAGAAGGGGGAGGGCTGGGCTCTCTGTTCAGCATCTCTCTGCTTCCTGACCTCCTCATACGAGCCCGGGGTTCAGGGTGAGGTCTCTACACACACAAACACATTGAGGGTTGTCAGGGTCACATTATGCACACACACATTTTGAAACCAGTAAACAAGATATATACAGCACACAGTACACTGCACAGTATTTCACACAGTATCAGTGGGCGCTCCCACCTCATCTGGTATTACGGGCTCTGATGATCGGCTGATGGCCGACACCGGCTGGGGCTCGTCCATAGGCTCGTCCAGCTCGTTGTCTGTGTAAGCCCCGCCCTCATCCGCCGTGTCGTCGTAGTCGCTGGTCAGACGGCTGTCCATGCTCAGGTAGTCTGCGCTCATCGCCGACAGGTAGGACATGCGGTCGTCGTGGAGATCCAGGTCCTCCTCTGAACCGTCCAGCTGAGGGGAGGAAGTGACGGTGCACACTCAACTCAAGTCACGTAGTTGTCATAGCAATTTTGAAAAATACCTGTCTGTCATTTCACACACGTTAAGACTCACCTTGCCCTCACACACCCACACAGCTCTGTCCTGCTGCTCCCGAATGGAATCTTTCAGACTGCCGTACCATGCGTCATTGGCTGAGTTCAGGTCGATAGTTGCTAAACATACAATCAGGACAAGAATCACCAACAATGGGTCAGTTAATGTGTTATGTATGCGCCTGCTATCTTAACTTTTAAACATTTATTATGATTATTATCATTATCGCTGTGGACAAATGGCCACTTTCATCATTAAACCCACCAGTGAAAAGGTGCGAGCAGGTCTTCCTCAGCTTCACGGACTGCTCGTAGAGTTTGCGTGCGCTGCGGCTGGATCCGGGTACGAGGCGGTTCCTCATGGTCTTGACGCCTTGCTTGCTGTCTGGGTTCATGAAGATGACGATGGGGTACCACTGGGTGTAGTTCAGGGTGTCCACAGCTTTGGGCGTCACATCCAACAGAGCGTGAAGATCCTGAGGACACAGAGGGAAGAGGTTAATGATGGATGATGTCACAGTATTTTTCATAAAGCTGCATTTTATTTGCGTATCATACCTGTTCAATGATTTGTCTGATGGTGTTTAGTCTCACTACTCCAGAGGATTTCTCACTTCCTGCATCCTTGGGCTCCGTTTCTGAAAGAGAAAAGCAATTATTCAAAATTCAGGATGGTGCAGGATGATGTGGAAGATCCTAAAATACTTTTAACTTTCACTATGTTCACTATATAAGTTATACAACACTCTGAACAAAGTGTGCTATGGTATAAGTTATGTAAGCTCTTACTGGCGATAACAAACTCGTTTGGCAGGTCATTGGCCAGTTTTTCATTCGCTGCATCAGAAATGGGCCCAAATATGACCACAGGTCTCCTAAAACCAGCTGAACAAAACATCAAACAAGAGAAATTCAGTCAGGTTATACACAGTTGATATATATTTCATGTGAATCTCGAGATTGGCTAGAGAACAGCTTTTAGGTACCTTCACGTAAGACCACTCTCTCGTAGGCGGGGAATCGTGTGGTGACTGGAGCTGCGCTTAGGTCCTCTCGACTCTTGCGCAAGTCTTTCTTCTTTGCCGCCCTTTGACCTCTCAGCCTCCAGAAGTCTCCTCTGTCGTTACCTGATGCTGCCCGGGCGGCATTCTGGACATTGGCCATTTGCTCTGCTCTGTGAGACCAAACAAAATGTGCTTTAGTCAGCATCATGTCTAATAACCAATTCCATTTTCCACACTGTGGGGTATGGAATGACTCTCGATGACGCAGAGCCTTGTAATAATGGACTATAATGCTGATCAAGGTATTTAGTTGTTGCCAGCTGCTCCACAGCCAATCAATGACTGGAATTTGTGTCAGCATAATATTAATATTATAGATGCACACATATTATACCAATTTAACAAAGACCACGACCACAACCACGAGCCCTGCACACACCTGCTCTTGTTGGGGATGATTCCTTTCTCCTGCAGCTGGTTGTCTTTGTCAGAGCGGACTGCCAGCCAGTTGCCCAGTTTGCCATCATAAAGTGTGTCCGTCACTTTGAAGATCTCTCCTCTGGAGAAAGGAAGGCTCTGAGGAGCTTCCTTGTCATACTCAAAGTGGGTCCTGATGAAGAAAGAGTCGCCTCTGCCAGATGCCAAAATGTCCTTGTACACTGAAACAGAAAAATGAAAATAAGATAAAGCGTCACAAGGCATAATCCTTATACTGAACTCCACAGAACTTCACTAAAAACTACAACTGAACAAATGACTCAGCCTCATAGGATTGTAAAGTGGGATTGGTGCACCACAGGGCTCCATTCTGGGTCTTCTACTATTCTCAATCTACATGGTGTGTATCTCTACATTTATCCAAATATTTATCAGAAATATTTATGGCTATACAGATGGCACTTCATATTGTCATCATTGTGGTCAGTTAAGTGAATCAGCTACAGGATATACTAATTTGTGCAACTGTTGTGTTTGTGTTGCTTTGTCAAGTTTTGCCATATTTGCTGTTTTTGTTATTAATAACAATAAATATTTTAGTTTTCCTGTCTTAGTTTTAATAGCAAGCATTATGTGGCACTATGTAGTACACTATGTTGTTCAGTACCATCGGGTTTGCTTTGCGCAAGGATGGTTAAATCTTCTCCTTTGGGAATCTCCAGGAGGTAGAGGACAGCATCCTCACGCACCATGCCTCTGAAGTCCATATTGTTCACCTGAAACACACGAAACAGACCAATAGACAGAGTGAAGAGACTTACATATAGCATTATGCTTGAACAACATTATAAAATAGGATATTTTTACACAAAGGAGAAATGTATGGAAAAAAATGCCACTTGTACTTCATCCTGGTCAACAGGCATCCTGATTAACAAATGATGTGCTTTTGTCCCATTGAAGTCATTTGAATGTTTTATCTGCATGTTTGTAAATGTGAAATTAAAGCATTGTCACCTTCATGATCTGATCTCCTGTGCGAAGACCCTCCTGCTCAGCCGCGCTGTCTTCCTGGACACCAGCGATGAAGATACCGACATCATTTCCCCCCGCGAGCCTCAGACCCACGCTGTCACCTTTCTGGAAATGCACCATCACTGTGTTTGGCCTGGAAGGTGAAAGCAAGATTTGGTTATGCATAGCAGTAAGAAAGAAATTCACTCTGAATAACTGTTATTTACTGTTATATACTGACCCATATATTTCTTGGTCCTCTATGCTTGGCTTTAGTGGCACCTTAGGAGGAGCATGATGCCTTGGGGCTACAGTGACTGCTGGTACTGCAGAAACAGAAAGGAAACAATCGTGTTCATGTTGAAACAATTACATTTATATTTACACAAAATAAATGATCAAATATATTCATTGTTTACCCGGTGGCGTTTCTGGTCGAGGATCCTCCCTCTCTGGCGGCAAAGGCAGCGTGTCCTCTACGGTTCTGTCAGGACCTCTGAATGGTGTGGCCATGGCGCCCATTTTTGCTAGCCTGTTTGGTGGGTCCTCTCTGGTGATAAAGGTTAAGTATCAGAATATGTCATATGAATAGATCATTCTGGTGACCACAAAACATCAACAATCCCTAAACCTTCACATGTTCCTGTCAGTCAATCAAGATAAAGACAAAATTTAATGTACAGACAAGTCAAACATTACAGCACATAGTCGATGCAGAGAAATTCCACCTCATTGATTTAATGTGATGAACTGATTAAGTTCATCACGGGGGGCATAAATCAACATAATCCTGCATTATCCTGATTTTCTGCTGTACTTAACACACAATAAAATCACTGGGTATGTCTTAGTGAAGCTTTGCCTACCTAAAGATCAAAATTCTGACTACAATAAAATCCTGAATCAAGCAGTTAAGTCTTACCTGGGCTTATCTCTCAGCCTTTCATTGGAGGAGTGGGAGGAAAGGTCGGAATGGTGTCCCCGCCTGTCGTCCTGTGGAGAGTAGGAGCGGTACGACTCGATCTCTGAAATATCTGCAAACAACAAAGAGGATGAAAACATATCACAACCTTTTTTGAAGTGACCTTTGGGTTTCATAATATCTCCATATTCAGGTAAATAAAGACTATAAACGTGTCTGCAAGCGCAAATGTTTCATTTCTCCTTGAGGCACCTTTATTTATTATTTTTTTAATTACATAACAGACTTTTACACAATTCAAATGACCCACAGGTCCTGGAAGCAGAAGCAGGCACAAAGGCAGACAAAAGGTGACACCAAAATGAAGGTGACACAAAGTAATGATAAGTTTCAGCGTTCGATAAGTAAAACATAACAGGATTTTTTTTTTTAAAATAGGCTAGATTGATTTTCTATGCATTCTAAGACAGCATGATTGAAAGCAAAATGAAGTAGATGCACTACAGGTGATTTGAACTTTACAGAGCTGAAAATCCTCATGCACACACACTCACACAAGCAGGCCGTAATGCTCTCAGAGATCTTTACAGAGAGGATGGCTGGACGTCAGACACTCGAGGGCTGCTGCTGTGCGGACCTCAACGTAATGAAATTCTGTCATATCCAATAGTAGGATTATAATGGGAGATTAGATCACCCTGCCTGAGGCGAATGACTACTTTCACACATGGACACACACACCACACACACTCTCTTTCTCTCCCTCACACACACAAACACACAGTCCCAAAACCAGAAGAAGTGGGTCACAATTCTTCCGGCTATTCCCCCCTCCCTGCAAACACCAGCGAGCGATCCACTCATACCACTTATGTAGATTTTTTCCAACCAATCACAGCACACCATCTGGTCATGTGACAATAAAAACAGGTATAAAGGAGTGAATAATCATTGATGGAGGAATGATGATGATGATAGTTTGGTTAGCATAGTGTGAGTACTGCTTTATGAAATATTGAAATAACTGGTTAATGGTTAATATTCAAATAACACTAAATACTGATGTGTGAGTAAAACTTTTATTTTATGATGGTTTAACATGTTTGGTGGACAAATACAACAACAACAGCAACAATGTTCCACAGTTGATTCACGTTCAGTTCGTATGTAGTGGGTTTGTATATGATGGTGGCACCCACTCTTTGCTCTGCCTTTACACTGGGTAGGACCTGCTGCTTTTCATTTTCGAGTGTCTCTCACCATCGAGCTCTGAGTCGCTGTCCACCATCGGGGGGACTCGGATCAGCACCTGACGTCTGTCTCTCTGCACCACCAGCTGCAGCTTCCCACGAGACTTCTCAATCAGCTTCCCGGCGTCGCTGAGAGACAGGTTTTCTGTTACCGTACCGTTAATCTGACACATGGAGAGAGAAATGCTGATCAGAAACAATGTAGCAGTATAAGCCCTGTGAAGTTACTGCATGCGTTCAAAGTGTATTGTTAAGGAGAGATCATGATAAAATTGATTCAATGCTTCCATAAAATAAAAATATGAAAAAAAAAATCTTACTTCCTTTTGATTTATTTTCAAAATAAGATACACAACATGTGAAATTACGAAACTAATCACTACACCAGAAGTTTCAACTGAGCCACAGGTGCAGAGTCACTTAAAATAATCAAGTAAAAATGCTAAATATTTGCTTTGGTCAGCATTTTTAAATCATCTTTGGCTTGTTGGTCAGACAAAATAAGCTTCATGAAAACATCCCTTCAGCCTTTAGACATTTGTTTTTTCACGATTTTTGATTAGAATAGTCTAAAAATTGTAATCAGTAATGAAAATAATGATGAATTGCAATCCTATTCTGACACAAAACTTGTTGAACTTTGACCCTACCTTTAAGATAATGTCTCCTTCCTGCAGGTTCCCATCTCTGCTGGCGAGTCCTGTGTTGGTCATCTCTTTGATGAAGAGCTGACTGCCCAGACGAAGACCATACTCTGGTAAAGATTAAAAAACAATCATCTTTGTGTATCAACACAGAAACAGAACAACCTACATTGATCATTATTGATCATGATTAAACCATTAGTCATTACTTTGTGTCTACCAGCCACTTTCAGATTTTACCGGCATGTGGCTGGTAGCTGTTGCTAATTTTCCACCCTGTTTGAGATGCACCAATGATGGTTGTGCATTCCTGAGAGGCCAGTGAAGATTCACACCTCTGGTGCATGTTCTTCAACACTTGTGAACTTAGCTTATCTTTGTTGGTTAAATGCAATCGTTTTCTTGTTGGCTTCAGTGCTGAAACTCTGCTGGTTTTTGATTCCAACATTTAAAAGGTTTTAAAATTCTGAAAAACATTCTCCTGACTTGTTGGTAAAACATATTACCTGTTACACATTTTGTCTTTCAGAATGTGTTTGTTCCTCACCTTCGTTGGGCCGGTTCTTCAGCAGCAGGACGTTCAGGGGTTTCTCCAGTGGCTCCAGGTCGCGGACAGGGCGGGGCAGAGGGATGGGCATGGCGGCAGGTGATGGTGAGCGGTCCAGGCGATCTCTGCTCCCACTACGCTTCATCGGCTCATCATACTTCCTTGGGTCAATGGGGATGTCACGTCCTCGTTCAAAGCTGTGGTCGCGGCCGTGGCCTCGGACCGGGCTGTGGCTGTCACGTCTGTGGCGAAAGTCTGGACTGTTGGTGCGGTCCAGAGCTCGCTCACTGCGATAGCGTCTGTCAGGGCTGTGCTCCCGGTCAAGGGCTCGCTCGCTGCGGTAGCGCCGATCGGGACTGTGGTCTCGGTCTAATGCACGCTCGCTGCGGTACCTTCTGTCTGGACTGTAGTCGTGGGGGAGCATGTGGTCGCTCCTGTAGGGGCGTTCAGGGCTGCGCTCTCTGTCCAGAGTGCGACCTCTGCTGCCGTCCCTCCTGTACCGGTCTGGGCTCAGGTCTCTCTCCATGCTCCTGCCGCGTTCCCGCCGGTCATAGTCCCTGTCATAGTCCCGCTCGCGTGTTTGGTAGCCAGAATCCATGTATCCTCCCCCGCCTCGCTCCCTCTCCAGGCTGTGGTCCCGCCCGCCACTGTACACACTGCGGCGGTCCTGGTCATAATTATAATCATCATTGTAGTCGTTGTTGAAGACTCTGTCATCAGGTGATGGGGGACGGTTCATCACATTGACTGGGACCTTCCTGGGCCTCTTGACTGTCTGTTGAGACACAAGAGAAAGAAAGACAAAAATGAATAAATCCTAATTCTTGATTGGATCTGAAAGCAGACAGACAGAGAGGAAATATTATTAGAGGAGGGGGGTGGAGGGGGTAAGTAAAAAAAGGTTTACTTACAATTTTTGCTACTTTGCCACACTTCCTGAGGGTCTGGACAGCGAAGGAGTGGATGGCCCCCTCCATGGGGATGGCGTTCACCTGTATCACTCGGTCATTCTCACTAAACACAAACACACATTGATATGAGCTACGGCAGTTTAGGCTCCTTGAGCAAAAATTCAAAAAAATGTTAGACATCTTTAATGTATTTTTTAAAATAATGAAAATAATCTACTAATCCCTGTAACATAAAAAAAATCTGATACTGGTTTATTAAGTCAGTCATGGGTTAACATTCGTGTGGGCAATATGGATTAAGTCCTCTATCATCAATATGTATTTTCATCTTGTAATACATCATAATAACACATAATTACAACAACATAATTACAATAGTAACTTCTGGTAGACTGGATAAATTGACCGAAATTTGACAGAAATGTCTGTTTTGGAAGGTGTCTCTCTCGCTGTATCTGACACTTAACTACTTCACAGTCTGAGGATCATGTTTTCTGAGCGTACTGTGCAGATCACTGGAAGTTACTAAATTATGACCAACAGCAGTACGTACAACAACAAGCCATCAGCAGGTCCCCCCTGCAGGACGTCAGACACCACGATGGACGTCTCGCCACTTTCCTCGTTGGGGTTGTCCCGTCCTCCTGACACTGCGATGCCAAAGCCCATCTTTGGATCCTGACAACAAAGAAAAGAAAACAAGTAAATCAAGTGGAGTCTCCATCTATTCTGTGTCAGTGTGTGTGTGTGTGTGTGTGTGTGTGTGTGTGTGTGAGGTCCTGTAATCCCCATTGTGTGTGTCAGCTCACACTGTATTATCATGGCTGTATTGCACATGGCGATTAAAGGGAGTGCTGGAGTCATGTATGAGCGTTCAGCGCTTACATGTCCATCTTCTGCAGCTGTGTGTATCGTGAGTGATTAACAATGATGCTAATTCTTCAGAATGTTTGTAAATCTGTAAATCAAGATCGCTCCTTGGAAAACGTGTGCAGTGTATGCTAACGTGCTAATGTGCACAAACAACAGTTTTTAAAGGCTCCTCGCTTCTTTGGAAACATGTTTGGGCTTTGAATGATTCTACCTGCCACTGCTCCAGTTTTCCCAGATGAGATTAGGTCAGAGATTTGATGACCCTGTCTCTTTATCCCCTCCCTTCCATCTGTACTTAAAAAAACCCGTACAATTCACCACTTCCCTCTGTCTCTAGCAGATGGCCGCGGAGGCAGAGGGAGGGAGAAAGTGCGAGCACACGAACATGAACAAAAATGAAGGAACGCAGCAGGAGAAGACATGAAGACATCTCTCTTAAATATGAATTACTTACAATGAAGAATCAAATAGTTAGGGGGAAAAAAAACAGCAAAAGAAGACTGTTGCTGTCAGATGTCTGAAAAAAGTCAACGTTTCATGATCTGAGCTTGTTTGACATGATCAGATTTTTGAAAAGGTTTTGTGAGCCCGAGAGGCCAGGGTGTATCCTTGACCCAAAAAACAGGTTTTTCAACTCAGGTGAACCTCAGAGAATCACCACAGTGTTACAAAAAGGGATCTAACAAAGACTTGAAAAAATCCACAAAAGTGTGCCACTGTGTTATGTTACTGTTTGTTTGTATGTGTGTGTGTGTGTGTGTGTGTGTGTGCACCGGGATATCCTTCTTAATAAAGACAGTAAGAGAATTACAATATGTAAGATTCGGTCTTCAACAGACGGCCTTGTGTCTTCACCTTCAGATGCGTTCACACTTTACAGATATCATCTATTTTACTTTGTCAAAAGAGATTTAACAAACATTTTATTTCATTTTGTTGTCTTTTCTAATGTTCCGTCCTGTCTGTTATTGTAAAGTTATGATTACTACATGTGCCATTACATTTTCTCTGGAACGTTTTAAAAAGTTTTTGTGGTTGTTTATTTTATATCCTGCTGTCTCCTTTTACTATTTTTCTTTTCTTTTTAACAACCAACAGATGAAAATCAACCATTTGTCTGATTGAGGCACATGGAGACACAAATATGACATAATGTAATTATTTTCATGACTGTTGAGTTTCAAGTTGGTAGAAGCCTCACAGACTTTTCTTCAGTAAAGTGGGAGGTGTTCTGGGGGACAGAGGCAGCAGTGGAGTTTTTTCTTTACTTCACAGGGACAGTTGAAGGGAGGGGAGAGAGAGGACGACACACAGCAAAGTGCCGCAGGCTGGAACCAAACCCAGGGTGGCACAGCAGAGACGCAGACCACATGGACGGGCCTCACGCTCCACCAGGCGAGCCAGAGGACACATATTTAAAAATGTTACTCAGCTAACCAATGGTAGAACTTAATAAAATGTACAAAGCAGAGTGTGACAGCTGGCTGTGGAGGGGTGGTGAGTCTGGGGTCACAAGCCTGCAGCACAGGACCTCCCTGCACTAAATCTGCTGTTCTGGCTTCAGTGAACCTCAGCACGAGACAATGAGTTCATCGTGGTGGTTATCTAAGAACACCTGGTTTGTTGTGCTCACATAATCATATGTACACGAGTTTAACATGAATAATGGCCTAGAACCAGGATCATAATATATGGATATATAGAGGTATTAAACAGAGAATCAAGGAGATCTAACATGTAACTAGTGATTATTTCTGTGGACTACGGAGGCTGGCACTGTCTGTTCAAATTTGTAATCTTGTTTACGCATTTAATCAAATATTTCATGACTATGTTATTGAGGCAAAGCATATAGCTGCTTATGTTCAGATAACAAGCAACGAAAAATCTGTTTATATATCTGAACATTTGAGTATGATATATTAAGAACAAGCCGAGCTGTAGCCAGCATTTTTTAAATACTGTGGC
The DNA here is from genome assembly GCA_028641955.1 of Protonibea diacanthus. Taxonomy (NCBI): domain Eukaryota; kingdom Metazoa; phylum Chordata; class Actinopteri; family Sciaenidae; genus Protonibea; species Protonibea diacanthus. The sequence continues at coordinate 18,505,747 of CM053991.1, forward strand.
CATGAGTCCAAATTCTTCAAGCAGAACCACACCCCTGTTTTTAAACCTTTCTGACTGTTTAGAGAAAAGACTCTTTTTTTCACATTTGTAACTTTATCTAAACCTGCATTCACTGATCCCACAAGCTCTAACAGCTTGTATGTAATACCAACATGTAAAGCTATTATGACAAAGCTCAGGAGCTTTACATGTTTTATTGAACTACACATGTGAGTAGGTGTGTGTGTGGGAATTCCTTATGCAAGGTGGAGAGAAAGAAAACATTTGGGCCCTGGTGTCAGCTGAGTTAGGCCAAGGTTTACTTCTTTATGCTCCAATTTATTTGTACCTTATTTTATTCATCTCTTTCTCTAGTTTTGTTTTAGTCGACTTCCTCCTTGCTGTCTTTGTGTTCTCCTGCTTTCGGCTGCACACAGACCTGTAGGAGGTTGCAGGCTTGTTTCAGGCCATGTGTCCTCTAAAAACAGCCCCAGCCCTACAGACAGAGGTCTGCTCATTTGGTCAGAGGAGCGAGGACTAAGCGGTGATCAGGCCTCTGCCTGCTCTTTGCTCTCTTGACTATTAGCTGACTGAAACATGTCAAATTAATCACTTAACTGCCTCCCTGGGGAGCACTGGGTATAACACCCCGGATTTATGGCTGAAATGGGAAATACTGTAAATGAGATGAGGTCTGGTATGTTTCGGTGCAGATGGACTCACCCTCTGCAGGGTCACGGTGAACTGCTCCCACACGGTCTCCTCCATGACTGGGTTCTATGGAGAGAAAGGGAAGATTATCATGGGCAGTTTCATTTCACTGAACAGATTAATAATGTATTACGCGATGTAACGACAAAGCCAGTTCATTAGCCCGCGCTGTCATTACAGAGGAGGAGCTCTCAGGAGAACAATGACAGGCCACCGCTCCCCTCTTTACAACAAGTTAAGACTGAGAAACTTCTGGCTCAGGCTGATCAACTATTGATGAGAACACTGGAACATCAGTGAGCTTTCTTTAACAAGCACTTAAAATAATTCAGGATGAGAGCACTTCTTCTGACAGACTGTTCTATGAACCCACCAACGGATTACACAATACACACAAACAAACATCAGACAACCAAAAAACTGACAACTTAATAAAGTTTAGGGTTGAAACTAACCATTACTAATTCTAGTTGAGACTAGAGAGAAATATTAGAAACCAAACTCGAGTCTGAAACTTGGATTTGTTGTCCGACAGAGTTTAAAAAAGAACCCCAAAAGGTTAATGTATCATGAGACAGAGAAAAACTAAACCTTAATTAATTGAATTTCATTAAATCACTGATCAATAATCCAATTAGTCCTGCCCTTAGTTCTAATAAATCACAAACTAACTTTTGAGCAAATATTCCATCACTTAAAACAAAGTGAAAGCTGATTTTCAGAATCCAAAAACACAGGTCAGACCTCAGCTTCTCCACAAAAATGTGCTGAGTCAGGTTGTTGACTACGTACAGCGGCTGATAATATTGAAAACACCAGAAATACTTTTGATTCCAAATAATCATTTTACAGCAGTTGGTGCCACTTTTCTGTAATTCTGGATCCCTCATTTCAGAACCAAAGGACTAAAGAAACTAAAAACAAACGCTGAGGTCCTTCGTAGAATCAGTCCGTTCCAGCTGTTCTCCACAGGTCTGATCAAACGTGGACCATGGTAGCAGAATCACACTCACGAGTCCCTGAAGTATACGTATGGTCTTGACCGCGTGGGCCCATTTCCTGTGCAGGCTGAGGACGGTCTTCATCGTTGGCGCTCTCTGTCTCTCCCTTATCTGCGTGTCTCCCTGTTTACCGCCAGCGGTGCTCTGGCAGACTGATGTGCGCCACAGCCTCCTCCATGGTCACAGCTGCACAACCACCAGCAGCTCTCCTCCTGCATCTGCCCGCCCGCCCGCCTGCCTGCCGTTGACGTAAGAGGGATTCTGCTGGCCTACATTCAGCACAAATCCCACCGTCTGCAGCCGGTGTAAACATGCAGGCGCACCAACTAACGCACACCGCACGCGGGGATTAAACGCCCGAGTGTTCATCCATAAACAATTAATATCCACACCACACCTTTTGATTGTGATGTGTGCTCACGTGCTAAATATATCAGACACTCATAAAAGTTTTAGACTCACACATCAGCACACACACTGACACCAAATGTGCGCAGAGTGGAGCCAGAGGCTGCACAATAGCCGGGATTTCAACTTGTTTTTTTTATTTTTTTTTTGGTGACTAAAGTGAAAAGTGAAATCTGTGTGCCGCTGATATCTCACACCCAGGCTTAGTGAAACAGGGGCACAACTCGAGCTGGCAGCTCACCCATCATAACCCACTTTTTTTTTTGATCTTCTGGCCTACAAGAGGAAACGAGACGACCGGCAGCAGCAGCAGTGGGCAGACTGCAGGCAGCCGATAGGACCGTGCAAATACAAACAGGACATCTCTGCATGCTGCAGAGGACAGAACACGAGAGGATCTTTGTTTTGGCACTCCCGTTTGAAGATGGAACTCTGGAATTTCAGCTTAAACTCATCAAACCAAGTGGAAAAAGAACCAGTCCAGATTGTTCTTGAACTAAGTGACTTTTCCTTGGAACAGGTCAGGTTATACAGCTGTATAACATGTTTGAAAATACTTGTGACAACAATTTGATAAGTACACTTATTTTAACAATTAGACTTTAAGAAGGCTCAGATATAATGACATGTGAAGAGGAACATGTCAGATTTAGATTAAAGAAGTACTGATTCAATCAAGTGATCAAATAAACGGCACCATGTGTGGATACAGAGAAAACATATTAACTCATGAAAGTCAGATAAATGATTTAGAAGCAGCCGTTGAAAGTGCTCCGAGCAAGGCCAAACCAGTTTTAATCACAGACGGTCGTCTTCCTGTACTGTGTGATATGACTGTGAAGGCTGCTCGCAGGCAGGCCTGCTGGATAAGTCGTAGCCTCCTGAGTGTTGGCCATTACATAACAAAACACATTTCTACTAATGAGGTTGAAATACCAGGTCATCCTCACAGGACATGACTTAGAAAACATATTATTTAGAGTAGGAGTCAACTCTCGAAAACCAAAACTGAAAAAACTATAGCACGTCTGTAGATTTTAGTCAAAACTCTGAAAACTGTGCTGTCTCTTTAAGTGACATTCAAATTCAATCAGTATTACAAACTCATAGTTCTTATTTATCTCCTTCTTCTCTGGTTTTGTTAGTGGTTTTCATGGGTGCAGAGGGGGACTGTGAGATGAAATACTGAGTAAGAAAAAAAAAATTATAATATTTTGCTTTTCATTCCCACACATTTTTTTTCATGACAAATAAAATCTATGAGAGCCAAATGAGATGTTCGTATTCTAATACTCAGTAGAGCTTCAAGTAAAACAGTTATTATTTAGTCTGAGTCCAGTCTCTTGGAGTTTCTTGATTCATCAATTCATCGTTTACTCTATAAAATGTCAAAATATGTCCAAATGTTGTAGTTCTGTGTGAGCAACAAAATATTTAAAAATAGGAATATTCATGTATTTATATTTAAATTAAAAATGTAAATATTTTGTTTGCTAAATTATTTAACTGAGAAAGGTAGAAAATGTTTATTTTAAAATTATTATTATTTTTGATTTGAAAGTTACTCAAATGATGAAAATTGTTGCAAACTAATTAATTATTGTCCGATTGTTTCAGCTCAAGTTACAAATAAAGCTGTTTTTTTTCTCAAAAACAAACACAGCTGGAAACTGAATATAAGAAAACTGTCACGTTTTGAAATTGTACTGCACTATACAAAAGGCTGAAATCACTTAAACGTCAGTACTCAGAGGAACAAAGACAGTTTTCGTGTGAGTAACTGAATGTCTCATGTAACGCAGTGACAGTACTTCCTGAGTAACTTTTTCGGAGGAAGTCGGTGTGAATAAATTAGTATGAGCCGAAAGGTTTAACGAGTCTGCCCCCTGCTGGAGACACAGCGGCGTTACACCCAGAGGCACAAGACAACAACACACCAGTGCACATCACCAACTTAAAATATAAAGCCACTGCAACATTGCTGAACGTTTTTTAGCCTTTAGTTTAAACATCACAGAGCCGCGTCACTTACTGCTTTCCTTGAAAATAATTAAAAACAAGACGAAAAGAAAAAAGGCAAGATGTTGTTTTGAACACCAAAGGACGGACAAACACCGCTGAGTGCACTGTATAAGACATCAGGCGTTTAAATGCGGAAAACTCGATGTGTCTAAAGATTTATATGGTTAGAACAATGTTAAAAAAAGCAGGCTTTATTAACTTTGAACGCGTTTCTACAAACTAACTAAACAAGCTAACCGTTACTAAAACTCTTACTAAAACTAAAAATCACAGCAGGTGCAGCAGGGATTCGTGGAAATTCCCGAATAACTACTTCTCCTGTAAAACATACATATAAAGCGCTGTACCAGGAATGTATCAGTGTTATTACCTATCAACTTTTATATTTATGAGTACTTTGAATAACTGTGGAGGTACTTACAGTGAAATATTGAGTTGCATATCTGCTCAGAGAGAGCAGCCCCCCTCCGTTAACGGGCATCACGCACTTTGAACTGTCCGCGACTGGTACTGAAGATTTAAACAAAACTTTAACTCCTTAGATGTTTCTGGGCGGATGTAGACCAGCGTTTTAAAGAAACTGAGACTTTCAAAGCGTAAAAAGTGAAAAAAAAAAGTCTCGTCTACTTTATTTTAAACATTAGTCTTTGTGACTTCAAACATTAAGATTACATATCCAGAGCAAAAATTAGCGCCGACGACTCCTAGCTTGGTTAGGGTTATACCAAACGAGAGCGGGGGTGGAGGTGGGGGGTTAAATTTAAAAGTAACTGTGATAAACAACAGCAAACTAAGGAAATGTGTTATAACTTCAACTACGATTAAATTCGAAAATCTACGTATTTGGTTATCAGTAATAATTATAGGCGATAACATTACAGATACGTGTAGGGACGGTGTTTGCACCTGTAATATTGCTAAGATGGATCAGTCCAGAATTCCCATTGATTTTAGGAAGCCTGTTGTGAGGCTCCCAGACAGACAGCACGTAAACACATAAAGCATACTGCAGATTACAACTAACAGAGAGGCATGCCATTTAAGTTATTTAATAATATCTGAGCAGATATAGAAGATTCATTAGAGGCACAGGCAAACAATATGTAGGTTTACCGTCTACAGAATATTAAAAGCACTTCAGATTAAAGATATCATACCAAAAAGGAAGATGAAACGCAGGCAACCTATAGGGTCAATACTTTCAACAAGCTAAAGCACGCAGGTTTGTATTCATCTTTTCCTATTAATTCTCCACCTCTGCAGCAGTTCATACAAAAGATGCAGGACGGGGGTTAGAAGGTCAAGATCTTCTACACCAAACTGAGAAACATTCTTTTTTATGGACCATGGCAGCACTGTCATGTTAAAATGACCTTCAATGAATGGTTGCAACAAAGTTGAAAGTGCTCTATTGTATAAAGTATCAATGAACTAAAGCGTTACAATTAACCTTCACAGGGACTGAAGGGCCAAAACCATGGGAAGACAGCCTCACACCAACAGAACACAAATGTATGTCGACTCAGGTTTAGCCACATATAGAACTATGTAAAAAATGTAAGGTTGACATCAAGGTCTGGAACAACTAGACGAGCATGTGCAGCTGTCCCACAATAACCTATTGTTTGTGTCTCTGTGTGAGTATGTGTGTGTGTAATACTATCCATCCAGGTCTGCCCTGATCTGGTATTTTATCAGCACGAGACAAATCACAGATCAGGATGCCAGCTGACCCCGACAATGTCCAAAATCCCTGATACCATGTAAAATTTGACCATTTTCTCAGCAAAGTCAATATCACAACATTTCACATCAACTGAAATATGTGAAAGAGGCCTTAAAATAGGCCATGCTAATGCAAAACAGCTTCACTGGCCTGAATAATTTGTGTGACCAAGTCATTAAAACAATGAAGCTTCCGGGACATGAATGTCTCTCTGGTTAATCATCATTCTGGATGCAAGAGGCGTCACTAAAGCCATAATTGTATTCAAATAAGGAAAGAGGAAAGAAGTCTGGGAAACACTGACTCACTAAACCTCATATCTCCAAAGCATTGTCTGAAAATAATAATCATGATGTTTTTGTTAGCTTAGAATGAGACTTCTATATCTACACCACAGGTCCTCTTTTACAGAGTTCATCATGTTTCTACAGCAATCCAGGACAAACTAAACTGCCTCTTGTCACGGTTTTTAGTGTGTTCTGCAGCCACTGTAGTTTCTCCTTCATGCTTGGAAAGGGAGGGTGAATGCAAGGAGGTTACAATCAGCAACTAAGTCCTTCACACTGATCATTTAGAATTCATGAATTTTTCAACTAAAGAAACACACAATCATCACCAGAGCTCATGCTTCTCGACTGGATTAGAAAGTGTACAGCACAATAAATGCTAATACTATGTTATAATAGATTAGCATTTTCAAAACTGGTGAAGTACGAGTGCAGACATGTTGAGTTTAAACTATGACAGTGTATAGTAAGTGCATAGTTTTCAGGTCTGTCAAATGAAGCCAACCCAAAAGTGTCTTAAACCTGTGTTCTTTCTAATGACCAGCAGAGGGAAGCACACTTGGCTGCACAATCAACAATAAGGTCAAATATTATTGAGTCTTATGAGGAAATGACCTTACTCCCCCCCTTTGATTATGTCAGTAGTTTCCTTGAGAGTTTGTGGTCTCAATATCTAGTTTCAATTCTTATTTCATACAACATGACGTTCATTTAGTAAATCATGTTCCCATCTAGAGTGAAATAGATGATAAAGCAGGGCATGCTTTAGGGTGTGGCTTCCTTGTGATTGTGAATTCATTTTCAGTGAGTCACTCCAGCATCCACATTACGTAAACAACGTACCATCGTGATAGCTGAGTAGCTGCGTGAAGAGAGGCGGCGAAGATACAAGTACTGGGCTTCTCTGGACCAGCAGAACTTGCGGCTGGACTTGAGCAGGTCAGTGCTGGTCTGGTCAGAACCAGGCTGGTCCCTATATGCACACAGAGAAAAACACACACTTTTAATTGCAGGTGTGTTACACATAAAAATCTGTTCAGTCATTTCACTACTACATCAGTCTGTAAATCATCGTCAAGAGAGAGAGAAAGTGAGCAGTGTATGACAAGGAAGTCAAGTATTGTTACCCAATTAATTAACATAATTAAATATTAAACTGATTTTACACATAAAAGTTAGTTTACTTTACTACTCAGAAGCATCATGGGAACTATGACACTGAATAAGCAGACTTTTGAATTCAGTAATGTAAAGGGAGATGGCAAAATGATCATTTCTATGTTGTATATTGTATGTGTTTTTACTTGAAAATGACAATAAATCTCTTGAATCTTGAATGTAGTCAGAATTTTGCAAACATTGACTTTTCAAATTAATCTGACTTCACAACATCCCTACCATGTAATGAAAAAACAAAGAATACATTTGTAATTTGTAATCACTTGTAACAGGTGTCATGAGTCAGTATTGTATGAAAATGAATGGAAAAGAAATGACAGCCTGAGTGTAAAAATAAAAGTTCTACAGTGTGGATTCAAAAATGGTCAGCTCAGACATGATAAATCTACTCCTTTAAGAATTGTCACAAGCACTTATTGCTGCACTAACACTTTCTTATTGCACTGTACCTTGATTGTTCCCTTCTCTGTAAGTCGCTCTGGATAAAAGCGTCTGCTAAATGACTAAATGTAAATTTCGCTTAAAAACACAAATGTCAAAAAAAAAAAAAAAAGGTCAGGGGACCTGACTATCTGTTGTCTGCCATGTCATGTACCATGTCTGTACTGTATTACATACCAAACATTATATGTCGATATATTCAGTCTGAACTGGATGGTTTCACTTTTTGTTGCCTTTTTTGTTTAAATCTTTTACATGTTTAACAAGTAACACTCGATGAGAAACCAAACACTTTCACAGGGATGAAAGATTACACTTATCTCCTTTCTGCAGCAGCCAGAACAACAACTAAAACCTCGACTGAAATATGAACCAAATATTTCAAAGGCCGAAAGGATCAAATGAGGAGAGAGTAGAGAAGTAGAGCTATAAATGGTGAATAAAATCCCACGTTTTCCCAGAACTAAGCCACCCGTGTATGGCTGTGAGTAAAGCCAGAGACAAGGCTCACACTGATACTACTGACTAATACTATAATCTGCAGTCTCACTTCAAGAGCAGCATCTCTGACCTGATCGCTAACAACATGTCGGAACATGTGGTGTTCTCCGCCGAGCTGAAACAACTTTTTTTTTCTCAGCTCCATGGCAGTGAGTCAGAAATGAGGTTTGTGAAGGATTCAGACGGTCTGACTGGATACAAGAAACTAGTGTCTGTGCAGAGAGTGAAGAAAGCACATTGCCTGTACATGACTAAACCTGCTGCTCTTTACAAATTAAGCTTAAGACTTGGAGATTGGGAAAGGGCTTGGTATCTCCTGGATCTATTAAAATAATCTGACACATGACTCACTTCACTTCAAAACAAAAAGGTTTAATTAAACAATCTACTGTTGTGTTTGCAGAGACAGTTCAAAACTGAAGTAGCAAGAGTTCAGATGACTTTTAGTTTCTAATAAGAGCCAAACTCCTACATGCTTAAACTAAAGAGCGTCCTTCATTACACCCTCCGAGCCTTGTTATCACCTTTCGAAGTCCACTCCCCCAATTTGTATGCAGGCTGTCTGTTATAAAACCTCGAATGAGACCCTCAGGAGGAGAACCTGAGAACCTGAGAACCTGAGAACCAAAGCTCAGCTGACTGACACTAGTATTCTCAAACAATGTCCAGCCCTACTTAGACCAAACGTTTGTTCAGTCAGCTGCAACTGTGAATCCACTCAATCACACTGATAATTGCACTGCAGTCCTCCAAACTAACACCACCTACTGCAAATACCCATCTGACACAGAGCTGGGCAATAATTCAATAACAATGTTTAAAACCTTTCAGTGGAACCACATCATGATGATATGAGGCTGCTGGGTGCACATCGTGATGTATAATTCTAGCATCTAAGAATATTTATACCTGCATACCTTCCAAATGCTGCTGCTGCACGAGCTGTATATATTTCAGTGCATTCATTTCACTCTGTTCATACTGTAACTTACTAATATATTTATAATTATATCTGCACCTATACATATGTGCATTACTTTACTGCTTTTGCACTTCTGGTTAGATGCTAAACTGCATTTTGTTCTCTAGGTACTTTGTGCAATGACAATAAAGTTGAATCTAATATAATTTCTACATCTTTATAGGTTTGTTTGATGAGGTAGTGTAGTAAGATAGGTTCTAGCTCTGATATAGAAAATTGATTAATGAATTAATTAATTGATGTTACTAACCCAATAAACAAAATAAGCACTACAAGTAAATACAGCTATGATATGCACTGAATGGAAAGAACATTACTAACCCCAGTAGTATGTCCTGTAAAATGTATATGTATATACTGCACTGTGTTAGAAGAAGCCGTTTTGTATGATGTGCATATTGTTTTGTATTCATACGCTGTTTACCAAGATGAAGAATGTTCACATCTGAGTAACAAATTGCATAGAAACACAAAGCTGGCTGGAGATAAAAGACAGAGGAGGTTTCCTGTTTTACCGGACATCCAGACAAAATCACAAGAGAACAAAAGGTCAGATGACGATAACCGCATGAGCACTAATACAGAGAGAAAACCTACTACAAAACAAAAGGGCAAATACGAAGCACATGGATTAGTGAGATGACATACTCAGAGGTTACAGTTCTCCACTTTAAACAGGAAATGCTTATATGCATTTGCAGTTTCAAAAGGTACAACATGCTGATGTTAATGTTTGGACACTGTTCGTGGAAAGACACACTGATGTCTTTTTCAATGCAGATCTCTGAGATTAAAACCCTGACCAAATAAAACCTAAACTCTGAACTAGAGAAGGCAGCCATATTTCAGAAACACCATCAGGATTAAGAAACAGAGCTGCAGCTCCAGCAGTTCAACATCATGCAGTTCACTCCTGCTACACACCAGCACTCTGTGAGTTAAAGGTAATGACACAGGCAGTGTAACTCACCCCGGGGGTCTCCACAGTTTCCTGCCGGGGGGCAGAAGCTCCCGTTTGTTCAGAGGTACAATCCCCATGGCTGCCTGCATTATCGTGATGAACTTCTTAAACTTCATCTTCTAATTCTCCTCTAACTGCGACAGCATCACACATCCGACCGCTGTTAAGCCTCCATCACTCATCTTCTAACAAAGTGCCAGATCAGAAGCAAATTCAGCATCTCCGTAGCTCGTCTCCTCCTGCATCATCAAGACTACAGACTTGTCCTCTTTTGCCGCCTCAGCGCATCAGTTTCTCCATGACAACCAGCCACAGCTTCAGCACCCGGAGCGGTGAGGTCCCTGTGGCGTGGCTACTACGAGTCCTACGACCCGCTGATTCTGACAGATGTCCTTTTGGCTTTTCAGAGTGAGGGAGGATAAAAGGAAAACAAACGGCCACGTTCCTGCCAGGCGGTGGGCTGGCCGAGAGGGGATGACAGCGCGTCACTCTTACATAATTCTGGAGCTTCTCTGGACATTACACTAATGAAAACACAGCCTCAGCCACCACCACCACCACCACCGCTGCTGCTGCTGCTGTAGCCGCTGGGATAATTGTGGTACTAAGCCCTGACAGATCATGTATGCTCCCCGCCCCCTCCTCCTATAATCCACCTTCCAGGGTTTAGTCTTCTCGCCATTTACACCATGACAGACCCATCTACTTCACCCTCATATCCTTGAACACCCATGAACCAGGGCTACCCTCTTATGGAGGGTTACTGATGACAAAACTATACTACAAAACCAATTTAAACAGGAATCTGTCTGCACTTCAATGTTTGAATGTGCACAGGGACAGATTTGTGAGGACAATACACAGCAGTGTCCTGATTTGGTGCATGCTTCATTTGAAATATCCTCTCACTGCTTTTTCCAGCTGCTTTTGCATATTCTGAACAAGGAATTCAAACATACAATCACAAGAACTAAAGGTCAACACTACCGTATGTACTAAAAACAACTCACAAATGTAATCATACTAATTTCCTACAGCAGCTGGACACTGTATTTTTTTTTTTTTTTTAACCAACATTACTCAAACAGGATTAAATCGTGCATCTGGTGGGGATTAGTACACATTTGGTGCTCTAATACGTATTTAAGTATGTACATGTCACACAATGTAACAATGTGTCCTACTGGTGTGTTTTTAATAGTTCTAGACAACAATCAAGCTTTATGGCACAGGATAATAAAGTACATCACTCTTTGAATACACGCATTATTGTGATAGTAGGAGTTCATTGTTGATTTTGGTCTTTTCATATAGCTTGCTGACAATAAGAACAATATAGAATATCACCACTTCAACACAAATTCAACCAATCCACTCAGTATTTGTTAGATCTTGCACTTCCTTCACATTCCTGCAATTTGTCTGCATAGAAACAGTAAAAGTGAAGGAAAGTTTAATCAGTTTTACACATACAAATAATCAAAAATAGTCTCGATATTTCTTGTAACACAGTGGCAATGACCCAGAACCTGTCTCAGACAGAGCTGGAAGTGTATGGCTTGGACCAAGGTCATCTAATTAACCATTTATAAAGTGACTGAAACTAAACCATTTCAATCGCTAAGTTCTTTTATATATTATTTATCCTTACTTAACTTCTTTGAAACTTTTTTCTTTTCTTTTCTTTCTTTTTACATCAGAAAAGCCCAACTGCTATTACTGCCCTGAATCTTGGGAAAAGCTGCTGGAAACTCAGTAATTTGGGGCTAAAATCATTTTGAAAGAAAAAACAAACAAAAAAACTCTTTGAGATTCTAGAGAAAGTATCTTAATTTTCACCAGGAACCGTGGGACATCTCTCGCTCCCTCACTTCCTGTCATCGCTCCACTATTGCTATGTAATGAAGACATAACTGCCTAAAAACAAACAAAAAAGTATAAACGCAGCCATCTAAGGGGAGAGGGGAGACAGCTCCAACAAAAACATATGTGGAGGCATGGCAAAAAGGTGAACTAAGCTCAGTTGTGCCAAAATGTTGCAAATCTGATGGAGTCACTGGAAAATCCCATGATGTCATTCAGAGGACAAGGTCTAAGAGGCTCACACCTGATCTCACTTATACACTCAGACCTTTAACATTTAAAATACATTATGCTTTGCACTCATTCAATAGATTTATCATTAATAGACTTCCATTATGCATCCCCAATTTCCTCTCTGTGATACCAATCGCACTTCTTCACGTCCACACTTGTGAAACCGTCGGCGTGCCTACCACACCACCGCACAGATTAAATGTCTACATCTTGTAGGGCCACCAGCTGACAGCAGGCTGCTGTTTCCTGAGACTAGGTTTGAAATAAATAAATAATCTCTGTGGCCTCTTGATGAGTTGCCAGCCAATGCAAACTCCGGACAGGATTTATATCGCAGCAGCTTGGACGTCTGGATTACGGCTCTGGATGGTCGTGCCATGAGAGCTGCTGCAGATTTCACTGAGCGGCAGAAATCCTACAGCACTCTGAGTAAAGGGAGGGGGGGCTGAAAATGCCAGGAGCACAGCGGGGAGACGCGAACATAACAAGGGTCTATTTTTGAAAAGGCTGGGTAACACCGGCACAAAGGAAAAGAAGGAGAGAGTTCACCCAGTGTGTCGTCTTTGAAAGCACAGAGGAGACCAAACCATTAAGCTGTGCATAATTTCACACAGTGGTATGACATTCACTTTATCATAATCTAACACCTTACAGTAATCTCACAGAGAACACTCATCCAGCACAAAATGCAGACAGTGTATGTGTGTGTGCAGTGATGCAAGCACCGCACAGATGAACATGCACACAAAGACATAATCACACCTGTGCACCTCTGGAACTTGATGAGTGAAGGCTTGTGCTGCACGTGCAGGAGTCATTACTTTGTTTGTATTGTTTTTGCATCCAGCAGAACAGCTGCTATGGTAAATGATTTCAACAAGTTTAAAATTTGTGAGCACAGAAAACTACAGCTCCCATGAAAAGGACTACAAGATCAGCAGTGCAGGAACTAACCCTAACCACATCCATGAAATTCCTTTCTAAAGCCAGTATTACAGCTTTGTGCTCCATTTGTTCACAGATCTATCAGCTCTGTTTTTGAATGGATCTTTATTTGTAAGTATTTATTTTTAAAACTTCATATTTTTAAGATGTGAGACACCATTGTGGCATACAACTGAAGTAAACAGCAAAAAAAAATAAAGTAAAAAAAACAAAACAAAACACACACTAAAAAGATATTAATTATTCTATCAAAATAATACAGATCAAGATGGAGCGTTTTAGCCTCTTTTAGCTCATAGTTTTGGTTTACTCTTTGCTTCAGTCTCTGCTCTCTCACTAACTTCATCAAGCAGCTGTTCTCAGCAAACAAGGGCAGATAAACCTGATCTGCTACCCGCCCACCACCAAACAAAGTTAGCAACTAGTTTACTAGCTAGTGAAGAAAGTGGAGCATTTAAAGCAGCAAAAGAGCCAAAAATATCAGACTTCATCCTGAGGACATAAACAACCATAATGGGGTGGCTCTGTGTCTGCTGGATGATGTGGACGTACGTAGATGTTTCCATGTGCACCATAACAACTTTATAAGGTGATAATAGTCTTTAATAGGTGTCAAAAACAGCCAAAATTGTTCTTCACTACCAAAATAGTAAAAGCGGTTTGCTTCAGGCTGCACACTCAAGAGCACAGAGCCTGATGGAAACAGCGTTCCTCACACATTCACAGTTTTTTTGTTTTTTTTTTTGTTTTTTTTACTTAATCTTTCACGGCATGCTTTCATACGCCAACAGTCATTTCCTTCCCAAGATTTGAAGAACATGATAAGCTTCTTGGCCTTTTGTTTTTTGGCTGTGCTGCTGCCATTTTCATGACCACGATATGAACCATTTCAATCTTTTGAAACTTTGCAGTGATCTCCACCTTTCCCCTCACATACACACTCCCACCAGGGCGTGGCTGACTCAATGGAAGCAATTTATTTATAAACAGTAGCTTGGAGTGATATGTACATTTCATAATTTAAATCATCAGTTGCCTCTACTCAAATGCATATGATGAATGTGAACTACATGAAACCTCCAGGCTGAGGCTTTTACATTTTAAACAGGCTCAGGTTTGAATAATGGAAGAAGGAGAGAGACTCATTCTTCTGGATAATCCCTTAGTCACTGCATGTTTTCAGTATTTAATGAACTCTATTTTTTCCTTCACTTTCCACAGGGTGAGCAAATGAAGCTGGAGTTGTTTGGTCGTCTTAATGCTTTTACATAAGCGGTTTGTTTCTCTGCCCCTTGTCACTTCCCCCCACATGTTGGAGTAGTGCTGAATTACTAAGGCCCAGGTCCATTATGCAATGTCCATATGCAATGCATGTGCGAGCCAGATGGGGGGACACATGCCACTCACAAATCTGTGATGAGAGCGTGTAGGGAGAGAGTGAGAGAGAGAGAGAGAGACAGACAGAAGAATCAGTGTGTGCACGTGCCCTCCACAGGTATAAACTGGATCATCAGGGGGTATGAAGTGACCTGAAAACCAGGTCATTTCAACCAGAGACTAGAAACATACGACACAAAAGCCTATTCTCCTATTTTTTTCAGAGAGGGTAAAAAGTGAAACAATGTATGCTTAGGAATGACAGAGTGGCTCAGTTGAGATACTTAGTGCTGGCCCTCCCTGCTGATAACCACTGTGCGCACTGAGGACATGTTTGTAGTACCTTTACATTCTTGAACTACACTTTTTAAGGCTGATTCTGATTAATTGTTGAGTCTGCATTATCCAACAGGATGGCAGGACAAAGTGTTTGTCAACACCTGTCCCTGTCCCATTTACATGCCGATCACAAAGGAGCCACAAAGCTGGCCTGGCCGCTGGGGGCAATTGAGGTTTTTTGCTCAAGGACACTTGGACACGTGGACAGGAGGAGCTGATAACGTCTTAGGAGAGATGGAGCTACGGCGGGCGGGTTTGTGCTTATGTCCTTAATATTTCTTAAAATCTGGCCATGGTACTACATTAACTGATGCTTCGTACCAATGTGATATTGAAACTGAAAATAGAAATTAGGGGAAACTCAGTTTCATATTTTGTCCAGTCAATTTACACAAAGTTTACAGTTTGTTAGGCAGCTAAAATCCTCCCTTCATGAAGGAAATGTTGGAACTGAGAGGTGTTGCTCAACTGTACAATCATTTTGGAGGATTTTGCAACATTACAACCTTCATGAGGGGAGGATTTACAGCAGGACTGATGCATTAGACTGCAATAGTTGAGCTATGTGTAATATACTGGCAGGTTTAAGAGTGTAAAATAGAATAGGGTTGACTAAATATTAGCAATATGTATCAGTGTAAAGTAATACAATAACTGTTAATGTTAAATAAAAAGAAATAAAATAAAATGTATAAAGTTGATTCAATACTACAGATCCAACATTATAACGATAGATAGACACAGTACTTTATTGATCCCCAAAGGGAAATTCTTTTGTTGCAGCACCATTACAAGGAAGAACACAGAACAGGCGCACACAGGTACCTTCTACCTCTAAAAGATATACATATGAGAAATATACATACTGACTCTTGTGCAATAATTTGTGCAAATGTACATTGTGGAAACTTAAATGGGGTGATAATAACATTACTATATGAAGACAGGAGCAAATGTAACAAGTTGTTTTAGCATTTAAGCGGCCACTAAGTGTGTGTAAGTAACAGTAATGTAGCGAGCTTCAATATTAACCTGTGAAATATAAAGTCAGCTCGCAGCATAGAAAATTTGTATTTGAGTCTACTTTACACCTGTGGAGTTATTTTACTCCCACTCAAATGAAGTCCTAAGCTACACCCGTGTAACTACACTTGTCTGTCTACAAAAAAATGGCAGTTAACAGGTAAAACACACACACTAAACACACAAGAGCTCGCATGACGAAGTAGCACACACTCGCCCAGCCTCACTTTGTCCCTCTCATGTATTTACACTGGAGCTGGTATCATGAATACACACCGCCACACCGAAGCCTGAACGCACCACAGCTCATATTTGGTGTTTGTATAACATACTGCTGCATTCAAGAGCAGGATAAACACGGTGTTTAAAGTTAAACTGTCAAATGAAACCTCATGACTTGTAGGCACCAGCACAATGCCCTAATATGGCTGTGAGTGCGCGGCCGCACGGTGAGACATGTCGACACTCAGGGCGAACAATACTCGATTTCTACTCACCAGGTGAAGCTCCGGAGCCTGCTTCCTGTCTTTACGAGGCCAGAGCAGATTAATCCGAAAACAACGAGTAGATGTGAAGTATGCAGAGAACGACGAGGGCTTCAGCGGGGCGAAGTTCTGGCGAGTATTTTGATTTCGTCGGGTCCTGATAATGACTTCCTGGTTCTCGCAGGTATGTGGGCGTGGTTTAGAAACTGCAGGTGTGCACGGCTGCAGGAGTTTCGCGTGTGGCTCTCTTTGGGTGCGGCAGGTGGTGACATTCTCCTGAGTCAGTCATCTTTTAACCGAAATGGACAAATAAAAAGAAAACGGAAAGCACGAGCTGACAGTTAAGTTAATGAAGTCACGTGAGAGTTTGGTTTGAATAAATTCATCTTCGACTGATGGAAAATGGTGGACAGATAACAGTCTAACTAAAAGCCTATAGAGGCCAACATTTTGTGGGGCTCATATACAAATAAAACTTGAATAAAATAACCAAACATAAAATGAAAATGCAATGAAACAACAATTTCATGTTCATTAATAAACTAATAAATCAAATGTTTTCATAATATGAGATGACTTTTAAGATGGAGGACCACAGGTGTCATAAAGCAATCTATTAGTTAATACTTAAGTGGGCAAAATATTTTACAAATAAAGACAAAAATATTAATAAATTGATTCAATTATGAGATAAATTGCTGTAATTTATCTTTGGATGGGTGATAAAGAGAATTGTGTTGTTGTTATTATTATTAAGCAATCAATAAATATGTCTCATTTAAAAGGGGTTTGTGACAAAATGACAATCAGTGATGAACATGACAACACATATGAAATGACTTATTTTATGTGATTTCCTAAAGTTGACACACCGGACCGAACATGTGATGATGTATAAAAAACACATTCTTAGACTTTTTCACACATTAAGGCCCAAGTTTGCGAAACATGTCAGATGTCTGATAAAAAAAAAAAAAAGGAAGAAAAGGGAAGTCAAGCTCAAGATTTCAACAATATGTATTACACTCTTCGATGGAGTTCACATGGTTGTCACTACTGTCCTTTTTTCATAACGGTGTACTGTATATCCCACAAACACAAAAACCCTAAAACAGACAAGCAACCAATAAAAAAAATATATGACAGTGGGACATTACATTAATTTCTTGTGACTATAAAACTAAAAATCTTCAGTTTTCTTGCCTTTCAGATAACATGCTCCTGTGTGGATTAAGAAAGTGTGGTTAATAATTTGCTCATCGTGGCAATTTCTCAACTTTTTTTTTTTTTTATTTTGTTACAAATCACTTTGAGTAGTGTCCCAATGCAAATAGTCAGTGATAGCTCACTAAACAAATGGCACCTCTGCACACATTTGTTCCACTGTTTGCTACTGCTCATGCAGGATACATTCATAGTCTGTGGTATAAAAGTAGCAGCAGGCTGTGATTTCACCGCTTGTCTGACTGGTTTAACCTGTTCAGGTTTAGACACTTTGGCATGTATGATAGAAAAGCCCAATAAAAGCTGTTAACGCTCTGCAATTTGTCCTTTTAAGAGTGAAACTCGACTCAGGGCTGAGAGGTAACACAAAGGTTGCACACTAATACTTCCTAAATCTCTGAAAATACAGTTTAAAGTTTGACAAAACAAATTAAAGTGCCAACCACTTTCAAATCACACTCTGAAAGAGAGAATAAGTAAGTGCACTTTGTTAATTTCCTCCTCAGGCAGATGTTTTCATCCCAGTCAGATTAACCTAAATCCTCTAAACCTGCAGTGGTGGCTCCACAGTCTGCTCTGTAAAACCATCAGTGGGTGAAGACAGACGCAGAACATTACTGCATAATACAAAATCAACTGAATAGAACAAGTGAGATCCTGTAGATTAACATTTAATAATCTTAGATGCACAAAACACAGTTATCTCTTATATATGTGTGCAGTTAAATTGATATTATCCATAATTATATGAATATAAATATACTTTATATTATTATACATAATATAAAGTATGCAAACTTCATGCAAACTACAGACAAACCTTACCATCACATCTCAAGCCACTACTGTTCAGGACGTCACTATTCCCACACACTTATTTATTTCATGATGAAACTTTCTCTCCAGAAACATAATGAATGCAGATGCCGTCCGCAGGTCACGAGGGGTCACTGAATGGTTTGATGAGTATGAAAATGATTTGAATCAGATGTTAGGCCTTCCCAGTCACAACATCTCCACCCAATTGAAGACCTATAGGAGACTTTGGACCAGTGTGTTAGATGGTGCCTCCTCTCCACCACCATCATTAAAACACCAAGTGAAGGAATGTGTGTGTGTGCGTGTATTAGATATACACCAATTATAATTGTCAAAAAAGAACATTACATTAAATATTAGTTTATTTCACAGATACAAATTGCTAGTATTGCGTATTGCGAGTATTGCTATAATACAGTTAAAGGCCTATAAATCTCAATAAAGCACAGATTTTTAAACAGTTGCCACAATGAATAGTATCATCATTATTTTACCTGCTTGATTTATAGCAGTTTTAACAAGCATTAGTTTGAATAAATACCAGGAAAGATGAGAGAGAAAATGACACGTTGATGTATGAAAGATCAAGACCAAAAAACAGCTTGGAAAGGTTGTAATCACAGCGTATGGCTGCAGTATGAACATTAAAACATAGAAACCTTCTTGTTGTGACAAGA
This sequence comes from Protonibea diacanthus, assembly GCA_028641955.1. Taxonomy (NCBI): domain Eukaryota; kingdom Metazoa; phylum Chordata; class Actinopteri; family Sciaenidae; genus Protonibea; species Protonibea diacanthus. The sequence continues at coordinate 18,524,931 of CM053991.1, forward strand.
AACTGAACAAATACTTCTTTTTCATGGTGGTAGCAGATTCAAAACAAAACAAACAAAATATATAGAATAAATTAATAATGGTAAAATCAGTTATACATCATGTTTATAAGGGCGTAACATCACTCTAACATCTCATCATGGGTTGGCATTATTCATTCAGATTCCTGAAACCAGGATGATCTCAACACATCTCTGTATATCTATAACAAACGAAAATAACAATTATTTTCTCCGTAGCTGATTAAAAACAATTTGAACATCTGCACATAAAATCGGACATCCGAGAGGAAAGATCAAACTGAAAGGTTTCTTTAAGCACTTTTGTTGAATTAGCAGCACACTGTACAATAACAGGAATAGAAACAGCTTCATAGTGTTTTATTTGAAACACAGTGGTTGAGTTGTCTTATCCATGTCTGTTGGGACTTTTTCAAAAGAACCAGTGGTTTGGCACATTTAGTTTGACTAATCAGGGAAAGTCCCAGAGGCACGGAGTGATGCTCACAGCGACAAAACTCACAGTCACTGCCACTGCTTGAGTAGCCTTTACACTGTCGAGAGGTCCTGATGTCTCCTCGCCTCGTCTGGGACTTGGAAGTCGAAGGTCAGAAGTACAGGTGGCTGGAGACGAGCTGTCACTCATTTCTCCTCACTAGAGAACAAAGAATATGATTTTTGCCCCCTTTGACATTCAGGTAACAAAGGACAGAACAGTTGGTGTTAAGAGTCAAACTAATTAAGACTTGAACATTTACAGTGTTGACACAGATGGATCACTAAACAGGCTTACAGGCCCAGGGGCCACAGAGCGTCTGTTTGAAGTGACTGACATTATTATTTCTCTTTAGAAAGTCAAACAGTTTAGTCAACACTGTCCTGATCCCTTTCTTTTTGCCCCTGAACCTTTGAAGATTGAACTGTCTTCCTGTGGCAGGTCAGATTTTTGCCTTTATGTTTTCCCTGCCTAATACAGTCAATAAGAAATTAGCATCTGAAATATGTTTTACAGCAGCTATGGGTGGGGCTGTTAGTCTACATCGTCTTTAATACTCACATTTATCTTGTGACAATTGCCTACAGCAATGCAAATACACACACACACACACACACACACATACAGGTGCAGAGCAAAGATAGCATGTCAAGGAAAAAGCAAAGTGATCTGTCTCAGTGGTCATGTCAGTTTCAGGTTCAGGTTTAGGTCAGGTTCAAGATATTTCTCTTGACTGTTTTAATTGTCTGTGTTGGATATGCCATGCTCAGTGCAGGCTGGGTTCAGGCCTCAGACACATATTGGTCTGTCAATAAAGCAAAAACATGATATGACACGATAACATAATAAATAACATAATGACATTCACATCTGTGTATCCTAAATAGAGTTCAGCTTGTTTTTATGAACACTGTGTATTACCTTTTGGGATGATGATTTTTCTTTTTTTAACATATACTGTGCTGCTGTTTTTTTTTTTTTCTTTGTGTGTATGTTTTGTCCGCTGAAGATCTTATTAAAATGTTTCCTCTTTATACTTTTAGAAGCGTGCTCTATTCAGTGTGTGGACCACATCACTGTATCAGTGTGTGTGACGTTACCGCTGACCAGTTTCCAAAACACCTGCACTGTTTTACATTTCCTCATTTATTCTTTTCTACCCTTCAGGCAGCAAACAGATGGTCCTTCAAACAGAACATCAGATATGAAATTATCTTGTAAATATTGTCATTATGCTGTGAGTATAGACCACACAACAAATATTTGAATGTTGCCTTTTGTTGATTTTCAAACCTTACTGATATCACTGAGAACCAGCGGCCACCTGAAAGGAAACAGATATTCCAAGATTTAAAACACTAAGACAGCTTTGAAAGAATGGTCCGCAGAAATGTGAAGTGTATGCAAGATAAATACTAACAGTGATATAATGGAACAAAGAACACCTCTGGCTTTGTAATCTAGACTGGACTTTATTCTATTTTGGGGGTTAAAGTTTAAAAACATCTGGAAATGATCAGATCCACTCTCTGAACCAGTTAAAACTAAAAGTCCTAGATTTCCCTTCCACTCTCGCTATAGTTATTTTGAATCCCACTGTCTCCTGTCAAAGGCACTGAGAGTAGATTAACTCAGCGTCTGCAGACTTCCCACAGAGCCTGAGTAGAACTGCTTAATGTGGGCTGAAGAACGGCTTCACATAAGCCTGAATGAGGATTTGTTGATTATGTAAGAGAAGTACTGTAGAAAAAAGGGATTCACGAGGTTTCTCAGGCTGACACAGATGCAGGGACTGAAGAGTAGGGGGGGTCCAGGGAACAGGACTCAGCTGAGTCATACAGTGTAGACGTCACAGGATGCTAGCAGGGCCTCTAAGACCAAAGCTACCACAACTAAAAAAGAAAAATTCTACATCGTGAGAAATTGCATACTGTGCTAGTGACAAATGACACACAGGAAGGTGTAAGCATTGTGTCTTCTGCTGAGGCAAAACTGAGTCATCATGAAAAAAGACACGGGCATCCCCATGTCCTTTTGTCAGTGGAGTTTCACACAGTGTGTGATTGCCCAAAGGAGAAGAAGATTATTTTTTTAAAAAATCAAAAGAATAGTCTATAGATATCATTTGCTGCTTACAGTTTATGGATGCTGTAACACAAACAACTGATCAGCTCCAGCTGGGTCGTCTGGGTGAGACTGTGTGATGCTGAAAATGCAGAAACACCCAGTAACCCGTAGATTCATCGTGGATGATGTTTCCAAATACACCAGTACAACAAAGGCCCACAAAGGCCCACTACTAAACACCTCAATACCATTATTAGATTTTAGAACATTGAAACTTTTAAGTTTGAACCACTCCAATAATTCATGACAAAATAATATAACTTATATCAGATGATGTTGAGAGCCTGCTATCAGAGTTCCCTGAGCAGTGAGTGTCTCAGAATCTCTATTATTTTCCCTAAAAAACTGTGGCTCCAGTTCTCACACACTGCATGTACTACATTAAAAATCATCATCATCGCAAAATGTGTTGAACAAGCAGTATTTAACCACTTTTGACTGTTTAAGCAAAAGTTTGACAATTTCTGGAAATACACTTATTTACTTTCTTCATAACAGATTGATACCATTGTCACTGTTGTACATATGAGGCTAGCTGTTTAGCATGTATACGCTAACCGCCTACTGGATGTAGCTGTGAAGACAGTAAGCAGGAAAAAAAACTTGCACAGCTCTACCCAAATAAAAATCCACTAACCGGCACCTCTAAAGATACATACTGATTAGCACATTATGTTTTTTTTTAAAGAAATTGTACAAAAAACAATGTGTAAAAACAAGAAGTTGTGGAGCTTTAGAAGTTGTGAGGTGTTGTTAGGCAGATTTTGTTACTTTTGGACAGATCCAAGCTAGCTGCAGTTTTTATGCTATGCTAAGCTAACAGGCTGCTGGTCTAGCTACATATTCATAACATGAGTGGTGTCAATCTTTGTCTAATCCACTACAAAATAATGATAATAATAATATTAAATAATAATAATAATGAAAGTATTTCCAAAATGTTGGATCATTCTTCAAAGACAGCATAGAAATGAAATATAAGTCAAACCCAGACTATGCTATGGTGGTTGCTGCTTGCTCGTTCATCACTCAGGCTTTGACCAAATTTGGATTTTCTTGTTGCGATATCTGATAAAACAACAGCAAGTGTAAATCCAAATACATGCTCTGAAGCCATCAGAACCTTCAAAAATTATTGGTTTGTCATCAAAATAGTAACCTTGTGGTTTTATTGTCATCAAAATATGAATTTACATTATTGGATTAATGTCTAAATTCAAATTCACCTGCACTCCAGCAAGTATAGTTATAGTGAGTATAGTTTAGATCAACTATAAAGGATAAGGTTGGTTAGATTTTATATTTTACTTGGGATGCTATGATGTCACAGAGAGGGTAGAGAAGATACTGACTCAAACATTGTTTGGGGATTTGTTGATAATAAGATAAATATATCATAACACCAGCCTTATCCTTTAACACTCTGTAGATTGTATAAAATCAAATATTTCATACCAAGTAGACATCCAGTTCAGAGTCTGATTGGCTCCTGCTGAGAGCCGCCAGAGGATCATCCAAAGCGATCGTTGAACTGGAGTCTCGTCGGTCTTCACTGCAACATAAAAATATGGATAAATATGATTTCAATTTTTAATGGTGATTTTTTTTTTTTTTTTGGTGAGTCAACTTTAGTCACACTTGATCAGATTCTCCTGATACATGTACTTTTTAAATGCATTTTGATTTTGATTGGTTGGGCCTTTATCAAGAAAATAAGTCATTTTCTTTATAATAATTTAATAATGTTAACATTGAACTGTTACATTAATGCCAATAAAGCTTCCGGAATGTTTTGTTTCAAAGTGAATTCTGTTTTGATGTTTCGGAACTTCACTTAAAAGGCTCGGAATGGAACTGGATGATGTCAGACTTCCTTTAGTGTCTGCTCACTTATCTTCTGGTTACCTTCAGAGTAAGACAGCAAGTGCACTACACTGTGTTTGGAAAGTATTCGGAAACATTTTTGCATCCTCCGAAAGCCCAAAAAAAGAAAACATGGACACGCCATTTGAATTACAGAAGCGTGATATACTGCACAGCAGCAATACACGCTATCTGCTACTGGACTTCAATGGTGAGGGATGTTTTGGCAAAGTTGCCAAATGCCTCGATTTAACAACAGGCAAGCTAGCTGCGGTAAAGATCCACAAAAAGAGCCAAGATCATGTCATTCAAAGAGAAGTGGACATCCTGCAAGCAGTAGGGACTCTGGACCCAGACAAGAAGAACATTGTCAAATTCCTGGACAATTTCAGATTCAACAACATCTCCTGTCTGGCCTTTGAGATGCTAGACAAGAGCCTGTGGCACCTAATGAAAGAGAGGAGGTGGGTACCACTGAACCTGAATGAAATACGTCCTGTGATCCACCAGCTCATGGTGGCATTTGATGCCCTAAAAAGTATCGGCATCCTACACACCGATCTGAAGCCTGATAACATCATGCTTGTTAACCATGAGGATCAGCCTTTCAGAATTAAACTCATTGACTTCGGACTGGCCCTGCCGGTGAGCAAAGTGCGCATCGGGATGACAATGCAGGCTTGTGCATACAGGGCTCCAGAGGTGACCTTGGGCCTCCCCCTGTCCGAAGCCATAGATGTGTGGGGTGTAGGGTGTGTCATGGCTTTCCTGTATTTCGGGACTAACCTCTTACCTGGAAACTGCATGTACAACTGTATTACATCAATGGTGCACCTGCTTGGTCAGCCAGGTGACCACTTGCTGAGTGCTGGAACACAGACCTTCAAGTATTTCAGCATGAAGGAAAACCAGTCCGGTCCAGGGTGGAGACTAAAGACCCCAGAGGAGTATGAGGAGGTAACAGGTGTCAGCCCCAAAGCTACGCAAACGTTTTTTGACCTGGCCAAAAACCTGAATGATGCGGTACGGAGATGCCCACCGAAAAGTGACATTACTGAATATAAAGATAGGATGGCATTTCTTCGCCTCCTAAAATCATGTCTTCGTCTTGATGCTGGAAGGAGAATCACACCGTGGGAAGCCTTGAAACACCCTTTCATCACTATGGTTCACCTGGTAGACGTGATGAACATCAGCACACATGCAGACGAGGCACTTCAGCTCATGTCTGTGTCTTCCTGGGATCATCTAGATGAATTTCATGATTCTTTCAACGACACAGATGTGGACTCAAGTGAGACGTATGACACTGACTCCAGCTATGAAGTTTCAGACCCTCAAGCTCTCGAGGCTGACTTTATGGAAGAGCCATCTCCTGCCAGTCTCAGTGGACCACCTGAGAATTCCAGTGCTGAAGGAGCAGGCACTGAAAATAGTGACCGTTCAGACAATGAGGATTTCAGCAATCAAGATAAAGACACTGAGGGATCTTCGGACATTGAGAACGACAAAGAAAAGTCATCAGACATAGAGAGAAGCATTGATGAATCTTCACACACTGACAGCTGCAGTGCTTACAGTGCAGACATCAAGAGCTCCACTGATGATGACATACAACCAGCCAGAACCAGACACATCCGACGTTCCACTGATGAAGACGACACTGAGCCCGCTTCAAGTTACTTCAGTGGCGGAGACTCGTGCAGTCTTTCAAGTTCCAGTGAAGAAGAGAGAACCAAGCCAACCGAGCCAAGTTTTCATTTTGATGAAGCTTGTGTAGACGACAAACAAACTGCTGAGAGTTCAAGTGATGAACTCTCAGAGGGCGAGATTTTGATCCTTGAAATTTCATCATCAGGATCATCAGGATGCAGTGACTGCCATGATGAAGTCAGAGAGCTTGCTGGGCTCAGTAAAGAGTCTGGTGCTGCTCCTTCTTCTGCTACTATCAATACAGTTACTGACTGTGGACAAATTTCCGGCAAAGACAGAGTTTCAGCAGCAGCTGGGTCAACTAATGGAGCTGCAGCGAACATTCAGCCTGCTGATATGGAGAGGAAGACTCTGGTACGAAGGATCAGGAAATTCTTTTCAAGACTCAGAGCGAGAACAATTTCCATCTTCAAACCTCAGAAGAACTGAGCTACATATTCCTGACTTTTAACCTGATGTAACATCAAAAAAAAAAAAAAAAAAAAAAAAAAGATTCGATTCATTGTGCTTATTGAGAGTTTTGGAAAAAATAAGAATGCTTGCAGTGTCATTTACTGGGTACAACATTTACATTTCAACAGTAATCTGTTGGTTTACAGGGAACAATAAAATGAAAATTCAAACGTGTACAGTAACTGTCAGACTAAAAACTGAGCAGAGCCAACATGAAAAAGCCAAATAAAAGTTAAGTCAACTTCATTAAAGTCATTCATTATCCATTAATTATTAAAAAAAAACAAAAAACATTGAACTATCTAACACATACAATACTTTCTGGTGCAGTGTATACAGTCACACCATCACCATACGCACAACTCAAAACAATCAAATAGGGACTTATAGTCTACTTTAACAGTCCATGCAGTGTCATGTGTTATGTGTGTGTAAGTGAAGTACATTGCTTGTTTACAAATAATGAAATTATTAAGTTTTCGTTCATTTAAGCTTATAGCTCTAAAGCATGTTTAAGTGTAGAGTGCCAATTGTGGGTATTTTATTCAAACTAACAGCATCTTGCCTGGATCAAATATGTTCTGGAGGTTTTCCAGCAGAGTTTAACACTCTATATTGAGCCAAAACTAAGGTTAAATTAAATGTATTATCTATTATGCATCTTGTCTCTGCTCAGTTAAATATCTCTGGCTAAGCTGATTTAAGATCAGAGGACAGATCTGAGAGCTGCACACACAAAGTACCTTTTTTTTAGCTCCTCTTCATTGTTTCTGGTGGATTCGAAAGAAACAGCAGATTTTGGCAGGAGATCTGGTTGCTTGGAGGAACTGTAAACTGTTGCAAAAAGAATCAGAAATATGAAATCCTCTCTTAAAGTTACAAAAATGATGGCATGATAAATGTATTGTTTTAGGCTTACAGTTTCCGTCCAGGTTGTCCAGGCTTTGGGCCTTCTTCTCCTCCTTCCTTTCCTCCTTGTCTGGAGACAGAAACTCCTGAGAGGCTGACTTCTGTGCATAGACGGAACCCTTTTTCCTCTTTGAAGAGGCTCCTCTTAAAGCTGAGAGACAAAGAGAAATAAAGTTTTAGATAAAATAAAATATAATATGCAGAAAGCAGAATACAGTAGTTACGTCAGTTCCACCACGACTTACGATGAATCTTTTTAAATACAGTCGATCCCATGAATTTCAGAAATCTGTCTGCATAAAAACTGGGCCTGTGAACTGACACCGTGTCCTGAAAAGCAAAAAAAGCTGTCAGACACACACACAAAGATACACGTGTAGACATAAAAACCACTAAGGAGGATGTGAAGTTACATACCCCATCATGTACAAGAGCTTTCCAGGAGTGTTCCACCTTCTTAATGAACCTGAAAATATAAATTAAAAAAAAACATGTTAACTGTTTCATTATAATAATCATACAATACTGTAAGTCTATGGAGCCTAGTGGCAAACTCCAGACTTATATATTATGTGTATGGAGTCTGGACCTCACCTGTAGGACTGAAGGATGTCAATGATTCCTAAAAAGATGAGAAGGTTCTCATCTTTATGTTTGGCAGGAATTCCGCCGAATCTACAAAAAAAAAAAAAAAAAAAGTCTTCATGAAATTGACAGTTTTTAATGAATTTGACAGTTTTTAATTAACTGAGCGTGCCTTTTCATTTCCTCAGTTCTTCCCACATTTTGGTGAAATGTAGCACATACAGTGTCGCTGTTTTTTAATGAAGTGGAAAGTGTGTAAAGCAGACCATTCCCAAAGACTGTCACTTCAAGTTGAATGTTTTTTTTAACACTGCATAACAACATGTCTGCCAACCACCTACTCTCAGGTGGGTGCAAAAAGAACTCCAACTTGCGAAATATGATGTTAAATACTGTACTTTTCTGTGTTTTCTGCACTACAAAGGGGGAAAAAAAGCATGAGAACAGTGTTGGTATAAGAAATGCAAAATGTTTTCTCACGTGTCATCATCAGCCACTGGTTCAGGGTCCTTCACAGTCCCCTGAATGGACTCCAGGGCAGTGGAGTAGAGGACTTTCTGTCCTTTCCTGCTGTCACACCGGCTTCCTCTGCCCAGCGGCTTCTTGTCCAAAACATGAATCCCCAGCAGGAGACTGTAGTCCATGATCTTAAAGCTCTCCAGGACCTGACAAGAGACAAAAACCCAGTTTTAATAAGCATTTAGACTAAATGTCTAGAAGGGTTAGCCTAAAACACCTTAGGACAACAGCTGTGTCCTCATTTAGGGGCTGAAGTCTTAATAAAAGTCAGAACAGGCTGACAAACACGTCACATTTGTGGAACAAACTAGTATACCCTATCTGCCATAGAAGGTTTTGTGTGAAAAGTCTCAACAACTGTTAAATGGGTCGCCATAAAATTTGGTAAACATGTCACTCTGATGAATTGTAATAACTCCAGTGATCATTTAACATTTAATGTAACACCAGCATGAAGTCAAAGATTTAAATTAAGTCCAAATCTTCAGGAGAAAATACCACATCACAAGACAGACATGGCACTCACATGATGTACCGCACTGACTTTGACATTTGTGGTTGTGAGTGAAACAACTATCGCGTGGGTTGCCATGAAAGTCAGTACACACATTCATGCCCCTGCTTTGGATAAATTATAAGAAGCTTAGTGATCCATTAACTGTTGAACTGGCACTATTAGCAGGTTAAAGCTTGTCCGATACTTTGGTTTCAAATCAAATAGCTGCAAAACTGATGACATTCTCATAAGCTGGACTTTGTGCTAATTAGCAAATGTTACCATGCTGACATGCTAAACTAAGATGGTAAACATGGTAAACATTCTACCCACTAACTGCTAACAGCAACTTCCCCCTGTTAAAGTTGCTGAGTCTGTTTGCAAATTCAGTTTTGTGATGTGTCTGGAATCAGCATTACCAACACCCTGAAAAAAAAAAAAAACTTTCTTTCTAAAGATTTAATGCTTCTCAGATCTTCAAGTGGTCTCACTACAGAAGAATTGAGTAAATGTAGTATGTGTATATTCATAAAGACATATTTTATGAGAAAATGGTACACATGTTCAGGGTTATTTTAAGTATGTACCAAGCAGGTCTCAGTTAAAGAGATTAAACCTGGATCTGCAAATCAAAACTACAATGGAACACTTACAGTACACTTAGCCTCAATCCCTCTGACCAAACAACTGATGTCATGAGGTAATTCCTGTAAACAAACGGGCCCAACAAGAGCACGCTGCACCCATTTCAGGTCAGTTTGTGCTCCAGAGTCCAGCTGCTCAGCCTGATCATATGATGCAGGTGCTTCGCTCTAATGGACGTTAATCCTCCATCAAGTGGCCACTGTTTTTTCACACTAATCAAGTAACAGGCCGACACTAATGAGGTTGTCACAATAGCTCAAGACTGAGCAAAGGGAGCAGGGGCTCAATAATGTGGCCTGTCATGATTGCGTAATATTATGGAAAGTGAGACGAGGTGATCACGAGCTGAATTCAGTTCAGGCTGGTTGAGGAAAGACTTAATCTCACTGTGAGCACTGAAACAATAAGCTGATAAACCAAGTGAAAAATAATTAACTTGGGTAAACGCGATAATGTGATCATTTGCCACTTTTCCCTGGTAAATATCTTTGACTTGTAAAAATGCATGACTTGATGCAGTCTCTAAACTCAGGATGCTACCTGCAGATTTTTCGGGTTGGTGATGTCAGATGACCACTGTGTATGTTCAACATTGTAAGCCAACGCAAGATATCTGGAAAGCTATTGTCCAGAATGTCATTTAATTTACAGCAGATATTTATGGTCCCTCAAGGATGAATCCCTTGACCACTGTGAGGTTATAATTCCTTTTGACAAACATCATAAAAAACAAAAAACATCAATCTATATATCACTCTGCTACAGAGAATGGTGTGGTGTCGCTTACTGACTGGACAGGACATTGTCGCCAAGAATTCTCTCCACTGGCACTATTAAGCTTTCCTTTTGGACTCTTTGTGATCATCCTGTTCTTAGACACAGTTGGACCTATGTTGTGCGTATGAATTTAAAAACCACACATTACTTAAATTCAGTACCTGTGGTGGTGACAACAAACAGACCACACTTAGACCCCATAACTAACTGCAACTAATCAGCTCCTGGAGTCAACAGGATAAACACTGGAAGAGAGTTTATATAGATTTAGTATTAATGGTCCCCAGAGGTGGAACTATTTTCATTTTGTAAACTCTGTCACCTTTTCTTTAGATCCACTCTCAGGTCATAATGTCAACTCTAATGCAAAATGACTCAAACTTCAAACAAAACTTCTGATCACATTCCTGCTCCCCTGAGGTTAATGGTCCTATGATGACTGTATGGACAAAAAGGGTTCTAGCAACACTCTCAGAAAACTCTTAGAAATCATACCAGACCACCAGCTACTAATCTGTTTGTTCTGTCCAACAGTATTATGGATATCATAGCCTTTAGAATTTATGTCATGTTGAACATGTTTTGTTTTTTTTTAAACATGAAATTTAATTACGCAAGATTTTTCTTGTTAAATGTAAGGATAAAAGTGAGTAATCTCTTATGTAGTAACAAATTGCTGTAAGGCTGATTGCCCAGATTAACACCAAGGCCCACTTCTAACAGATAGAAAATCTTTGTGTGCACACACCCGACAGTCCCTCTGCAGGGTCTTCATTAGGGCATTGTAGGTGTCCGAGTCAAAGTGCAGGCCCTCGTGCATATCCTGGAAATCCAAGTCCTTGAATGTGGGCGAGTGCTTGAGACGCTCTTTTCGCGAGGCACGCCGTTTGTATGAGGATCCCTTCAGGTCGTACTTGTAGTGCATCTTCATGGCACGTGGCAGCACATTGTTCATCACCACAATGCGAATGGTGGTGCCACTGGACTGGATGCAGTAAAGGCCATAGAACTTTGGCAGCAACGTCCTCGGGTTCTGATTCAGATTCTATAACAACAAAGACAAAGCAGACTTATTACTCTTTATTTTTATGAATAAAATGTTAAAGAAAGACATCTCTGGTGCAAGTCAAACCATCAAACAAGTATCATGAGAGGAATCCGATTTCCTTGTTATACTTAACTGGGTAATTAATGTGGTTTAAAAATGTGTGTAAGTTCATGAAATAAATAACTTTAAAAAACCCTCAAACTTAACAACACATGCACAAACAGGAAGAAAGAAACACTGTCTCCGGACAGAACCTGCCCAAAAATAAAGTCTTGGTAAAGGAAAAAAAGGTGTAACATCCGATCATGTCTTCAGGGTTGCAGCAACTGGTAAACAAGAAACCTCCCTATTTTCCAGATACTGCACTTGTACTGGATATATGTATATTTCAAATGGAATATCTATGTTCACAAATTTTAGTTGTTTTGCCAACATAACGTAAATTACACTGACATCTCAGTCAATAAACTGTACGTGATGCCACCTTTACCATGAATGTTCTTTTTGAGCATGCTTAAGGAACACATTTGTATTCAGTGCTAAATCATGCTACCTGTGAGAGCAATACTTTTTTTTATTTGATCAAGTAATGTAGCAATCTGACAATAAACACTGCCAGCTGGCAAATAAGGACGTAAACAATCCATGGCAGTGCATTTTGGTGAGTAACACTCAGTCTTAACAAGAAAACTCCAAAGGGGACCTTTAAACACCCCAGAGCTACGCTCACCATGTAGTACCCAGGAAGGAGCTTTTGCAGGAACTCGGCCTCTTTAGGCTGCACCGTCTTAATGATGAACTCATCATCGCTGGTGAGGTAGAACCAGGAACTGCTGGCACCGGGGTTGGACAGCTCAATCAGAGGCTCGTTACAGATGGAGTACTGAAATTCAGAAAGATGCAAAAGTCTTAGCATGAGCATAAGTGTTGCAATTGAAATCAACCTAAACTCCAAAAGGATAATGATGGGAATCTTCACACTAACCAGATAGTCATCTGGTTTGATTCCAAACAGCTCTCTGAAGTAGCGAAAGGCCAGCGGTGCGTATATTTTCAGACGGAAATCTGGGAAGTGATGTGCTGGAGTCAGGTTGCTGCCATCACTGTAAAACATATTGCTATTGTGTTACTGTAAGTTGTAAGACACATCACAATCAAGCAGATGGCGTAAATAAAAAAAAAAATGAATTCCTTTTAGCTGCTTCAGTTTCAGAGTCTAGAAGAGACAAAGACTATTGCTGAAATGTGTTTTTTTCTAAGTGATCCAGCCTTACATTTTCAAAATTGACTTCCCTTTTTCTTAACACTCTTACAGATCTGTTTGCTGCCACACCTATAATTTTGAAAAAGTTATGTTTGCTAACATCATTTTACAAGTCCCATTGGTTTATGAGTAATTTCCACAAAAGAAACTTGTAATACGAAGCATTACCATGTATTTTTCATTACGGCTAACAGTAGTTCATGATCTGTGTTTGTGCAACTGCTTCATACTTGTGCAACCACATTTACTCACTTGTACTGTATTTTAATCTTTTGGATATACTGTGTTGAGCAAGTGCTTTAATCATTGAGCAGGATAATGAGGCAGATTTGTGAATCTAAACGGTCAACACATTCAAATAGCATTCCATGTTATTCAGGGGGACTTTTGAATTAAACATCTAAGAGTTTTTCAAAAGTTTTCAATTCTTTCAGCAGCCCAAACAAAGTAAGTTTCACTACATCTCACTGGGGTGATATTTGAAAATCTACATAAAACCATACTACATGCACATCTAGATATCAATCAAGATAGGCGGAAAAATATTACATTTTAACATCTTTTACATGGGTGAACTGATCCTTTATTAACTTGAAACTGACTTTGAATACGTGCAATAGCTCAGTGTCAACACTGTGAGAGTTTACCTGGGCAGGAAAATGCTCTCCACCACAGAAAAGTCCTGCATGAGAACATCTCTGTCTGGTTTAGAGCTGAGGTTTCCCACAGCATAACCAATACCCAGCTGGATGGCTCCTTTCAGGGCAGATGCCGTGGGCTGACAAGCCATAACAAAGAAGAAGAAAACATATTTGTTAAAAAAAAAAAAAAAAAAAAAATCATTGTCATCTAGTTCTTTCATTGAGTTCCTTGAGACCTTTCATCAAACTCTGGTGAAAACTGTGAAATACTTTGTAGCAACACTGCTAATATTTGCTTATTATCAGGAATGCCATTAGTTTTGAAGTTTATAAACCAAAGTATTTGACAAGGTAAAATTTTGACCTTTTGATGGTTGTACAAAAAAGTTAACGGATCGCCAGAGATGGTGGTGAGCTGAAAATGAAAATCCATCCAATAGTTGTTGAGATTAATTTCATTTCAGTAAAAAATAAATCTTTCAATGTGGAAAAATCAGTGGATCACCAAGCAAAATGGCAGTTACCCCAATTGTTGTTTGTAGCCAAACAAATCTACAAATGTCAACCTCACAATGGCGCTAGTTGAAAAGTCTGAGGATTGATCCCCTGGGAGTCATGACTTAATTAAACGCTTAATCGTTTAAATGAAGCCTCATTGTTATGAAATCGATATTTAAAATAGCAAGTCTAAATCAAGCTGTTCAGAGTTAAAACATACTTCAGTATGAAGATGTTTGACTAAAGCTAAAGGTATCTATATAGCCATAATGCATAGAAAATAGATCCCTCAATTAAATTAAAAACAATTTCCATTGAGCTTATTTTGGAATTTTCCTCCAACAAACTGCACTAAAACTTAAACTAATCAACACAATCAGCTTGGTTATCATCATTCTGTTCCCTTCATCAGCAAACAGCACTGTTATGCAACACAGCTGACTAACAGAAAAACCACTTAGACTTTAGAATAGAATTAACAGCAACAAGGAAATCAAAGCTTTTCTTTCTACGTTTATGAAAACGATTTGCCAGGAAGTATGAAATATACAGAAAGGTTCTATTCATAAGAATAAATAAGTCTAGGCTAATGAATCCAGTCTAATAAACTGTAGTATGTTTGAATCTGAACATTGTGTGTTGATACGACCAATGATATCATAATGGTGGTTGCCACTGCACAAACAGGATGTTTGAGATCTTCCCTTTCTCGAAACAAATCAGATGATTAATAATGACCTTTGCTTACCTTTTTATGATCCTTTGAGGTTTTGGTTCCTCTTCCTATACTGTCTGCACTGGATGTTGACATCTTTTGAACAGACAGAACTTGATCAGAGGGAAGCTCGGATGTCCTTCCTCCAACTGTAAGTTCCTTTTTTCCCGTCAATGATGAATGACCAGATGCAGTGATGAGAATGGCCTTTACCAAAACTGCATTTTCCAGGTAGGCCGCTCCTGTAGAAGAGGTAGAGAGAAGAGGAGTTACGCAATGTGTGGCATTTGCATGAATGTCAATGCAAAGCATGTATCAGCTGCACTTCTACAACCAATTACCCAAGGTGTTTTAGCATTTCAGGCCTCACAACAATCTTTTCCTTAGTTTATCTGTCTAGTACAAATGTTTTTTTCATGTGACTTACAGAGCTTTCAAATGTGTAGACCTCTCTGTCCAGACCGCTGCTAAGTTCTGAAGGACCACCAGTGTTTGTGTGAGTCTTTTGCTCCAGAATCCCTCACAGAAACCCTTAATCCCAATTAAGAAGGATTGGAAAACCATGACAGACCAAATTCCCCTGTTTTATAACAGTGGGACTCTCAGTGATTTCCAAGTGACCCTCAACTCAAGTGGAAGTAATGATAGCTAAAGAGGAGTAGCTATGGTGATTTCTGCATAAATGTGGCTGGAAAATCCACTTCCCCTCTCATATATTTGCAGAAGGATCAATTAAATGTTTGTCATTGGAAACAATTCATAGAAATTAACTGGGGTTTCGCAATGGTTTTGTATTCTAAACTATTGGAAGCACAGGTCCAGAAAGGTCACACATACTGTATTCAGATAGCTTTATTTAAAATATATGAAAGGAATATCTGTATAAAGAATACTCCTGAAAGTATGTTGCGTCACATTGGACTGTGAATGATACAGAAATGACCATGCTACAGTGACTTTCTGTCAGTTATAGGTTTACAGGTTACAAATCAAACACTGCTATGACATTGGGTTGTCTGAATTGGTCTGCTACAAGCGTTTTGGCAATGAGCACTTTAATAATAATAATAAAAAGGCTCTTCAGAGGCCAGATCAGTGGCAAAAAAGGTCAGTGGATTGGTCATAACAACTGTTTGAGAAGAACAATGCGGTTGAAACTAATCATAAGAACTATATTTGCAGCATTTTGTAGTCTGTTAATGATTAAACATGTTAGGAAAATAGAAAAACAAATACAGTACTAATGATTACTTCCTACTAAACAGTACAGTAGAAAATACTTTTTTGTTTTTGACCATATATGATCCATGATTTCTGCGTGGGTGGGTAACAGTTAGTTAGTTGTTTGTTGAAGTAGTTTTGTTAATAATTTTCTTGGCTTTCAGTGGCGATAGATAGACAGATAGATCTATAAACTCTAATGAGGAAGAACATATGGTTCTACCTCTAAATGTACATAAGAAAATATACATAAAAATATATACATAAGAAAAAAAAATATATATCTATAACACTTGTCAGCCTTTATATTGCTGTACCTGACTGACTGCTATGTGGCATAACTTTCTTTAAAAACACAGGAATAGTACTTTTATTCTTTACCAACTTGACTTGACTTGACTTGACTGGACTTCCCAAACCAATCCCATAGAATGGTTAGAAAAGTTTTGATACAGTTAACAGTTAGCACATACTACAGCTCTTTCTTTTTTTTTTCTTTTTTTTTTTTTAATCTGAGTTTTGTGCGTATTTATGCAGAGTGGGTAAACTTGGATTAAGACACTTTCAGTTTCTCCATGAGTTGAATGATTCATTTAATGTTAAATTCAGAGACAGTTTGTTCAAACCAAGAATTTCAAAATTCCAGTTTCAGTAAGGTTTCCACTATCAATATGTTTTTCTTTTGGTGTTATGAGCAAATAATTTTTTTAAAATTTTTATTTTAATGTTCTGGAAACCATAAATGCATACAACAATTATGTAAAAGTGAAACATTAACGGGCCAAACAGAAAGCCTTGAGGCACTTCTCAAGTATACATACATACATACATACATACATACATACATACATACATACATACATACATGCAAACTCTGGTGCAGATCCTAACAAGCCTGTTTATTTTTAAGTACTGTCTCAGGATGTGGTATTGTGGTCTGACTTGCGGAGAATGAAACTGCGTCATGATGAGAGAGCTTGTTTCACAAGGATTTGCCTTGCACTTCTCCAGGTGGTGGGGGCTAAAGAGATCAAGAAACCTGCCAAATAATATTCTTTTTTTTATGAACAGACGTTGTGATTAGTGTAATGAATGGGGTTATTATATGTGTGGAGTCTTTGAAAGATCATTTAAGTTTTTCTCTGCAGCACTTAACATGTTGAAAACATGCAGAGTGATGTAACAGCTCGACACAGGCACAGCATGTTGGATCAAGCATTTGTAAGAACATACTGTAAGTTTGCTTTCTGCATAGTTAGAAAGATTAGATGCATGGCTTTACATTCACAGCAGTGACAAAAATACATTACTAGTCCGCTTACGTGCTGATTACTGTAATAACACTAATATTATACCAGATTGCAAAAAATAATAACAACAACCAAAAAAAGCATGTGACTGTGCAGTAGTGTAGTTTAATTTGGATTGCGGAACTAATAGGTTATGGATTGAATTCCCACCTGGGACAATCATCATGAATATAGAACTGCAAGGTGTTTTGTAAGAATCACTGTGTGATCACTGACAAGTATTTATTCTTTTTTTTTTTTTAATTATATTATATATTTCTATTTATATTATAAATTATTATTATATTATATATTTATTATTTTAAGAAATTGATTTAACCTGGGCTCTACGGTACTCAGTAAAACAAACAAAAAAAACAAAACAACTTTTTACTTGTTTCATGAAAAGTGATTCTTTATATCACTTCTTTATAACAATGATACAGATTGTTTACATTAGAACATGTCTGACAGAGACAGATACAAAAATTAATACCACCACATTAATACCACTCTATGATACTGGGGATAGCTGTGGCTCAGGTGGTAGAGCGGGTCATATAGAAATAAAAGATTCAAGGGTTGATGCCTCGCCTGGTTTGGTGCAGCTCCCTGAGCTGAGTTGAGTTGAAGCGTCCTTCGGTGCAAGATGCTAATAGCTTCAGATGGCTCTGTGTGTGTCTATGGGTAAGCTTAGTATCATTGTGAGTGCTCTGACTAGGAGGTGTTAACATTGCTTCTAATGAACAGTTGGCAGAATGTGACAAATGATATAAGCGTGCTTTGAGTGGTTGGTAGACCAGAAAAGCATTGTGTAATTTCCATTACACATTTGAAAAATGTATCCTTGAAAACCATTAGGATGATCAGATTACAAATTTAGTTTAAGTTTAGTTTAAAATAGCCACAATGTTCTGCACTTTTTGAGTGACAGTTGTAGCTGAAGTTATCTGTACGAAAGATACAGATTAAACATTTATTGTGTAACAGTTTTTATGTTTTTGATATTTTTTCTGTCATTTCAATGTGCATGCATGTATTTGTAACTGTAATGAAATTAACATTAATAATTAATATAAAAAACACACACAATAATATCAGGCCAAATTTTTCCATTCCCACTTTGTGGTTCACACTGGTTCAACTTATTGCACGCTATTGCACAGTGATGGTCACAGACTTTCTCCCTAACCATGTAATTTGAATTGAATTTGAATTCTTTTGTCAAAAAGGAGATGAAACACAATAAACATTAAAGATAAAAATTGGCTTATATTGTGAAATCTTTTGGGCACCTTCATCATGTCGTAAACACTACCTCATGCTAGCTGCTCGGTGAGGCTGTACTTTGGCACAGTGGTGCTGTGAGCTAAATGCAAAAAGAAGTAGCACAAAATACAAAAGAGTATTGGACAAAATTATATTTTGACCTGATGATATCGATGGAGTCATTACAGGGGGACATGAATTCACAGCAATTCACCAAATAGATATAACCAAGATTTTTCATTACAGTTTTTCTCACTTGCTAAAACACTAAAACGCATTGGCTGAACAAAGTTCTCTGTTGCCTGAACTCGTTTAGCTAATTGTGCAGTCTGTTGTCAATACCTTCAACCATTTCACATGGAAAAATACATTCTGCACTCTAATGCACACGTCATCCAAATTTGTAAATACAGGTAGAGCAGACATGTCTTGATTAAACGCAACCACAAGTGATTTCACTTGTTTGAAATGATGGGACACAACCAATATAAGCCAGTTCAGAGAGCAAACAGGTTGGGAAGGTGGGAATGAGAAAGTCTGAGAATGGATAGAAGAAACTATGTGAGAGGATGAGTGCGTATGTGAGGTGGGGGACGAGGAGGAAGAGGTGGAAGGCAAGAAAGAAGAAGAGAAGGACGAAGAGGAGGAGGACGACAAAGAGTGGAAATGTCTGATCAAACAACAGTCATAGACCATGTTCTTGTCCAGGGACTGACAATGAGGGAAGCAGCACTAGGATCAGTGTCCATCATAGTAAGGACATTCAGAGGAGAGAACAGGTACAGTATACTACTGTATTTTTATAATTACTAATTTACTGTACTACACTACATGCAGCTGTTTCAATAGACATTTGTAAAGTTCATCACTGTTCATCACATTGTATGGCCCTAAACGCTGTGCTTTCCATTTGTTTACAGTACTGACTGTTCAATAGATTTTGACTGGTTGCAGGTTCATATCAACAAAGAACAAGAACTACAGTATCACAGAGACAAAGGACAAGTTTGTCAATTTTGAGCTACTATGATAGAACATGTTTTCGTTCATCAAAAGGCAATGATGGAAAAATATGAAATTTGTTTTGAGATTAAAAATGTTCTTCTCCCTGAGAACTATATGTTTTGAACAATGTGCTTTCTATTTTTTTGTGTATTGTTTACTGACTGCTTGATAGTGTATATCATTTTGATCACTTTGTTTATGATTTGAGAGCAATTTTTTTAAATTTTGTAAATAGTGCTTGAAGACGAGGTTTTGTGTTTAACGTTTTAGGAGGCAAGGTTTCAGAAATTGTGTTTTAGCAATTGAGAAAAACTGTAAAATCCAAAAATGTCCTCCTGGTGGCACTTGACAAAAGTCAGGGGATCACAAAAGTCATAAGGATCCATCCTCTGGGAACCATGAATGTTCATCCATTAAGCAGATGTTAAGATATTTTACAGGATAAGTACAAAACATTGATCTGTTTGTGGTGCTAGAGTAAAAGATAAGGGATCGCTGAAGTAATTAGCATTAATCCTCTGGGAACCATGAATGTGTGCACCACATTTCATGACAATCCAATCAATAGTTGTTGAGATATGTAACATATGAGATATGTAATGTTTGTACATGGCAACCCATGACATGGCAGGCCTAGCTGTTGAGCTCCACTGGTCTCCACTGGTAAGTGGAAGGCCAACCAACAGGCTTTGCTATCTACAGAACCATAAAATAAATACAAATCTAGAATAATTCATCCTCAGTGGAGACCACAGTGAATTTCAAGTATAGGAAGCAATGAACCTGAACACCTCTCAGTATAATGCACAGCCTCTGAACTGACCAAAAAGTTCAATCATGACCTCTTGTCTTTATTACGGCCATGTCTACTTCTAAACATACAAAAAAGCTCCAGGAAATTAGGATTAATTCCAGGGCTGTTGTGTTCACTACAATAGTTCTAGCAGGCTGTCTAGTGTATATCTAACCTGTCAGCGTCAGCTGAACTCAGGTGAATATTTAAACTTGGACACTCTCACACGACATGCACACTGCATCTGTTTTGCATGCATGTAAATGATGACAACCCCATCCAGCTTACTGCGGACATTTTACTTTCTGTCTCTGACTGAAGGGAAGTTGAGCTGGTTTCCTCTTGTGATACCATCACCAGCTCATTTTCCTCCAGAGCGACCCACAAACGGCCTACGTGACACCAGTTCTATTATTATTATGAATCATTCTCAAGAAGAGATAAGCCGCTATAAACAACTGAGTGCAACTCATGCAGAAATACACACAGAAAAGTTAAACAAGTGGCTTCCATCCTCACTTCATAACAGAGGTGACAGGAAGTGAACACTGTCTGTCTTCTTACCTTAACAGGCATGGTCGTATGAAGACGATGAATGCAGGTCAGTGAAACATCAGTGTTGTGTGATGTAAACTCTGTGGCGGACTGACTGACTGTCTGTAGTGAGATGAGGAGCAAAGTGCTGCAGCAACATAGAGCATCCTCACCACTTCCTCCCTCCCTCCCTCCCTCTCTCTCTCTCTCTCTCTCTCTCTCTCTCTCTCCACCCACCTGTTGTATTATTCCCTAGCACCTATGAGTCACAATCAGTTGTTGTTGTTAATATTGCACATAGAAGCCTGCGGGAGAAAATGTTAATCTGTCATCCGTTTTCTTTTTTTTTTTTTTACTTTCTTAAACTTTTTTAATATGATATTTAATCTGGTGACAATATTAGATTATAAATCAATTAAATCACCACATTAAATTCAAATAATTTGGTCATAGGAATAATGTTTCTGATTATGATAATCATGATTAGTAATATTAATAGCTGAGAGCTAAGAGCAGCACGTCACGGTTTCTATTTAGTTTTATTAGACGGAGGACAATATGAGAGAAGACAGGAAATGAGGCTACAGAGAGAGAGAGAGAGAGAGAGAGAGAGAGAGAGAGAGAGAGAGAGAGGAGAGATAGATAGATAGATAGAGAGAGAGAGAGAGAGAGAGAGAGAGAGAGAGAGAGAGAGAGAGAGAGAGAGATGGGAAATGAAATGCAGCACTTCCTCAACTGGACTTGAACCAGTGGTGTCATTAAATTACTAAGCAGTTTACTTAAATACAATTTTAAGGTACTTGTATTTTACATGAATGACTTATTTTACTTTACCACATTTCAGCTGCAGATGTTGTACTGCATCCATTACATTTATAGTAGTTACTAGTTGCTTTTCAGAATAGTATTTTACACACAAACATACAATTGAAAATATTATGCATTGTCAAAGATTAAATTAGATTCTTTTAGTTAGTGCACCTTTACAAAGTAGCAGTACCTTGATCTGCATACATCTCAGACCTCTATGAGTTGTTTACAGTTCCTCTGAAGAGACACTTCCCTTCTACATTTGTCATGTGGTTTCATTTAAACAACAGTTTAAGGCCCAAAGACTCATATGACCTATTTATTACAGTATTTCTCTCTGTGTATTGTCTCTCTCTGTCTTTGTCTTTTAGTTTGGCTAATTCTACTTCAGCTTAGGTTCAGGGGCATTATTAACACATGCCGAATATTATAAAAGCATAAACGTGTAACACATCTGTTAACAGTGGTGGCAGATGCACAACAAATCAATATTGTCTTTGGTATATTTCCAGGTTTCTCATTAAGTCCCCTATTCTTCCTGGAAACAGTGGCAAAGCAGATACATGAAGCATGACGACATAGACATCTCAGGCTGGAGACCAGTGTTCACTTTGCGGTGGCACAGCCATGTTGTGGTCTGCATGCACCATAGGACAGACAGTTTTAATTATATAGCCCGCATTAGATAAAGCAGTCCCTGATACTGTTGTTAAAATATCAATCAGCAAAAGAAATGTGGGTATTATCTCAAATTAGCCCACATTAGTCTTTTGAAAAAGAATGTAGATATTTTAGAATCCACTCTGATGACTTTGTGCATGTTGATAAACTTCTGAAACTTCTGAAAATGTCTAATAGCCCCATAAATAGGTTAAAATTAGCTGCTGGCATGAGCACAGCTGAACCTATGAGTCTGTTCTTTCAAACACAAATTAGCCCAAAGCAGAGGAGGAAGAAGAGATATGTAATGAACTTAACAAGTCCCAAGAGACCTTTAAATAGTCACATACAGTAAGCCACAGCTGGGCATAAAAATAACTACTCAGATACATCAGGTGTCAGTGTTTCCCTCTTACCTCTAGGGGGTGCTGTTGCAGCTCGGGGACACCCGCCAAACCTTTCAGATCTCTTCATCTTCTCCCATATACAGTAACACTGCTGTGTGGTAATAATTCGTACTCATCTGAGCTGTTGTGCTCTGTGTTCCTGTTATTTGTCTAAGAATTTACAGTTTAATGTTTTCTTCCCCCGCTTAGTTTCCTTCTCTTGTTTTAGCTCCTTCCTCATTTTTTTGCACATTATTTACTTGTGAAATTCTCTATTTCTAACCCCTGTCTTTCTTCCTCTTTTTTTTTTTTTTTTACTCAAAAGCTATTTGTGTTTTTTTCCTCTGTGGGAAGTGGGCCAGAGTTCGTGTTGTCGGAGGTTTGTTTGGGAACACCAGAGGGGACAGGCTGCCTGCAAGTCGGCTGTCAAGACTTGAGGCCATCAGATATCAGCTCAGTCGTCCAAGACACTCAACCTTTGTCATATTTGTCTGCAATACAGCTGTGAGACTACAGGGCTGCTGGTTTAGGCTTAATGCTACAGGATTTTCTTGTGTTTCTTACATATGGTTCACTAGGCACAGAACTCTCACACAGAACTGAGTTTCTCAATGAAGATCCCCAGGGAGCATTATGTAAAGCCACAGCTCTGAATTGCTCAGACTTCACCTCTTATGAGCAAGCTGGATACGTACACGTATGTACAGAGGTGAACAGTCCTGATCATGTTTTTTTTTTCACTTGATCCCAATTTAAGTGAAAACATTATTATTTCTTGTAGAATGTCAGAATTGTAAGCAGTGTTTTCATTTTTTAACCCTCTTAATGCATTTGTATGTATTTGTATGAAATGCAGGGGTTTGAACCAGGAACCCTCATGCTGTGAGGCAATTTTGATGATCTCTATAGTGCTTTGTACAGTATCCTTGAAGAGGATCTTTCTTAACAGAGTACAGATTTATGTGTTTTTTCTTGTCAACATGTTGTGCCTACATTGCCCACAATGCAAATCAACAGTCAAAGGCCAAAGAATCAGGTGTGTTATTCTAATGTAACCTGCTAGACTCATGTGACATCACTTGAGGCAATTTATTGGGCTGCACACAGATCCCTCAACAACTATTGCATAGATGCAACAGTAACACCTGTAAACAGACTCTGATGTGTAAATAACAATGTGCCATTGGAATGACACGGTGTCACATGGTTTCAGGACACATTGACTTCAAGAATTGTGATTTCATTTCCAGAAAACTCATGAAACAATGTATATGTTTCACTACGATTGTACCTCTGTGATTAGGTGTGACAATTAAACTTGAAGTTGAACTAACGATTTCTTTCTCTTGTTTTCTAAAACCACTGAGTACAGCATTATCTAAGAGCGCCTTGAGTCTGACCTCTAAGGACTTTTAGATAAACAAAAAAAAGTGAGGTTATGTAATGGTTATGCCATGTCACAGTTTGCAGACTGTTAACAACATGAAGCGCTTGTATAACCACAGAAAATATTTTATTTTTGTATCGTAACCTTCGGAAGAAATATTCCACAGCCTTCACTGGACATCGAAGACAAACTGTCATTGTCACTGCGTGCATGGCTTCAGTCGCTGTGTTGATGCAGCTGTGCTCATCAGACACAGTCGGAGTCAGAGTCTGCCCTCAGTGCTGCGTCTCAGACACCTGAAACAATCAAAACAAACACAGACAGGTCACAAATAAAGAAACGCACTAATGTTTAACCAGAGAAAGCCAATATGCAACATGCCCTCGCCAGCAGGGCGTCCTGTTAATATCACTCTGCAGTCCTCAATAATATCGTTCACACGTCAAACATTATAAACAAAATGTGTCAGTTTGATTCTGTAGTGCTTCTTATTATCATGTTTTAGTTCTCACTTTAACTTGAAGCTTAAGCAGATTTTTTTGTTCAGTGTGCAACACTTTAAAAGATTTGAAAGAATACTTCAAACTCATCTCGTCAAACCTGCTTCTGCCTAAAAATATTATTAAAAATTAAAATATTTTTATGCTTTACTGCTCCTACAGTATGTGTTGCTATTTATTATTATTATTGTTATTATTATTATTATTATAACATGACCCACTAGCACTGCTGATATTACTATATACTATATACAGAATATATATAATATAATTATAATGCAAAAAAAATAAATTACTTCAAAAATACTTTATGGACTCTATAGACACTAGCCTAAATAATACAACTACTTCTACAACACTTATTACTACTACTACTACTAATACTAATGCTTCAGTTTAAACAGACTAAACACTACAGTGTAAGCATGAGGGAACGTTCCTGTTTCTCCAAGCGCTCAATGTACTGCAGGCGTCTGTCGATCAGTCTGTCTTGGGCTGAAACCTCTGAGGTCAGGCCTGCGAGCCGTCGCGCCTGTTTATCAATGATAACCTACAACACAACAAAGATATCAGCAAGCAGGCACAGTCAAATCTGTCACGTCCACTCACAAAGAGGCCTACTGCAACACAGAAACTGCAAAAAAAATAACACAGAATCAAAATCAATTTTTCAGTTTTACAACACAAAGTTAAGAAAGCTATAAAGAATGTAATCATATGTTAAAGTATAGTCCTCAGGCAGAACAAAGTGAGTCTCTATACGCCTTTGTGTCACCTTCATGGAGCTAACGTCAAGCTGAGTTTGATCCCCCGACCTCGGCTCGGTCAGGCTCTTCACTCTCTGGAGGATCTGGTTCATCCGGTGCTGAGAGGCTACCTGCTCCGTCTCCAGATCCTCCAGCCCCTTTTGCAGATCTTTGACCGCCCTCCACAGCCTGTCCCCCCTGGCACTCAGTACTTGCAGGTCCTTTCTCACCTGAACAAGACAATATGTCACATCATTTAATAATAGTTTTCACAGTAGTTGTATTCTTCTTGGTGGCTTCCAGTGTTTTTCGATCAGTTATCAGAAGACATTTTATGAAGCATTTCAATGGCTGTTTTTCTCATTCCCAACACAACATTAAATAGAGGTCACTCTCTCTGGAACTGGAGCTTGACACCAACTGTTAACATCTCATTTCTTTTTATTTTTATTTAATTATTTTATTATGTTTCTTTTTTAATTTCCTGTTTGTTTCATCTGATGTTGAATACGCTTGATTTCATTTGAATTTGTCTTAATTGAGCAAACAAATGAACAATTACAAATGTTTTTGCTCGGAGCAGCCTTCAGTGGAGGAGACATGAGGCACAGAGGAGTCTCTATCCCATCAGTGTTAGAGCTGCATGTTACACAGCTGAGCATTCTTCAGACCAGCAGATTTAAATGTCATAGTGCCGCTCTAAAAATCATCTTAAAATAATTAAAAATAATTAAAGACATTAGCAGACTATGGAGAAAAAAAAATCAGGTTTTAAGTTTCCCTTTAAAGATATCAAGATAACAATTTCAACATAAAAGCACTGACCATAACTGGCAGATTTTATAATGAAAATTAATTAATTAATTTCAAAAAGCTGAAGAAAATACAGAGGGCCTGTGGGCCAAAGTTTGGATGTTAATCTGAATTGCATTCTAAAGTACATTTCCTCTTCCTCACCTGCCTGTGAGTCCGTCTTGCCTGTAAATTCTGCTTGTGAAGGTTCTCCAGAGTCTTCATGGTCCTGTCCAGCTCTGCTGCCACCTGCTCTCCGTGCTGCTCCAGCCGCTCGGCGTTCTCCTCCACCCCCTGCAGCAGGTGAGCGAGTCCCAGCGAAAGCATCCTCAGCTGGGACACGAGGGCCTCACCTGCCTCCTGTGAGGGATCACTTGGTGGTGTGGTACGGTGGGCCTGACTGAGTCCCACCAGCAAAACGGACAGCTGCAACACTCGACTCACGGTCATGGTCCAGGATTCCTGCAGGTCTAAAAATCTAGATCCTCAATATTGAAAGCCCAGAACCAGATCTGGTCAACATACCAGGTCTGTGGCTTCAGATAGTGGCTAGTTAAAAGCTCAGGATTTGTAAAGGCATGAATCCACATCTACCAAGCCTCTCGTCTCTCTTGATGAGCCTCAGATGCCCTCGGAGGAGGTGTGGAGATCAAGAGTGGTGAAGGATAGAAGGATGAGGAGAGGGAGGAGAGCCAGACAGAGACAAAGGGGGGAGTTTCCAGACTGACGCATGAAGTATAAATTAGGAAAATTCAAATTATAAGCACAAATGGTCCCACGTCACATTTGCAAATGAGACACAATTTAAGGATTCTTGCACAAAACTTAATCATATTTAAAAATGCAATTAAAATGACAAATAAATGCTAATAAAGTGCATCATTTGACTGAAAGCTGCAGGTTCCCGTCAGCACTTGGCTGAACTTTGGACACTGTTCAGCCTGTGTTGGATTTATACATGAACATAAAACAAGAGGGACATCTGTTGGCTGTTTGAGGAGCTACAATGAGCTTCTTTCTGTCTTGTTCTGGGAAGCAAACTTGAATATACAAGACGTTTTCTTGTTGT
The DNA here is from genome assembly GCA_028641955.1 of Protonibea diacanthus. NCBI lineage: Eukaryota > Metazoa > Chordata > Actinopteri > Sciaenidae > Protonibea > Protonibea diacanthus. Next base: position 18,552,138 of record CM053991.1, read on the forward strand.
AAACTCAGTCCTCCCAGCCAATGATTAGTATTAGGCTACATTTTCATTTTCAAGTGTCGGTGATGTTGGTATTGCCTCAAAATCAACCCCAATGTCAATCAGAGCTGCCATCACTGATGACTCATTGTATCACTTTAAAATACCAATGTGGAAGACTTGGTGGAAACCCCCTCGCATCACCCTCTCCTCTGAAATGCATGGAAAATTTGAATGACCCTATCTAGAGCCAGAGTGTCTTGTCTGCCTGGGTGACTGTAGGTGACTGTCTGGAAACGCTGAACTAAATGAGGCTAAAAGCTCCTTTTCATCATGCACAGAGCCATTTGATATAATGTTAAAATATATACTGTGTGTTGATACAGTATTTCCTGTACTGTACTGCATTGACTATTTGCCAGAATGTTTTTTTTTTTTTTTTTTTATCAAAATGTGATGCCAATAAAGCTTTGCTGAGCTGAATTGGATTGAGACAAAACATGACTTCCCACACTCAGACTCAGGCTGAAAGAGCTGCTTTGTGCCAGTGAGGGACAAGCCAACAAACTGTTCTTTGAATTGTTTTGGACTTGGGACAGGCCTAATGCACAAACGACACTATGTCAACTCATAAAGCCCGATTTATAAAGGAGAGAAAGGCGTCACTCTCAGCCCACTCCTTCCTCCTGGCATTCAGGATTCAAGAGAAAGCTGCAGGGAGGCTGTGTCACTGCATGAGCGAGGCGACGGACCACGAATACAGTAAGTCAACATGCTTTTTATCATTTTAAGAGACATTCGAATAATATTTTATGAGGACTAAAGAAGTAAAGGATTTGGTGTAAATGAAACACAATAGCAAAAAAGATACTAAAGTCACTGTTGTCAGATGAAAACCTTGTATCTCCAAAATATTGCCTTTAGAAAAACTAATGAGGACGACTTTCTTTGTAGACCGACCATCACTTTCTATACACCCAGTCCATATTGTAGATGTTTTAATAAACCAAAAGCATCATAGTTTCATTAGATTGCTCTTCAGCTGCGTGCAACCTTTTAACTTAAAATGCAATGTGTAAACAAACTTGATGAAAAGTAAAAAAAGACATGAAAAGAGACAAAATCAAAGTAGAGATGCGCTGGAAAAGAAACAAGCTGATACTGTTGAAGAAAATAAAATAATAAATAAATAAATAAATAAAAATGTACAAAAAAGAGCCAATGCCAATATTATGATTCAAAGCTTTTAGATATGGCTGGTTTATGAGACAGTTCATCCTTACTAGTTTTAGATGAGGAGAGTAATATCTTCTGTGAGTTATATATGCTGCTGGAGCCAGCAGGCTTAGCCTAGCTTAGCATTAAGATTTAAAGCAAAACAACTTGCCTGGGTTTGTGAAAAGGGACCAAATGTAGGGCTACCTACCAACAAAATCCTGAAACTTGCCAATTAGCATGCATCCATATTCAAACAGAAATGTTAAAAGTGACAGTTTGTAGTTTAGCTATTATTTGGTGTCATGCTAACTGTTACCCTCTGCTTTCAGCCTTCATGGCAAGTTAGGCTAATTTCTTCATAGCTTCACCGGGGGACTCCCAGAATTAGTTTAGTCCCCAGAAAAGAATTCCAAATAATTAACTTCCAGAGATTTTGGATGATTTTCTATACTTGGTCGGCTTAGGCAAAAAATTGTACTTTTTTTGTACTTTTTTGCCATTCTCCTGGGCTGCTTCATGCTACTCATTCCACTCTCTGACCGCTTGTTAAGCTCTGCACCAGCTTGCTAAATATGTTAAAATCATGATGTAGAAGCAGGGCATTCCTCTGAAAAATCAGCATTTTCCTGCAAAAACTGGTGAGTAGTTGAGAAGTTCAGAGCTTTCAGCTTTGCAAAGTGTGCCAATAAAATGCTAGCCAGGCTATCAGTTCTGCTAGTCTACCTCCCAAATTTTAGAAACTATTGCTGTAATTTGGACAAAGCCTGTGTTTTTCAATTGGATCTGATGTTTGCAACAGGTGACATGCTGCCAGAATGTGACTGTCACTTTTGCCAGCTGTTAAGCTTTATTTGCACTTCAAGCCCTTCAATTTCACAGAAAACACCTGAGGAAACTGCTTTGTTTCTGCAAGTGATAGTGTCTGAGTCACTGAGCTTCAGGAAGTGGATAACTTGATTTGGTGAGTCAGGAGGTGATGCTTTATTTGTGTCATTTGTTTTACAAGCGTGGACAGTTTGAGAAGATAATTATGATGTGTTCATACATAAATGGATGTACACTCCTGATCAAAATCTTCAGACTGGGTGAAAAATTACTAATATTTGCATTTCATGCTGGTGGAACTTGTCCAGATTGTAAGTAGAGCTTCAGAATGCAAAAAGAAGAAACAGGAGCAAGAGAGAGCAAAACAGAATTAGCAGTTTATTGAAGAGGCTGTTTATCAGCTGATCAAAAGTTTAAGACCACAGCTCAAAATAACCAAAAATAGATCTAAAAGTGTCAAAATTGGACTCAGTAGCCCCACCATTCTTGTGTATCATTTCAAGAAGGGCATCCATGGTCTGGAACTGACGTCCATTTTTTTGTGGAATTTTGCGAACTTACCTTGCCATCCATCCCCAAACATTCTCAGTGGGATTTAGATCAGAGGGACACGCAGGATGGTCCAAAAGAGCCTAACGCTAACCCTGGAAGAAGTCCTTTGTCAGGCAGGCGTTGTGAGCTGAAGCGTTGTCCTGTTGAAAGACCCAGTCATTACTGCACAGACGAGGGTTCTCAGTCAAGAGGGCTCCCTGCTGCAACATCTCCACAGAGCCAGCCGCACAAACTGAAGCTCCATTTTTACATCGAAGGAAAAAGCACCCCAGATCATGATGGAGCCTCCTCCACTGTGCTGCGTGGAAAACATCTCCAGGGGGATCTTCTTGTCATGCCAGTAATGTTGGAAGCCATTGGGGACCATCCAGATTATTTTTTTCTCATCAGAGAATAAAACTTTCTTCCACCTTCTAATGTCCCATGTTTGGTGCTCCTTGCAAAGTGCAGCCTTGCTTGTGCAGCTCAACAATCCTTCCACGTTCAAAACCAGAAAACCTTTTTGCTTTTGCCTTCATGGGGTCCTGACAGCGTGAATGCCTGATAGAAAAAAATGACAAGAAAGCCAGATCTTTGCACAGATTTTGACTTTTAAAGGCTGTGGACTTTTGATCAGCTGATGAACAGCCTGTTTGAGTTTAAATGTAGTTTTCAATAAACTGCTAATTCGATTTAGCATTTAGCTGTCTCTTGCTCCTGTTTCTTCTTTTCGCATTCTGAAGCTCTACTTACATTCTTGATAAGTTCCACCAGCGCAAAATGTGAATATTAGTAATTTTTCACCCAGTCTGAAGATTTTGATCAGGAGTGTATTTATGTCAGCCATGTATGTAGACATTTGTGTGTGCATGTTTGAGTGCGTGTCTTAGCTGTGTGTGTGAACACTAGTAGAGTGAGATGAAGTACAGGGCAGTGAGACCGACACGCAGGCATGTACTGTATGTGCTGATCAAAGCTCTGTCACATGATCTGATGGCACCCACAGAGGCTGCTGATGGAGCAGCGCTGGCAACAATCGGCCAATCACTTCCAACAAACCTAGAGCCACATTCTTCACACTCCTCTTGTGTGAAGAAGTTTTCATTAATTTCAGTCACCCAGACAACAACAGAACTTTGTTTAAATTTAGTAGTAGTTTACTTTAGTAGTTTGTCTTTTACAAAGTTCTGTTTTAAAGGTGTAATGTGGAACTATCCTTTCTGAAATTGACAAAAATGACTAGACCTGTGTTATATATTTTATTGAGTTGTATACTTATGTTATCTCAATCCCAGTGAAATCAGTAATTTTAATCGGGTTAATAATGTGCTTCGTTTGGGTGCCTGTCGATGCGTCTTGCTTCTAGCTGTTAGAACTTCCAGAGAAGAGTGAGGAAAGAAGTTGGCAAATGTGACAAATATAATGGTAATAAATGGTGGTTGTTTAACAATGAAGACCACAACTCCCATGATCTCACGCCACCCCATGACATCATCACTGCATCTTTTGTTATAGTTTTGATGTGAGAGGCAGAAATTCCTGTATTTGATGCATCAGGGATGCTGTGATAGATAAAGCAGGTTTTTTCGTGACATTCCGTCAGGAGGAACTCTAAAACTGTTCTGTGGCAAATGACTTCCTGTCGCACATACGGCTGTGTGTCTGTGCCCACAGATAATTTGATGTAAATTGAAATCCTATATTGTGTTTGTTTGGTGTTCTGTCTGCTTTAAAAGCTTTGTCTAGGTCAGCCGATGGTAACTTGAGCAGATAATGACTGTCACTGTCCTCGCTCTCACTGCAGACAGTCAGCATCCTTTCTTCTCTGTTACTTGTATTGTTTTCGCTCTGCAGTCATGAAACAATAATATACATAGTTGGTAACCATAGACAGGATAAAATATGGAAAGATTATCCCTGGCATCACCCACAGGTTTCTAAAGAGCCATTGTGAAGTTCAGAGTGTGGTAGCTCTGGTGGCTCTGGAGCCATCTTGACAGTCCTTCCTGTGGCTTATTTAAAAATGGGCAAAGGCTTGCATAGTCAGTGGAGCTGAGGCGGGCTGAATGAAGCCTGGGTGCACAGACAGGCCACATGTAACAGCACCCACCTGTCAATCAAAGTGGCCATGTTGATAACTCTGCATAACTTTAAGCCATAATTTGAACAGGTTAGTTAGATAAAAAAAAATCAGCCATAGTACAGTTTTTGGAAGCAAGGAAAAACAGCTAGCTACGCTGTATTCATAGGTGACATAAATAATTTAATTAATTAATTAATCAATCAGTAAATAAATAATGTTTTTTGTGCGTGTCCTTAATAACTTATTTGTGTTTCTAAACAGTCAGGACAGTGAAATGAGCTCTAAACGCCCTTCATGAACAACCTGGTCAACAAAATAATTGATTTTTTGTGATTACAAGAACAATAACTGTCACCCACAATACATTATTACTGGTGGCATGTGCTGTGGGAATCCTGGAATTTGAAGCTGTCCTTCTACCACAGTGCTCTAATGTTTCTAATACAACCCCTCAGTCACCAGGTCTCCACCCATCATAAAGGCCCCACAAAGCCAAGCATGATTTGACTCCCAGGGGGTTTGGAGGTCAGAGGTAGGGTGGCTGAACAGCTGGCGGGGGTCACATGCCACGATCACGCTTGGTATGTCATGCCTCTGTGGATCAAACATGTAAAAACTGAAAGCAGGATCGGGCGTGTTGTTGTAGTGTGATTCCCATTAAGTAAGCTCCAGCAGTCACACGCACCACCAACCCTTCGGCATACTGCAGGATTGTGTCATAGTTTAGCAAGAGCCTGAGCGCATCACTTTTAGTTTGAACACGGTCAAACTCAGAGTCTTGCGGGGCAAGAGCAAAGAATTTATTATGAAAATAATTTATGAGAAACTGGGATGAGTGACAGGTTTAAAAGCCAGCTGTGGAGTGAAGCCATAAACCATAAATCATCACTGATTGGCTGTGGAGATAATTCATTTGCTGCTGGCACTGTGTTTCAATAATCCCATGATCAATAAGCTTTATCTTACAGAAAAAACAATCCACAGCAGAGTGTTACCCTCCTGATCTGATTATATAAAATATCTGATATTTAGCTTCACGCTCAAACAATATGATTACAACGTGAGAGTTCACTCTTAGCCCTGCACGATCACGTCCTCATTTAACCTGCACTACACCTGCCAACACCACACATATATTAGTCTCAGGCATGTATTTAACATGAGCGGCATGCATCCATCGCCAAAACATATGAAATATTAACAAGAACAGTTTATTGAATCACAAATCATTACTGTGTGGCTGAGGAGATGATTTATTCACAGCTGGCATTCCACTAATCTTTTCATCCAAGAGAAGAGCCCAACAACAATCTGAATGTCACCATGCTGATGTAAAATGTCTGATTAATCAACATGATTAAATTATTACAACCTGTTACAATTAAAACCTCCACCAACTCTTGCAAAAGACATCTGGATCTGGCTGATTACTCAACAATGGTTACCAGTTAGTCACTAACTTGTCTGGAGTTGGGCAAGTAGTGTTAGATGTGTCAGACAGAAAACAGCTGCTTTCTGCATTTGGAAAAAAATGCTAACGGTAGCATCAAGAGGCAAGGAAAGCAATGAGTTCTCAGTAGCGCTGTCAGAAGGAAAGTGAATATCTGATGTGGAATGGTGAAATGTTGGTACTTCTTTGATACTTTTTTTTTTGTAAAAAACTGAGTTCAGTGTTGGAATTTCCCAACATTTGGTCCCTGCTATAGATCAATAATAGGGTGTTCACACAGCAGCTTGACCAGTTTGGAATCATTTGTGTTGAATTCATGGTGTGTGTATCTGCGTGTTTGGCCCTCTGAGACACACTGCAGACAAGTTGAAAAGCTAAAGTCAAGATGACTCAACATTTAAAAAAAATAAAACTCTGGGATCTCCCACCTGGATCACAGCAGAATATGTAACTCTGGGTCTTTAGTTATCCAGAAGCTCTGAGCTCTGAGAAAAAGAGATTTCATTGGTTGGTTCATGGTTTTTCTACAGCACACTGTATGTCCAGGGTTAACAAGACAAGTATCATGATACTAAACTGGGTATTGGTATCAAAGTATGATAGGTAGGTATAATAATGTTGCTCCCTAATCATACAGTAGGACCTGAACTTAACAGGGAGAAGGCTGGGGTGGGTGGATTGGATGGGTCAACAAACGGAACAGCTACTGTTCCAGCAAAGAATCAGCAAGTTAGCGTCACTGTGAGCATGTTAGCATGCAGATGTTAGCACTGCAGCGCCTTAGTCTCACAGAGCCATTAGCAGGGCTGTTTTGGGTCATTGTTGGTGATGGTTTTTGAGGTTAGGTAACACCTATACTGAACCCACACATAGGGTAAACTTCTCGACCATAGTAGTGGTTACTGGTTGAAAACCAATTCAAACTCAAATAATTCCTCATCAACCCTCGGAGTGCAGCCTGAAGCAACCTCTGGCCCAAGACATGTGTTGCCACAACCAAACTTTTGCTTCTAATTAACTCTTGTAGGTGGTGCTCCCTTGCACTGTGAGTCCCCCATCGGGACCAATAAAAGATTGTGATGGGAGCCAGGGCTTCGCTGACAGGTCACACTGCCTCTCTTCTCACTGCAGGAGGAGGCACAGATGGATCTGACTCGATGATAAAACTCTGGAAGTATTGCTGGTATGTGGCAACAGTGCACCTTGTTCTGTTTGCCATTAACCAGCCCTTCACTTCATTGCCACTCCATATCTCATGATGACCAACAGTGCAAGTATTTTGGGAAATATACTTGTGTGGTTGTGTGGTTAGATATAATGTGGGGACCTGTTTGGCCTACACTCAGCTCACGGGCGAGGTCTGGGCGAGGTCTGGATCCTATATTTACTCTATATTTACTCAGCCACTAGCAGCCAAAGTCCTACAGTATGACTCCCCGACGGTACAGTTAAGTCAGTGCCTAGCTCCATTCAGGACAATGCTCCTCCGCTTAGGGAAGTGGCTATGAGCTGCACTCTATTTGAGGTGGGGAAGTTAACCTGACGTACAATTTTCCAGTCCTCCTCTCACTGGTCAGCCAAGCTGGAATGGGTTTACTGCACTTTGTAGCAGATGGGAAAAGAAAGAAAAGACTGTAACTGCAGCTGTGGTTCTCAAGAGCTTTAGACCATTCTGGGAACACTCCAGACAAATCTTTGGTGATGACTGAAAAACAAAGGACCACAATGAGTTGTATAACATAGTATAGTATAGTATACTTTTTAAATTCAGGAACATTCCAGCTTTTATAGTGGAAACGCAAGTAAGAACCTCACAAGGATCTAGGTTGGGGTGAGCCATAAGTTGTTAATTTCCTGCTGTGGAAAAAGGCTATAAGCTTGATTCATATCTGCGTTAAACAGTTAGTGCGCCCTCAAGTTTAGTGAGAACCCGCAATCCCAGCCCTCGCTGTTAGGTTAATGTTACTGTTTGTCAATCTGAAATATCTTATCTGTGTTTATTTCCACAGAAGTGGAATAAATCTCTTGTTTATGGAGAGTGTCAGCCAGAGTTTGTGAAGGCTTGATAACATTCCCAGTAACCATGTGTGAGAGGCAAAAACCGAGGAGGTCACAGTGAAGTAGTGTTTCACTATTTACGTGTAGCACGGCAACTGCCTCTACAGTCGAAGGGGTCAACGTACGAAGTATAGTCTTGTCTATTATGTCAGAATCAGGGTAGGCTAGAGGATCTGGCTGAACTGAGGTCCAAGCTGTCAGACTGGCTGTGGTACCCGTGTTGGACCTTTTCTTGTGTTTGTGGGTAATTTTTTAGTATGTTTACCCAAGGTTTATCATGGGACCATTATCAAGGGAAAGCATGCAGTCCAGTAGTGCTTCTACAGATGCCAAAAGCAAAAGACTGAACCATTTTGCCAAATACTTACCAAAAAATAGCATGGTATGTCTTGATCGGCGTAAATTGTCGTAAACAGTCTCACAGCGAGTAACGTATTGTAGTGATTACAGATGATAGTTCCCTGGTCGTTACATAGACAGACAATGATGTTACCTAAATGAAAGTGTAAACACAGTTAATATGGGGGCTGTGTTTAAAGTATGATAAAGCCGATACATCCATCTGACATTGTGGTGGTGAAATTTGGAGCTGGATTATAAATCAAAACCTACCTCGTAGGTATTCATGGCAACAACTGCTTCTAATGACAAAATAAAGACCCTGTAAATCCAGGTTTAGTTGCATAAAAGCCACATTTCACACCTACTTGAAGTGATTTTATGATAACAAGCTACTTTTAATTAACTATTCCTTTAACTTTCAAACATGTCTATGGATTCAAAATGAAATCCAGGTCTAAAGCTCCTCCTGCATTTCAATAGTAAACAAGATAAGAGTAAAGACAAGAAGAGAAAACAGATGGAGTCAGAAAGGGTTTTCTCATTTCGTCCACTCAGTGACTGTTCTCGTGAGTGCACTCACACCTGCCATGAGACTTGCCCACCCAGCTGAGCGAGGAGGTGATTATCATTAGTTACTATCAGAGGAGCACGCTGTCATTTTATTTCAGAGCTAGACTTCCTCTGGCCTCTCTGGAGTTCCTGATATAGGCGTAGCAGTTAATGAGGGAAATACCCAAAGTTAAACCGAGCATGGGAGCCTGAGAGGGGAGAGTGGGGGGAGGGAGGACCGGAGAGACTGGAACGTGAGAGAAAAAGTATCAGGAGAAAAGAGAGAGATGACGAGAGGAGGGCAGTGAGTAGTGAGTTTTTCCTGGAGGACGGAGTGGTGTCTTTGCTGTGGCTGTGTGGGTCTCTGGCATGATGATTTGGGACAGAAAATAAAAAAATCACATTGCCAGGGATTACTACACTGCTATGGTGTCTGCTTCTGGAGCTGGAGGATACGGACATACCTGTTTTTGGATCCAAGGAGAGTGTCACTTTTTCTTCTGCCTGCTCTGTATTTTTTTTTTAACACATTTTTAGGACAGGAGTTCTTCAATGCTGTCAGTCTGTGGATCACTGAAAGAACAACTGTTTTGAGGCAAGATCAGTGGATTAGTGTGTTTGTGTCGTGTATATCTGCTGTTTCTGATCAGGTGCAGAGCTTAGTCGACTGCTGAACAGGGAGTCTTAGCGATTTGTTCACAGTGGCTAAGTTCTTCACTTGTACAGAAGTGATGGGGATGTATGACAAAAGGATCTGTAGTTTTGGACTCAATGCAGATATGTACTTGTGACGAACGCGCCATTTTTCAAATGATTTTAAAGTGTTTCACACAAAAAAGATAAAACATCAGAATATTCTGTGCTCGAGGTGTAAAAAAGTTGCACGTTACTTCCCTTCAGCGAAACAAAATCTTTACACTCTTGTTGTCATAAGGTTGTGGTTGACAGCGGTCTATAGCTTTTTTTTATTGACAACATTTAAGAAAGATCAAAACCATTAATGAATGTATTGTCTATGTAGTCAAGGTCTGATATCTTCTTCCTCTGTTCCACAGAGCTCCAAAAACTGTCCAAAAACTATTAAAAACACGTTAGCGAGCTACACTGCTGTACTGGGTGACATGTTGCTTCATTACCATAACCACACACACTTTTTTAGTTTGAGTCAACCCCTCAAACAAATCAAATCTTATAATCCACCGCTACAAATAGTCCCCAACAAATGCACTCCTTTACTTCCTTTTGAATAATGTTTGCTTGAGCGATGAGCCTTTTTAACATGAAAACCTTATATCTGTGAGGTGAGGTGGGGTGAGGAGGAAGGGGGAGGTAGAGCCACTGCATGGGGATGTGGATGACCAGGGGAAAATATGAAGTGGAACTAACTATGACGTATGTGGGAAAAATAAATGAGTTTGATACTATCACGCTCACACTTGGATCCTTTTTATCAGTTTCTTCCCCGGTCATTATTGATGATTGAAACAAATTGTAGAAGTTGCAGGGTAAGGGGCTTGAACTTTTCTCAGCTTTTGAAGAGGAGCATGCCAGAAAAAGTTTGAGAACCTGACTTTTGTGAACCGGGCTAGGTGCGGAGTGCCACATACAGGGTAGGGAAGTCAGAAATGAATGGAAGCACATTGTTGGTTTAGGTCTTTTCTAAGGATTTAGTGTCAATAAGAAGAATAAAGAATAACCCCAGCTTTGTCCTTTAAGTGCGCCTCACTGCCATCTAACACCAGCTCTGTCCAATGACAGCCATGAGCTTAAACCCCTTGAAGGCTCGCTATAAGCCTCCTGTTAGTCCTGGAGTTAATCTAATCTTTTGGTTACTTTGAAGTAGAGAATGTAAGCTAAATCTAGAGCTTGAGCAGCACCTGAGTTAAGCACAGCCATTACTATAGGCTTTAACAGAGAATCAAAGGGCTCATGGAGAGAACAAGGTTCTGTATTTAAAATACTTAAACAAACATTCCTTCTAGAGGTCCTTAAAAAATATAACCAGCCAAAACATCTTCATACTAATATGAATATCATAACTGTTTATCTGGTCTCTGCGTTCTCTCATGTTTTTCATCTTCCAAATTATAGATGCTAGTTACTAAAACATTGCCAGTTGTTCATATAAATGAAAATTACATCAATGAAAGTATGTTCATGTTTTCAAAATATAGAATTTGGGTACATGATAAAGCAGTGATTCACAATTATGGATACTAAAATGTATATTTATATCCACACCATGGTGCAAACACACACACAAGAATTACAAATGGTTGTGAGGTTTATCTTAACTATTATTGTCACAAAAAAACTACCAGCACATATTTTCAGTTTAACAAATGCAATCTTAAATTGTCAATTCAAGGATCAGTATTTCTTGTATGAGTTGTAATAGGCAAGGTCATATTGCAACAATAGTCACTATCTGTAATTTGTGTTGAATTACATCCAGTTTAATATTAATTCAAAATGAACACATGCACGATAATGGGTTGGTGTGCAACACATCTGTGTTCTCACGTTGAAAGATTTTGGAGCATTGTTTTAATCTCAGAGTGGGGCAGAATCTGCACCTACATGTTTATCAGATGTTTATGCGAGGTTTTGTAACCTCCTCCCTTTGTGTGGAATGAACAGTTTTGCTTTAATGATAAGAAGATTATATTCGATGCCAAACTGTGTTTACTTTACCTCAGGACTGATGTTAGGGGATAAGATAATGACATCACAAAGCTCAATGGAAAATTTGAAGACTGTTTGATGTTTAGCTCCCTGTGAGTAATTACAATAAAGTAAATGTGTTTTGCATGGAAATTAAATTCCTGCCATGTTTGGTTAATGTGCAGAATTCCACACTTCTCTCATCGGCTTTGAACGGAACCACCAGAGGGCCACATGTGGAGTCTCTTGACCACGGTCTTGACATGACTCAGAGGAAACATCTGGCCTCCCTCTTGTGCCTTCTGAGCTGACAGCAGTTCGATCAAACACACTGGCTCAGTTCAGCAGGAACAGGAGTCTAGTCAACACACAACGCTGTGTCACGAATACCAAGGGGATGATCTGTGGTGACATCTCACAGAGTTTCACTGAGTCTAATACAATTAAGGGAACTGGTCTGACGTTTAGGCATCTTTTCTCCACCAGTGCTATGAGCTCTCTGATGTTTGGTGTTATTTAGGGACAGTTTATGTTCAAAGACTAATATTTAAGATGCCACTCATGCAAAGAATTATTAACATGAATGTTATAAGATGGTGACCTGCATTATTTGCCAAATAAAATGCTTTCTCAAACTTTTTTTGAGATGGTGTCTACTTAGAAGCTGGTGCAGTTGATGATTATCCTCAGTCCACCCTACTGAGAATCACGAGTGCCGACTGTCATCTAGTGGTCCAATGGGGAACTACAACTGTGCAATAAAATGAACATCTGTACTGGTAATAACTGTATTATATTAAGAGTTTTCTGGTCAGGGTGGTGTAATCTGTTGGCAGTGTTCCTACCAGCCCGAGGAAGACATGACAGCAGAGTTCTGATGGAAAGATGTATGTATATCGAGAAGACAGTAATGAATGAACAAAGAACAAAAACACGATGTATTTCTTTAATTTGTATAAATATATAAATAAATGTCCACAATTACAGAAATGGAATATATTAATGCATAATGACACTGTATGTTTTTGTGAGTGGATAGTCACCTGAAAATAAGAATCAATATGTTTTTGTTACCTTAGAATGGCTTTTATATCTACAGATGCTGCAGGTCCTCTTCCACGGGGTCCACCATGTTTCTACAGTAGCCCAGAATGGACAAAACTAAACACTGGTTCTAGATGGGACCTTACACGTTTTTTTGTGTTTCCCAGGCACATCGTTTGTCCTTCATACTATAAAGTACAGAATGAAATGAGGGGGTTGCAATCTGCTACTAAACTATAGTATACTATACTATACTGTGCACTGGTCCTTTAAGGAACAAGATTTTAAACACAGTAGTATGAGCAGAAAGCTGTCATTTTTTTCCAAATGAATAAGAAAATTTTAGGGAGTAAGAGCCAAAATATAATACTAACAAAAGACAAAAAATAACGCGTGCTTTGTTTGTTATGACCACTGCATCTCCTCTAGATGGCAGACATCTTCCTAAAATAAAACCAGTCTGCCGTAATCACGTGAAGAAGAAATGAGAGGCACAACAACAAGAAGACACTTGGACAACTTGTCCAGTGCAGAAAATTAAAGATAACTAAACCGTCAAGTTACTCACAAGCATGCTCAGCCTGCAGTGTGCAGAGAGTCAGATATCCGCTCTAATGGAGACTCTGGCGAAGGCGGCGGTGACGGAGCTCAGCGCGCTTCTGGACAAAGCTACGGCCGCTCAGCGCCGTCCTGCTCCGCCTGCAGTAACTCCTATGAAAGACCGAGAGGAGAGAGAAGTGACTCCACTGGAGGAGAGACAGCACCTCAATAAAGATATAACGGTAGCACGCACGCACGCACACACACACTGTTGTAACGTGGGTGAAGGGGCTAGTTAGCGATTTTGCTGTTGCTAACAACTGCGTCACTTCAACTAAAGTTAGCTTTAGTTAAAGTTAGCGCGTCAGTTTGAAATGCAACGGTACGAAAAAACTACATTACCCATAAGCCTTGTCGGTTGTTGCCATTGAGAGGACGTTATCGGTTCTCAGTACCTGTTACATATCTGATGGGAGAGCACTGGGAAAGCATGAGGGGGAATCTTGTTATTTCCATGGGCAAGAGAGCATGGGAAGGGGAGAGAGAGTGAAAGTTCTGGTGTTGGGCCCAGCAGTTCCACCATTGCTTGGAATTAGACCTATTCATATTAAACCAAATCAAGCATTAGTTAGTGACCATAATGAGCCAATTACATACAGATTTAAACTCATGCTCCAATATGAATAATAGATGAGTTTCAGTGAGTGTAAACATTCTGCAATTACACATACGGCATGGAAAAGGATGTGAAACCATGTGTCAGCCTTCACTGCGGAGCTTGAGGCCAAGAACGTTAATTATATGTTCAGATTCTGCTGCAGCTCTAATGGCACTTAAGGCTGGGAAAAGTGGGGCCAGACCAGATTTAATAGTAGAAATTAGTTAAATGGAATATCAAAGTTGGGGATCTCAGTAAAAAGGAAATAAAAAAAGCTGATAAGAATGCAAAAATAGCTGCCAACAGGAAGGAATTAAATCTGGAAGTACTGTGTGGGATGGTTGAGTGAAAGAGTTTAATAAAAGAAGGAAGGTTATGGCAAAAAGAATGTTATTTTTCAGTACAGCCAACTCTGACACACAGGTCAGATACAGGAATGGTCAGGAGGGATAGTGTAGTCACTGTGCACTGAATTTGGGCTGACACTAGATGGTAAGCACCGGGATGGAAATTGCACCTGTGGAGAGGTATACCCCATGATTCACAGAGCATAGTTTGATGAAATGTACCAACTATCACACAGAGAGAGGCCACAGAGAGAGGAGTTACAGACCGTTCATTGAAATCAATACTCATGGTGGAACATTGTGAAAGAACAAAAACTGTTATCAATCTGGAAATTTAACAGAAGAAGAAGATGACTGCTGGGCTCGCAGCAGTGTCATGAATGATACAGTGACATGGTTTGACTTGTATAAAAGCTGTTTGAAAGTTACTTTGAGTAAATGTTTGTTGTTCTTTATCAACTTATCGACTCCTTATTACTCCTAAAGTTTTAGATTTTAGGAGTCATGGATCTCTGACTGCAAGTATTTCCTCTATCAGTGAACCAAAACTAGTTTTTACAAGTAATCTAATAATTGTTGGTTATTTTGTTTTTCTCATCCATGACTTCACAGAACCAGTTTGCATCTCTCATGGAAGCATGGGCCAAAGGTGCAGTAGAGAAAATACTGATGATGTTGAAAATGTCCGTGTGTGAAGCAGAGGACGGTCCTGCCGCGGAGCAGAGGGCTGGGCGGGGTCCCGAGACGAAACGGACCAGCACAAAAGCGGGGCAAGTGGCCGGGCCCAAAAGGAGTAAGCCGGTGATTTTTATGTTCACTGACTGGCATTTTTCTGTACATTAAACAAGGTTTCATGTTCTTGTTGTTACATTACAGACTCCACATCCAGGAACTCACGTCAGAAGAAAAAGAAAATTGATGGAGGGCTCGAAACATCACTAAGAAAGAAGAATGACCATATGTCTAATCTAGGTATTTAACCAACTCATATGTTGTTGTTTTTTATTGAAATGCATGTGAAATACCACAACCAAAATGTTCAGGTGTCTCACTGCCAAGACAAGAAGAAGCTCTAGCTTCTGTCTGAGTAGTTTCACATTGGACAGATGTCCTGGTTACTAGTAGTTGAGATTGGACACATTCTGTCCCGTGAAGCATGTTTCTTCAAAACACTGTAGCTCAAAGGGATGACCAACTTTGCTGTGTATCTGCAAGAGAGCTCTGGAATTTGGATGTGTATGTCACACATGTAAATTCATCCTCTACATTGCTGCCTTACTTTAACTCAAACTTTCTGACACTGAGACAACTTTAAGACATTGTACCTTAATGAGAGATTCTCTGAGGCTAACAGAATTTTTGGGGTGTTTTCAGAGGAGCAACATACTGCAGCAACAGCAGCAGCTGACTCAGAATCAGTCATCAATCCTGGTAAATACTGCTTCTTAACGAACAAACAAACAGATTCTTCTTGTGTGTGAGTTTTATTTTATTATCTTATTATCTTTGTGACCAGATATCAGTGTAGAGTAGATAACACATGGAGTTATCCTCCAACATTAACATGCAGCATAGGATAGGACCTGAGAAGCATTAAAAAAAAAGTTTGACTATTTCAAACAGCCACATTCTTAATGAAACATGTTTTTAAAATATCTTAATAAGTAAAGTAAGTGTTTCCAAATGAGATTTATCTTACATTATCGCACGGTTCTTGCAGCCTGGCCAAGTTGCATGCATACATACAATATACTGGAATTTTCTTCATGTCTTCTTCACACTGAAACACTTTAACCTCCTTAAAAACAAAATCTCTAAATGGTTACTTTCCATTGTTGTGCAAGTTAAAAAGTCATTGAAGAGGTTGGTCAGTGAAGTTTTCTTTCTGTTTTTTCAGCTGATGCAGCCACAGGTGAGACTAACTCTGGATCCCATTCTGAAACTGAAGCTACGTTAACAGAACCCATCTCAGAGCTGGCCTCTGATGTAAGCGGGGAAAACACTTCAACCGCCACATCCAAGATCAAAAAGAAGAAGACCACAGGGCCGTTCAAATGTCCTGCTTGTGACAAATCATTTGCTCTGAAGTGTTGGATGGACAGACACTACCTGACTCACTCCAAACCTCACCTTTGTTCTGAGTGTGGCAAATGTTTTGCTGGACTTCAGGGCCTCATCGCACATACGAGACGTCACACCGGAGAGAAGCTTTACAAATGCACAGACTGTGGGACTGAGTTTGCGTACAAGTACACTTTTGACAGACACATGCGTCGGCACAGCCTGGAGAAGCCGAGCATCCACATGTGCACGCTGTGTGAGAATCAGTTTACCGGGCTGCCGGCGTTTCAGCGACACCAGTGTTGTGCCTTGAAAAAGACGTTTGTCTGCTCGCTTTGCACAGAGACCTTCGATTGCAGACAGAGTTTGGCTGATCACGAGAATCTACATTCGGGAAACAGAGACTTTGTCTGCGAAATGTGCGGCGAGAGCTTCTTCTCGTCCTCGTCTTTGGCCACTCACCGGGTGACTCACACGCAAAAGAAAAGCTGCTGCGACATGCTCGGCATCGGATGTAGCGATTTCAGCGTCCTCAAAAATCATCTGAGCAAACACACGGGAGAAAAACTTTACTCCTGCGAGGTTTGCGGCAAAGGTTGTAGTCACCTGAGCGCTCTGAAGCACCACATGCTGACCCACACGGGAGAGAGGCCGTACGTCTGCGAGACCTGCGGCAAGCGATGCAGCCATGCCAGCGCGCTTCAGAACCACATGAGGATCCACACCGGGAAGAAACCGGGGCAGCAGCCCGTCTGCAGTGTGTGCGGCAAAACATTCCGCTGCATGGTCAATCTCAAATATCACATGAGCATCCACACAGGGGAGAAACCTTACGCCTGTGATCAGTGTGATAAAAAGTTCAGCAACCCCAGCAATCTCAAGTTACACATGACGGTTCATTCAGGGGAGAAGATGTACGGCTGCAACGTCTGCGGCAGGAGGTTCACCCAGTCCAGCAGCCTGAAGCTGCACAGACGGATCCACACAGGAGAAAGGCCGTACCACTGCTCGGTCTGCGGGAAAGGGTTCACACACAATGGATACTTCAAGAAACATCAGAGGAGTCACCTGCCAGATGGAGATGGACAGTCTGAAACAACTGAAGTGACAACCTAAAGCATGTCACTGCTGTACGGTCACTTCCTGCACTTATACACTGACACACTGTACACGGAATCCCAGGCTGGCCAATGTGACAATAAATACTGTGAGATGACAGAGATCTGTCAATAGTCAAAGATTTATCAGTTCTGTTTATAGAGTTGTCAGTGCCTTTAATATCCCTGGCAGTATTATGCCGTGATTCCCTGTGTTGTCGCAAATACAGTGCTGTTTTTGTCTGTTATCAATGAGGTTTACATGAACCGGGAGTGTTTCAGAAGCTTTTTGACACCAGCCTTCGTTAACTTGCTTAGATTTGGTCATTTTTCCTTAGTTCATGTGTTTCTGCCATTGATAAGGAGGCTACATAGTTTATCTGGTTCTTTTGTCTGGTATTACTATCTGCACAAGATGTTTTATTTTGAAAATTGACCCAATTCAGTGCCATTTCTGTCTGACTCGATCTGCTTTGTGCTTCTTGACACCATTAGTCGTGGCGTCCATCGAAACCAACCACGTATTCTCCACGGAGTATAGAGACGCTTCTGAAACACACTGCGGCGCCTCTGGTGGACTCGCAGACATTGTCTAGAATGGCAGAGCTAAACTCCAGTTGCCATGGTTGAATTACTTTCTAATAACAATATTAACTTTGTTCATGTAGTTATATTGTCTATAAATTGTTAATCACTAAAATTTCCAGAAAATGTTCTAAATCACAATGTAAAACAGAGACGCACATATGTGATTGTGTAACAAGTCACGGGCACAAGAGCGTTGGTGAGGTCTGGCATACAGTTGATGTTCCAGTCCATCACAAAGGTGTTGGATGGTGATGAAGCCTCTGTGCAGGGTGGCTTTTCCTCAAAACGAGTAAAAAATATTTCTTTGTGGACTTTGTGGGTTGAGGTGCACGGGGAGCATTGTCACAGTTGCCAACAAGTTGGAAGCTCATTAAGACTTCTCTTTGTTGGAACTAAAGCCCCAAACCCATAAAACATTCCCAAGACCCAAAGTTCACTATCTGTGTGGTCTGGAGTGTCCACATACTTTTGGCACTTTTTGTCCACTTCTAACAGGAAACATAAAATGTTTGGCCAAGACTTGAAAACGGTTTTGTTCACACATTGTGATGGAAAATGATAAAGTTAGACATTTTTTTCCTGACTGCCTACAAAATATTAATAAACTAATTATTGTGTTCAAAGTGACTTCTCAGAAGTTGTTTAAATATCATTAAAGTTTGTTCTGTGCTGTCTTCATTAGTAGCTCCTCTTTCTCAAAACAGTTCCTCGCTTTTAGTTTAATGTTGTTGTTTTTTCACTTGATTGGTTTTACTGGAATCACACAAATTACTTACATGTGGGTAATTTCCTTTGTCATTAAACAAAGGGGAGGTGGGGGTAAATAGGTCAATAAAGAAATCAGATAACCTAAGCTAATTAACACTTCATTGTGCCTGAGATCTTGTATAAAAGTACTGGGCAGACACAGACTAAGAACAACACTGGGATTCTGGCAGGAGCTGCAGTTTTACAGCTTGGATTGTTGAAGTTTGATGAGGAACAATACCTAAATGTATACTGGATGAGCATGCAGGTTGTAAATAATCAAATTAAGATGGAGGTCGAAGAGTGCTCCTTGCCTGTGGCCTCTACTAGACTGAGATACCAGGGAAACCAAGTGATCCTGAGTCACTTCAGAATGAGTTTTACATTACACTACCTGTTTAATCCACCAGTGTGGTGTACACTACTACATCTGGTATGAAACACATTAAAGATACACTCCCTGATTTGTTTACAGTGCCCCCAAAATCCTGTTAATCCTGCCAAACAGGGGTAAACAGCTAGCCTGCCTCTGTCCAGGGGTAATAAAATTCATCACCAAGATCACCAATTAACATTTCATATCACTACACATGGGCAAGAAATAGTCCAGTGCATAACCCACCCCAACGATGGAACCCCAAAGATAATGCTTTAGAGGTGCTGTCTTTATCCTAAGCTAAGCTAGCTGCCTCCTGGCTCCAACCTCATTAAACTGTCACATATGTGTGTGTGGTATCAATTTTCTCATCTAACTCTCAGCAAGAAGGCAGATGAGCTTATTTCTCAAGAGTATTCCTTTGACTTAAAAATACAGTGTTTGAGGATTTTATTCAAAATGGGGAAAAGAGAAAAAAAACATACAATATCTAAAGAATAAGAATATTCTTTAATATAAAAACGAAAGAGTTCCTTTGTCCTGCACTATAAGCAGTCTGCAAGCACTTATGGTCTTGGTTTGTCTCTAAGTCTTTATAAGTATTCTTAACCCTTACCCCTATAAACTAAGTCGATTTCATTAAATGCAAAACTCTGATCACATCTCTCAACTCAACTTTGTAGAGGTTCAAACCAAATACTCAGTAGAACACCTCATTCCACAGAGAATCTCTGAAGGGTGATCACAGGAGACATCTTATGAACAGAAAATCACACAAAGCAAGTGTGATATTGTCACAGTGTACTAGAACAATCATGTGCGGAGAAAACGGTTGAGGAAGGCTCTGGAACAGCTGCAGTTCCCAAGAATCTTAATTGAAACACCAACAATACATTTTCTTGTGGGTTTGACGTGACCTCCCTCACTACCTTTACCTTCTACATCTTCACTAACACACACTGTATGTACAGTACTCACTCCAGTTTTCATCTTTACAGCTAATGGTCATCACCCCTTCATATTTAATATCTTGATGATGATCGATGATTGTCACTCAGAATTGGTTAGTGACTCGCTGTATGTTGTGAAATCATCCACTAGATGGTGGGAGAGGATCAACTTTCACAAAACCGCAGCAAAGCTGGTGATACAACAGGATGATACCTCAGAGATCCATGCTATCAACAGGTATGCATACAGGCAGTGGACCTTTACATTGACTTTATTTTAACAAATCATCTCTTTGAAAGATTTCTTAAATCTTTACTGCTATTTGAAGAGGATGGAATTCAATTCTTGACCAGCAGGTTGCAGGTAGATTTGTTTCTTGAGTTTGAATTGTTAGATGTTAATCGTGTTTATTTTCATCATTCATCCTGTTAACTTTGCTCATAAAGACATATCACAGAGCACATTCGTAGGTGAATGGTTACAGCGCATGCAACATGGTTGCAACCATCAGTTTGATTCCAGCTGGCAACCTTCGTTGCATGCCATACCCCTTTTTCTCCTTCCCCGCTTCTTCACTGTCGCTGTCTAATAAATATCTTAAAGAAAGAAAGGCATATGGAACACTGTCTCTCTTTTCCAGCTTTTCAAGATGACAGTAAAGAAAACAAAGAAAAAGGAAATCATATCACCACAAAAGCAAATCTAGACAGAGCTACTGCACAACACAGAGACAAGAGCAATGAGCAGTTCTCACTTAAGAACTATTGAAACTGATGTGATCAACAGTCATTATCTATGTCTCTAAAAAGCTGCCGCATGAAGAAATCAAGTCCGTTTGAGTTCAAGACAACTGAAATGAAACCTGTGTCCCCGCATGTGGCAGTGCCAACTGTTTCACCGCGTGACTCCGTCTCAGCCCGCGCTAAGCAGGTCACACACTTCTAATACCAGTTTATTGCATTTAGTATAACCTTTAGGCCAGCTGTGCTTAATGCTGCTAAGAATTCAGTGTTTTTACGGAGATTGAACTCCCACTGACACTGAGGTGAAGTTCTCTTTGCAGGAAGTTTGTTTAAAATGACACACACACAAACACACTCTTCCTCATTTAGTTTATTGTTAGAACTGTTAAAAACAATCATGTAAAGACAGGATAGATAATGTAATTATTCGCTGTCCAAGGCTGAGAAAATTCAGATTCCATTATGTTACAGTATCCCACTTTTCAATTGTATTAATATTTAAAAATAATATATAATAGTAACCAAGTGCTTATTTTAATTTGTTTTAATGTAATTTAGAAGAGTGTTTTTGTAGAGTTTGGAAGACTCCTCAGGATCTCTGATCTCAGATCAACAATTAAACAGTTGTCACTCATGAATGTTTCAAAATGGCAGGAATTTCATGGAGCTGCTGACTGTATGTGTTAGTATTCCTCTTCTTACATGTCTTTTTAACGGAGTGTGCTGTGAATGCTACAGCCAGTTAGAATAATAGTCACAGTGACAACAGCACGTCAAAAACTTGTATGAGGACCATGATGCAACAGCTTTCCTCCAAATTTTAATTAGCTAGAATTCATCAGTTTATTTATTTTTTTTCCAAAGTTGCTGATTCTGATTCTATGAAAGTTAATAGTGAAGGTTTAAAGCCTTGAAAGGGCAATATGGAAGTTGGAAGAGTTCAAGAACATTAGAAAGGTTCAAGAAAATGAGCACTGAATGAACATTATCAGAGCAGTAAAGAGGAAACAGCTATGCCTGTCCTTGTACAGTAATACCACTTGTGCCTCAAGAGGTGACAATAAGTCACTGTGACATTCTGTCTGCCCTCAGTCCAACATAAGAACCAAGAAGTAAAGAGACCAGGCAGTTTGCAAGTTGTGCAGACATCCACTGTTGTTATTGTAGTCATCTGTGGACAGCCAAAACTCCATTTATACAGAAGTGCATGCAGTATATATACAGTTTATGCTGTAAGTGAGGAAGCTGGACTCCCTGGTAAGTACTAAAAATAGGATGAAATGATTCCAGCCCTCATTGATCTGACCTGACTTTTTACCAACTGCCATCATGATGTAGCTTTTTTGGCATCCTTTTGTTGCATTCATTACAATCACAATGTAGATCTGACATTAAACAATCTTGAAGACCACTTAGTCTTTAGCACAGATGTATTCAGAGACCTGGATACAGTATTTCATGATGGCAGCCTATTCACTCTGATGAAAGCTGCACACTGGGTGCATACACCAAAGAAGCTTTTCAGGACTCCTTGGGCTTCTGGGTATTTGGGCCACAGAGACTTACTCTGACTGAGCCATTTGACTTCCTGCTCACTTCACACACATAAATGGCACGAAAAAAAAAAAAAACAAGCTTGGACTTAATGAATCAAAGTGTTTTGGGACTTTTTGGAGCATGTGATCCTGCAGTACCAAATGTGTCCACTTTGCCAAAAACCCCCTTCCAGCCTCACTTCACTGTTCCCGAGGCCTTGATCTTTATCATCAACCATATTGCACCATTGATCTGTTCGCACACAGACAGAAATTACTGCTTCAGTTCATTTCAGTACAGACGTTCAGAAACATCGATTCCCTCCTGACGGACCTGCTGCTGCCTGCCAGCCTGACCTCCAGTAACTTTCATACCTCGTCCACTGCGGCTCCCCGAGCGTTGTCTAACTGTGATTAATGAAAGACAGTTTTAGGGGTCACTACCCTGACGGTCAGCTGGAGCCTTGTGGTGACAGAGTGTCACTGACTGCCGAGTGACAAACTGTGGGGTCGGAGAACAGGCAATCAGCATGCAGAGGCGCTTTCCTCCTGATCGTTCGGTCCAAGGTCCAGATTTAGTCACACAGGTAATCATGCCTTCACTGGAAGAGCTCCTGGACTGGACTGTAGAAGACTCACCTCTACAAAACAGTGTAGCATTCTTTGTGATTACTTTGGATAATGTGTTTTGTCATCAACTCTGTGTATTCACAATTCATCTATTTGTTTTATTCTTTTATTCCTTTTAAAAGTGCTATACGTATGTAATTTTTTAAAGTTTACTGACAATATTAGTCAGATAGATGGATGAATTGACAGGTGGATGGTGGAAAAGGTACAAGAATAGATGGATGATGGAGAATAAATGAGTGAATTGATAATGATTAGAAGGATGGATGATTAATGGATTGATGACTGGCTGGATCTTGAATCTGGATTGTTGTCACAGGCCACGGAATCAGATCAATGTGCGTCACCTGACTTGGACATGTGACTGCATGTGCAAGAGCCGAATGTGATCAATCAATTGTGAGGCCGCAGCTCACTGACATGATGACTCTGACCTTGGACAGACACCATTAATTAAACTCTGTCGAGCTCTTTATCACTCACTGCTCCCCCTCATGTGGACGGCCCATCAGTCAGCAGCAGCAGCAGCAGCAGCAGCGGCAGCGTTCGGCTGACAGCGGCGAGCAGGGTAATGCGAGTGTTCGGCGTGCTTGCATCACTGCATTATGCAACATTATCAAACATATGTGGGTCGAATTGTAAACAGCGGGTCGAGCTCAGAGCTGAACTGGTGTCAGTGATGATGTGGACTCAGCTCGCACACATTAAATCGATGCTGAGTCTGCAGGAAGTGAGAAAAAAAGAGGAGAGATACAGTTTGTTGTCAGGAGGTTTTTCCACACACGGCTTTCAGTTTATGCACCAAATAAAGCCTGAAGTTTGCCTAAGCCTTAAAATATCTCGCCTCTGGTGTACAAAACACTATAGGCCACCTCAAAATATAGAAAATCATCAAAATATACCTTTGATTCATGATATATATATTCTTGCCATCTTGCGTTACAAATTTTAATTCAACCTTTTTGTATCCTAAATCTGTACTGAGCTGTATTTTGTAGGTAAATAAACTAAAAATCTAATAAAAAGTAGATGAGACAGATTGGATCAGATGTTGGATGGAAAGATATCCAGTATTAATATTACTTGGATTAGGATCAAGAGCAAAACAAAACAGCAACCTAATTTTGACTGAGCTCAGTGAAGAGCAATGTTGTCTTTCTGGCTTAGGGGGCCCTTTAACCCCCTTGGGGGTCCCTGAGCCTGGACCTGGTAAGCTCATGGGGTAATCACATATTTAAGTAAATAAGTGTTTTCGAGAAGGTTTTAATTAAGTATCAATTGTAGAAGTATTAAGAACAAAGAAGAGGACACTTCATGCCTTTTCTCATTAGACGAAGAAGCAAAGAAAGGATGGGACAAAGTAAATAATGAATAAATGAAAGAATTGATTAAACAGAGTCAAGAAACAAAGAAAGAACGAAAGGATGCTCTGCCCTCTTCCTGATACATTTGTTCACATTTCAAATGTACAACATGCATTTCATTTTTATCTGCATTACAGCATGTGGTAAGAAGCTGAAGCAACAGTTTCTGGTTCAAACCCGACTGGAGTTTGCATGTTCTCCCCGTGTCTGCGTGGATTCTCTGGCTTCCTCCCACAGTCCAAAGACATGCAGATTAACTGGTGAATTTAAATTGTCCGTAGGTGTGAAAGTGAATGGTTGTTTCTATGTGTCAGCCATGTGATGAACTTGTGACCTGTCTAGGGTGTACCCCAGCTCTCGCCCCGTGTCAGCTAGGATTGGCTCCAGCCCCCCGCGATAAGTATAAGTAGTTACAGAAAATGAATGGATGGATGTGGAATCTCCACAGCTTTCAGTAATAGGCTAAAAATTACAATATTTCCCTCTGAAATGTAAAGGAGGGAAAGAAGAAAGTCTCCCCAAATGGAAATTTTTCCCACACATCTAAAATGTACTTCCCGCCTGTGAAATTACACAGCACCAAAATACATAGCTCAACTGTGAATGGTCATTTTGCTAACGAAAACACAAAAACATTTAGAAAAATGACATTTAAGATGGAAGCAGGGCTAACCTATGCAGTATTGAACAGAAACACACTGTCACTGCACTGCAGTGAAAGCCATTCATAATCAATGGATTTATAACCAATGTGCAGCAGCAGCAAATTATGCATTATTTTTTCCTGTAAGCCCTCTTGATGAAAGGAGGTTTCATTTTATTGACTGACAGAGAGAGGTCAGAGTGGGGGAATGCCACCCCGGGCCTTTAAAGATGGAGTGATATTTCGTATGAAGAAATCAAAACAAGGCCTCTAAATGGAGCCAATGGGGAACGGAGACCCAGCTGCACTATTGACAGGAGAAGAAGGAAAAAAAAAAAATGAAGGAGCTCGCTGAGAGAAGAGAGCCGCTGAGGGATCAAGCCTGACATTCTGCCTGTCATTTAGCTGATTTCCCACTTGGTTTATATTTCCGCCTACCTGTGGAAGAGCTATCATGCACGCACATACAAAAACATAATTAAAAAAAGACATTATTAATGACTGATGGATCATCAGAGATAAACATTCTGCTGTTGTATTTTCAAAAACTTTGATCCTGAAATATTACATAAATAATGTAGAGAGTAGGACATAGCATACAAAGCTCCGGGAACAATAAAATCATGCATAAATATATGTAAAATACATATAAATACATGGACAAAACCAGCCACTAAATAATGTTATAAGAACATGACTCATACAATGTTCTGACAGGCAATGTTATGGAGCCTAGTAGGCATTGCGGGTACACAGATTGAATCAAGCAAAATTAGTTTAAGTATGTTTATTATATTTACCATCACATTTTTTAAACATTTTATTTAGTTCAGCAATTTTATCTGTACTGGAAGATTGCAAAATGCAAAACTAACATTTAACAAATGTTATTAGTTTGTCATTTGGTTATGAACCAAAGCACTGGATGACCCAAAGTGCAAACACAAGCCAAAGAACAAATTCAGTTAGAACAGTTTATTGAAACTAGCCGGGATAGTTTCAGCACATCCCTCAAAAGTGGATGTAACGGGGCGATGGTGATAGCAAGAATCCAAAAACGGAGACAGGACTGGACATGGCTGGAACCACCGCAGCATTCACTGGGTTGGCCATAATTGGGCGACATTAGCTCAGTCCATGGGCATGAGCTTTGGTAACTGGAGTTCAGTAGTATGGAGTGTGGACTGGTGGCTGGAGAGGTGCCAGTTCACCTCCTGGGCACTGCCAAGGTGCCGTTGAGCAATTGCTCCCAGGCTGCCGCTATGTGGCTGCCCATCAATCTCTTCACATTTGCATGTTTGTAAGCCCTCTGCATGTGTGTGGTTGTATTTCAGGCCTATAGGTATAGAGAGAGAGAGAGAGAGAGAGAGAGAGAGAGAGATGTACGCTACTGTAGCATCGTCCATCTCCTGTACGCAATGTTTGTTTGAATGCCGTCAGATAGTTTGCTGTTGCTGATAAGTAGAGGTCAACCAAAAGTGACTCTTTGTTGAGATGTAATGCATCTGCATGTAAACATGCTGAGAGAGAGAGAGAGAGAGAGAGAGAGAAAGATCAAGAGAGAGAGAGAGAGAGAGAGAGAGAGAGAGACGGACAAGACAGACAGACACAGGAGGGGAAACAACATGAAGGGAGGAGGCAAAAGCCTCTGTCATAACCAAGCAGCAATCTCAGTCCCTGTGAAGTGAAGCCAATGCAGAAGTGCCAAAAACTGCAGTTCACTGAATGGCCACCTGAGGCTGGCTACAGAACATGCCAATCTTTACAGCCTGGTACAAAAACTGTTTTGGTCTCTATAGCTGATTTCCCAGTTCATGACAACTGTACTGAGTCTGAATTTATTTAGAACTCACCTGTTCAAATGATATTAAGGCTTAAAGTTATGCAGAATTAACAGCACGGCCACTTTAACTGACAGGTGGGTGCCTTTAAGGTGGCTTGTTTGAGCACCCAGGCGTCATTCAGCCCGCCTCAACTCCACTGACAATCCAGATCTTTGCCCAGTTTTGGATCAGCCGGGAGGACTCTGAGCTTCACATAGCGGCTCTTCAGAAAGCTATGGGTGACGTCATAGAGACTATGTCCATGTTTGTCTATGATCATAACAGGAAAAGTTATTTTTCATGTATATGTCGTGGACATCCAATAGTTGTTGAGATATTTCTATCCTGACCAACAGACTGACAATAACCCTAGAACTACACACCAGTAGCATGGCTAAAAACAATGTCATGAAATACTACAAACCATTAAACGTTAATATGAATATGACCTCCATCAATTTTTTGTCTGTTATGTATTTGACTTATCCCTCAATCAATTCATACCCTGTAAATATTTAACCAAACATTAAGTACATCAACATGTCTTCATCCGAATCAAAATGAAACTGTACTCAATCCAATTGGCCCAGAGCAAATATGTCAGGGGAAAAAAGCTTTTCATTTGAGGGAATGAATTAATTCATCCGACAGCATGATTTAGTAATGCAATTGCTTTGTTAATTCAAGTGAGCGATATCATGATTTGTACTCTGTAATTACTTAAGAGAGCAAAATTAGCCCCTGTATATTGAGTACATAGAGCAGGATATGTGATTGTACAGGACAAATTAGTAACTTGAGGGAACAATTAATCAAATAAACATTCAACACTTATGCTTTATAGAATGTTTACAGGAAGATTGTCAGATTTGATGTTTGGTTAGAATGCTAACGTTATAATTACAGCAGACATCTTGTTCTTCATTCAGGCCTAGAAGGCTTTTTGTATTATTTCTCCTTTGACAACAGCTCTGCCCTTTCCATGAACAGTGGCAGGTTCAGGGAACTCTAGAAATGCTCCTGCCATAATTGTTCCCTATATCACCAGTCACCAAAGACAGCTTTATGATGTCCATGTATTAAAAGGCTTTTCAGGGGCCAAGGACAGCCTAATCTTTGACCCATGAGGTCTGTGACATGATTTCAGCAGCTACTTTGTAAAGCAGGCGTAACCTTCGCTGTACTGTACTCGTCATCTTTGATGCTGACTGAACTTTGATCTTCAGTGCTGTTTTCATTCATTCATATTATGACCATTATTACCATTCTGTATGAGTCATCTATAAGGATACATAGAATATGAAAGCAGGTTTGGCTTTTTGCTCTCAGTGAATCTGGTATAGGAAGCACTCCCTGAGGATCAGAGGCTCGCAGGATCACTACCATCTTCTAAATCACTTCCTAAGACTTGTCTGCATTTATTTAATTATGTTTCTGTCCCCTCTGTTGTTAATACAGTTCCTTTATTCTTCCCGACAATCTTGCTTCGCTCAGCCTCTCCTGTTCGATTACTTCAGACTCAGTTAGTAAAAATGCCTTTTATTAATAATGCAGTCTTTCAGGTTCACTTATTTCTCCATAATAAGGGCTTAACAACATATAAATATAACTTTCTCTGAACCTCACAGTCAGGGGTTTCTCTGGAATCTCACTTTTTCTTTACTTTCCATTTCCAACTACATTCATAGCATGAACTTAGTGCGAGCGCATGTGAGCGTGCCCGCATGTGTGACTAATCTACCTGCTCTAATGGCACCATTAGAGTGTTTCATTGGGGCTCAAATAGGCTGAGGCCTGCTCTTAATGGAGCCTGCGTGGCTCTAAACTGAGAGCACAGTCCGGTGGCTGGAGAAGGACATTTCGCTCTCGCAGTAATAAGGTATAACAAGATCTGCAAAGTGTTCAAATGGTATAATCAATACTAAACTGAAATGTTGCCATGGACACATGGATGCTAGAGAGAGAGGCGCCGCTGGTCTGGAATATTGGGGAATATTGAGTTTGAGTGTTGCATGGTTTTATCTTCAGTGATGGAACAAGAAAAATGGCTGACCTGAAAGTGCAAAGAGAATCTATAAATATGTGGCCTCGTTGAACTTAACATGTTTGTTAAAGGTTCAACTGAATCGTGTGACAAGTGCAAAGGTGACTCTGCATTTTTGAACATTTTCATGTTGTCAGTGTTTCTAAAAGACTGTGTGGGCTTCACCTCCACCAAGTAGTTTTTGGTTCACTTACTTTTTTGTGTGATTGTTCATCAGTCATGTGTCTCGTAGCTCCTGAACCAAGAGTTGTAGATGTCCGAGATTGTTTGGTCCACGACAAATCCATGATTACAGGCCACACCAACTGTCCTACAAACAGATTTTCTATGTACTGGCGGGTGTGGTCACTTCTTTTCCAACCGTGGTTGCTCATTAAGTGGTTGTTCATTGAGCTGCCACTGCTGATGGTCTTTCTCTTTTTGGGTCTCTTCAGGTCAACAATATTTTTGGAGCTGGAAACTCATTATCCTCAGGTCTGTTCATTTAGACGAAGGGTTGCCCAGAGCAGCATGAACTGACAGGAAGACGTGTCTGTGCAAGTTTAAAATGTGGATATACTTCATAAATGTTCGGGGATGAGAGGAAAAGGGAGTCAGAACTGGAATTTCTGGTTCTGAGATCAGTCAGAGTTTGAGTTCCTGCACAAACACACAAAGGTGTCCACTGCCAGCTTTTCTTCACTTTTCTGTCTGCGCACAGCGTAATATTTCCTAACAAGATTTAGCTATTATTCAGAAATCCTGGCCAACATGAGTCAGTCAGCGTGACGGACTCTTTAAGATTTTAAAGCACTTCCAATTGTTAAAATAACAAATTTAGAGTATTGTGCAGCTGTGGTGAAGGAGTGTTGTTTTAGTGTTAAACTGTCATTAGACAATTAAGGTGTCAACAGGCTTCAAACTAAATGTCATGTACATGCATCCTGCTGCTTCCACAAACTCTATTAGAATTCTGGGTCTTTTGGTCTTTGCAGTCTCGATGTGATGAATCACACAAATGGGAGATAACAACAAGTGCTTTTGGACAGTCTCTCCTCCAAGGCAATCATTTTGTTGCCCTGCATTGTAAATGTGAAAAGTGATGGATATAGTTGTGTAAAGAATAAACAGTTTGGGAGCAGTTTAAATCTTGCCCACTGGGTGTGATTGTTGGATTGTCCGTCTGTGAGGCCACATAAATTGTCAGACACAGCCCAGTGGTAGAAATGTCATGTTTTACACCTCTTTGTCGTGTGTATTCATATACATTCATATTCATGGTGCGTTTGTTTTGTGCCTTTTCACATCACTGAAATAAGTAGTGTATAAACAACTGTGGTATTAGTGAGGAAGTTCAAGGCTGGTCAAGACAACAACTTCCTTTTTCTGATTTATTTGCCAGATCTTCTGGAATAAAATTTGGGTTTCCTGAATCACAAAGGGTTCATCTGTAAAACAGCAGAGATTTCACAACCTAAGTTTGCCATACACTTCATCTCATCCCCTCAAAGTCTTGTTTCAGTCTCGATACACTCTGTTGGCCATGACTTGGTCTTAGTTCATTTGGTCTTGACAACACTGTGCATACATAATCATGTATCACATTTGGACTCATTTACATTGAATTAAGGAAAAATCAATCATACTGTATATATACGCAAACAGATCAATGTAAAAACAAATGAAAACATGCTTTAAAATATTATTTTATATTTTCCTATCTGCCTTTATATATATCTACTTTTTATGGCTCCCCTGTGATTCCTCTCTTTCAGCTACTTTTACAAATGCAGTAATTTAAACAGTCAGTGAAATGCTGTTAAAACACATTCAGGCTAAACACAGACTATTTAAAAACAAACAAAAAAAACTAACTTTCAGACTCTGCAGCTGAACCGCAATTCTGCAACATATAATCTCCAATATTACAGGAATTATGTTCAATCAGTGCAACCAATCACCATGAGTGATAGTTATTCATTGATCCTACGTGTCTGAAGCCTCGTATTGATTTTTAAGAACTTCCACTCGACATGCAGAGGTTTTATTCTGAGCTGAGGGTGACTTTGATCATAATGCGGTGGCCCGTTCATCTCTGTTGCTGTTGCAGTGTTTTGGGGTGGAGTTTGTCTGTGGAAGCATAAAAAGTCATTTGTGTTGTATTCAAGCACAGTAAATTATATGAGCATGCATTGTGAAACAACTATAAGTGATTTATTTCCATAAAATAAATTATAGATTTTAAAAATCTGAGCAGGAACACTGTTCCCTTGCTCCTATTTCCCCTACTGATGCAGCCATCCACTCATTTAAAACATACTGAAGCCTTTACAGGGCAACCAGTGTCATGCTGCACTTTCAGGTATGAATATAGACACACCTGATGAATGATTTTCTTCCCATTGCAACCAGCTGAATGGATAGTAAAACTGCTGTACGTCTTACCTAATAGGTGCAATGGTAGTGAGCTGCAGCTGAGAATTACATCTGTATTTCTGCGTCAAAGGTTTTACATAGAACATCAACTGTCTCAGACATAAATAACACCCATATTACTGCGGTGAGATTAATGCTGTTGACTCAGTCGACGAACAAAGAATTACAAGAGGATAATGAAGAAGCTGTTTCCGTCTGTCTGTCTGAGTGTCGACCAGTTTTAGAGGTGAAAGAGAGTCGCAGGAGAGTGTTGTTTTCTCTTTTTTTCCTTCTTAGAATGTCAGGTACTCCGTTAATGAGAAAAGCGTGGATGTCAGAGCCTGAACTCTTGGGCAGTTTCTGCCCGTCTCCAAGGAAACAATTAAGACTCTCTCTTCATGGACAACCATAACCCTCGCTTTCAGCATGCAGGAAATCGCTCTATTTCTGCTCTCCATATATATATATATATATATATATATATCATCTCTTAGGGATGTTTCTGAATCAGAATGCAATGCACACTTAATAAGTTCAGTACAAGTTCTTGTTGTCTTTCTTTCAAAATGTGTTCAGTATTATTCAGATGTTGAATCCCATGATGAAACTCATGTAAAAAAAACTGTTGTGTTTTTGTGTGTTTTCGAAATATTCTTTACATTACAAGTGTGATCTGTTACCATAAATCTATCCAGTTTTACTTTTTGCTCTGAATTTCTTGTCAGGAATTATGCAAATGTCCTCTGTTTGTATGTGGGCATGTGTGTATTCATGAGCTGGAGCAGCTAATAGAATAATGAACTGGGAGAGGTTACTTGTGGCAACCAGTGGAGTTCATTTTCTCAGAGACAGAGACAGACAGCTGAAGCACTTCAAGGCTTGAATGCACATGAAACTCTCATAGTTAACAACTGTGTTAGAAAGGATCTTATTCTCTGATGAGAGTTTGTGTAAATAAAAGCTTCAGGACAGAAGTGAACTACGACTCCCAGGGGCATGTCAGCATACATTCCAATCACAGGGCTTATAATTCTGTCGTGTGTGTGCTGCTGAGGACCTGACACGCTAACAGTCACACTTTGTAGAAACCCGATGGATTCTGGGTCCATTTGATGAATTCAGTGATAGAGCTGTGTTAATTGCATCATTGAAGTGTTTGAATTTGGTACATCTGGTTCATGCCTCTGACTGCCTTCACTCCACAACTACAGCAGCCAAGGCTTCATCAACTTTGTCACTGTTTTTTGATGAAATGTTAGCATGATTGTGTGAGCTGCAAAAAAAATCAATCCATGCCCACCTGTAGAATAGGTGTCACCTCAGTGTGACCTTGTATTTAAATAGAACTCTGGACATTCAGCTCCCATTTTTCTTTAACTGAGCTGCAAGCACTGGACTATTAAGAGTAGATGTCTTATGACAGTGAGAGAGAGACTCTTCATATTTGTCCTGCCTGCCATGTTGTTCGACCTCCACTGCGCTTCTGAGTCCTGTCTGGTTCCGGAGCACCCCGGCCTGACTTTCGCTCCTCAGGCTTTGTGCACTTACAGCACCTGCCTTCCTCAGATGGTTGCGGCTGAGGATGTGTGGTCGGTACGGGACTCAGTCAAGGAGGTGCTGGACATTTTGGACCTATCTGACAGACCGGAGTTGAACCACAGATTATCATGCGGGTCACCCTTAGTTCCCCTCCCTAGTTTTCTGGTCCTCCCTCAATCCTCTGTGATTCACTGTTTCCTGATGGACAGAAAACATTAGGCTACATGTTGTTGAACTAGGTTAACCACTTAGCTAACCAAGCAATTAGCTCATGTTGCCCAGACTGGGAACTCAAAGCACCTGGGACACTGGGTATTTACACTGTTAACCAAAGAGCTTTGAACTCCAGGGGGAAGGAGGTTTTCAGGCCCAAGGCGAGGGGCAGCCAGTGGGGAATGTTGATGAAGAGAGGAGCTGGGCAAGCGAACAATGCAACCAGGTTCAGCAGTTTCTGCAGAGAAGGCGGAGGCTAAGACACACAAGATGACAACCAAGCCAGAGCAGAATAAATCTGTGACTGACTTCTAGTCTAGACTTCTAATCGTCTAGAGATGATGAGGAATGTCACCACGCTAACTTGCTAACATATTAAGCATGCAGACACACCTGCGTCACTTCAGCATGTTAGCATTTTAATTACTAGCCTCAGAGAGCCTGTAGCGTGGCTGTAGACTCTTCGTCTAGTTTTCTGCACTCCAATAGTCAGCTCCTCCTCTGCTTCATTAGGATCTGCAGGAGTCTCCATAGTCACAATCGACCAGCTGTTCTATAAAGAACTCTGCAGCCTGGAGAGCAGTCAGACAGGAGGGAAAGCCATTTCTTTCTCCCACTCCCTTGTGTCTTCCTCACTCTCTCTCTCTCTCTCTCTTTCTCTCAGACAGTTTCTTTTTCTCACACTTTCCATTCATTCTCCACCATTGTGGGGTCTGTCTCAAGGTTATCCTTTAACTGCAGGTGTGTGTATGTGTGTGTGTGTGTGATGCTCAAAGAACCTGTTGTATTGATTTAGACTGCTGGGCGAACCTGCCAGCAGCCTTGAGTCCCTGTGAACAGCACTGGGACTCACAGCTTAAAGGTTTCTCAGTGTACGCTGTATTTATACACGTTTCTTCTGTGGGCTTGCACTCCATGGCCACATGAATACAACTCATAAATGCTTCTATTATCTTTAAAAAAATATATGTTTAAATGTTTGACATTGGGTGCTGTTCATTGGGAAAGAATATGTAAATACTGTGAGTTTGTCTTAATTACCTCTATGTTCATCCTCTTTATTCATACATAATCAACGTCTAGGTGCCCATGTGACACGTCCCAACACTCACAGTGAAGAAACCGAACAATACAACATCGTCACCAGTGAGCAAATTGCTTCCTCGTCCTTGTACCTCTGATGAAATTATTTTTTTCTACCTCTTCTTAAACTATCGGATATTTTTTACTCCGCCTGAGTTCCACATCAAGTTCATTCCTCATTCCAAGTCACCCAACAAATTGAAGTAAACATTCTTTGACTGGCATGTGAGGGGAAACTTTTTCTCCATATTCACTACAGAGGCACCTCAGGAGCAGTTAGAGTATCAGTACCTTGCTTAAAGGCCCCAAGGAAGTGCTTAGGAGGTGAATTGGCAATTCTTCAGCTACCGCACCGTGCTCCATACTATAGTCCATGTTGGATTTCAACCAGCCATAAAAAAATAAAATGTCATATTTTAATGTGCTTTATTGGTGCTAATTTGTTCATATAAATTCACGATATCATCTTCCAAACTTGTAACCCAGGTAACACGGTCTACTATCTGTTCTCGACCTCAGTGAACACAGTGAAATATTAAAGTACATATTACTGTAGAGTACATATTACTTTCCCTTTCTTTGGACTTTCTTCATTCAGGATGGCTCACACTTTTCTGTGTGTCCCTGTTGGGCCTCTTGTCCACCCACATCTTTCCATACATACACTTTAATTGACAAAACAACAGATGCTCTGCTTCGTACCCGCTGTCAGCCTTCCTCTAAATAATGCGATGAATGTTTCACCTTTTTTTTTTTTAAACAAATCTGCCAACATCTGAATCACCGCAGCAGCACAAGACCCAGCGGTCACCACACAGATTGCTGTCTAAGTGGATTTATTTGATGTCATCTCTGCTGATTCATAGGGAAAACTGCTTGCCAAGATGAAGTGCTGGACCGGAGCTTTTCAAATTTCCCCTAATAAATTTCTTAGAGAAGTCTGGAAAATGGCTCGGCCGTATATCTTAACCCTTATAAAGTCATTCTTCACCACAGACTGCGTCTCCCAAACACTTAACCAACGTTACATTCATATCTTTCCCTCAGCTTTAATTTGATTTAATGTTAAACGGGTGGTAACTCTGTTAATGACGTAGATGATAATTAACTTTTATAAGTAACTGTTGTAATTATAGCCTGTCACTCTAATTAAGTGATAAAGTAATAATTCATGTGCTTTTGGCTAATAAATGCAAATTATCTTATTACTGTGATTTTAGTGCTTGAATTAGTTCACAGCAACTCATTCAGTTGATGGCAGCATGTCGCACTCTGAACTAATTAGCAGTTAAATTAATTTGTTGCATTGCCACACATAACTTATGTTTGTACTGGGAAGACAAGCAGATCTTTTATTGTGTAAAATTTGAGTATATCTTCCTTTTTGTCTCAAACATCGTCTTCATTATCGACTGTGTGTAACCCGTATTCTCACAACACGACAGACAGACTGGAAGTTTCCTACACCGTGAAATACGGTGTTTCACACTGTTGTTTACTTTGTTAAAGAGATAGTTTGTCATATTATAAAAAAAGATACTAATTTTCATTCTTGCTGAGCGTTAGAAGAGAAGATTAATATCACTCCGTCGCCATCTTGGCAGTCCTGTCTCTGTCGCCTCCCCACTAATCCAAAAATGGGTAAAGACCTGGTGGGTCGAGCTGAAGTGGGCTGAATGAAGCTCAAACAAGCCACCCACCTGTCAATCAACGCAGCCACGCTGTTAGTTATGCATCACTTTCAGTTTTAATGTAATTTGAATGAGTGAGTTAAATAGAAATTCAGACTCAGCTGTTATGAATGGGTACATTTTTCTGTACCAGACTGTAAACATGTTTACATGTTTGTGAAGTTGGACATTTGAACATGGGGGCTTATGGAGATTGACTTTTTCTTTAGCCAGCCTCAAGTGGACGTTTGAGGGACTGCAGTTCTTGGCACTTCCACATTGGCTCCACTTCACTGGAATGGAGGTTAATGCTTGCTACCAGCACCTCTAAAACTTACAGATTGACACATTTTATCTCCATTGTTTAATTTGTACCCCAAAATGTAAAGTTCTTACCCAAATACCCAGCAGAGCAGGGAAGCTTGAAAGTGTCTTCAGCACAGAATATTGCCAGCATTGTCCTATCACTAAATGATCTGGAATATTAAGGATGTGGTGACATGTACATGAAACTAACTATGAACTAAACTGTATTACCTAACCCACTTATTTGAAGGTTAAAAGAAATGTGAATGTTAAAGCACATTCCATCATTTATTGTCAAAGGACATAATTCTACTGAGCTACTTCCTTGAACTACTGTATTTACTGGAGTTATGGGCTATGCTTATAGTCAATTTTAATAATTTATTTATTGCTTCAAGTGATTTATGAAGTAAAAATGCCACACAGCTCAAAGCTTGCTTTGTTGTGCATTTAAATTGAATCCCTCTTGATTCTGAATGTCACCTTGGAGTCTGAGAACGTGCAATCTGCATTAATTTTTACATTTTGTACATTATACATTCAAAAGTCTGATAGAATATGAAATTAAATTAAAAGTTAATATTTAATTATTTAATTAAATTAATAAATTATGAAAAACACTTCGTACTTTCAGTCTTACAATGTGGTGGACAACAACAAACATGTGTTTACCTTTCTTTCTTTCTTTCTTTCTTTCTTTCTTTCTCACATAATTACATTGTAATAATCTGGTGTCTGCTGCTCATTTTGATTAACCTGCTGGACTACACTTTGTCCTCTGATCCAGATCTTAGTGATGGATTAAAGACTTATCAGCACTGATGGGAAAAATAAAGACACTAGTGTCGTCATGAAAAAAAAATGATTTTCCTCTTTATGACTTTGCTAAAATACTGTCCCTGAAGATAACTCAATTATTTATACCTACTGGCATAACTTTATGGAGACTGTTTTGTTATTTTTACACAAAAGCCAGCGTGTGCTGAGTGACATACGCGAGGATGTTTCCTCTCTCGGTCGTGCTGCTGACTGTCATGATGGCTTTTGCTAATCCATACATCACAGTGGGGCATGAATACAGGCTGCTGGCATCAGGAGAGGCAAAGACAGTCTCCCACTGTCTCTGAAATGAGAGATGCAAAGTGATGGCTTCACAAAATTAAAAGACAAATTCATTGGTGCCTGAGCGGGAGCCAGATAAGCCTGTTAAACGAAAACAACGGCGGCACCGGGCGCCCGTGATGATGAGCCGTACGGATAACAACTGAGGGAGCAGACATGATGTCTATCAAGGATGGTGTCAAAACTCAAGAGCTCTCTGAGATCTGCCAACAGCACATTATTTGAATGTTGTGTGTGTGCTGATTTGTTTTTATCTCTCTGTGTGTGTGAAGAGGCTGTGACAGGGTTTACAGAGAGAAAGCAGGCCTGCAGTTAATTTTTGGTAATTAATTTTAATTACCAAGCAGACAGGCGTTGTTCTGATAGCAGATGGAGGAGTCTGGTGTCCTGACGCGGCGCGATTCACACCGGTGACTCGTCTGACTCCTCTGCTTCCTCCCGCGACACCTCCTCCTCTCTCCTGTCAACCTGCGGGGTCAAGGGGTCGTGGTCGTGGAGGAGACAAAGCGTGAAGACGACGCCCGTCGTACTCCGGCGAGGACTCCTCCGCGATGTGAGGACGTAATCGACACCCTGACAGCTGCTCAGAAAAAAGACAAACAGTGGGTTCTTAAATCTTCATTAGTCAACGGTAAATGAGGTTTGTTTTACACTGCAACACACACACACACACACACATGCACACAGGTTGACGAAAACGCACACAAATCGGCTGTGCACGTATCCATTACGCCTCAACTGAGAACCATGGTAATGGTGTCTATTGATTTCCTTTCTCTCCTCGACTAGTCAAGCATGTAGAGTTTGGATGCTGGGTAATGAAATTACCTTCTCTGTGGAGGATGTCAGGAAAATGTTACAGCTGGAGAGAGGCCCCTCAGTGAGCGCGTGCGGTAAACACAGCACCTGTTTGCGCCGCTTTAATTCACAGCCAAAGGCAGAGCTTCCTGTCTCAATCAACTCTTTTTTTCCCCCCCTGTTCCCATCAGGACACTAATTCATTTATTATTCATCTCATCAGTAGCACTAAATGATGTAAATGACCTTCTCTGAACTGTATGGGAGTCCATTTGGACACTGTCAAACACCATTAGACATTCAGCGCCCGGCTGCTCGAGAGGGTCAACTCTCTTAGCTCAACACTGACAGATAAAGCGTGACTGGGCTTTGTGTTTATGAATGAGCCCATGGTCAGGCAGGTATAGCTGTGTGTGTGTGCGTGTGTGTGTGTGTGTGTGTGTGTGTGTGTGTGCGCTCACACTTGCCTGCCTGATGTGTTTTTAACCGTATTAAAAGCTTTGGACACGAGCTCTAATGCAAACACAGGGGCTGAAATGATAAAACGCTATGATTCAGAAATGAACCCATGATGTACAAAAACATGGTTCAGTCTGTGCTGAGGACATTTGAGTCAACAGGAAGTGTGTGTGTGTGTGTGTGTGTGTGTGTTTGCTGTGTTTGTTCCCCCCCTGAGCTCACCGCTCTGAGTCAGTAAACACAATGCCGCCTTTAATTAGCTCCGCGGTTCTAATTGATTAAAATTCCCTGCAGCGCAATTATGCGATTTCATAGACATGCTTTCCTTTCTTTCTTTCTTTCTTTCTTTCTTTCTTTCTTTCGACTTTATGCCTCGCTGCATTTTTTTTTTTTTTTCCTGCTGTCTGATTTCAGAATTATTTATACTCGGACAGATGCTTCTGTACCATAACAAAGGTGGAAGGCCATCTGTCAGTCTGTTGACAGTGAAGCTGCTCTCACAAGGCACTTCACACGTGCATTCAGAAAAATTAAAGGTCAAATCTGTCAAACGGTCCGAGCTAACAATGAGTGATTCTATGCTTTAATGTCATTTTCACATGAAAGACAGCTGACTGCAGTCAAGTCTGCTTGATTTTTCCCGTTCCTCTTAATTTTGCCAACATGACATGAAAGCTTGTCACCAATCAGACGATCCGTGGTTCGAATCCCCGGCTCCTCCAGTCTGCATGTCGAAGTGTCCTTGGGCAAGATACTGAACCCCAAATTGCTCCACAAGGCTGCACCATCGGTGTGTGAATGCGTATGAATGATGAGCAGTTGGCACCTTGCATGGCAGCTAATGCCATCAGTGTATGAATGTGTGTGAATGAGATATGTAGCGATTTGAGTGGTCAGAAGACTAGAAAGATGCTACAGAAGTACAGTCCATTTACCATCCACTGCTCCACTCTCCATCCCAGTATGATCTAAACAATTCTTTGTTGCTAGCAAGGTCATCAACCATTTTATACATGTGATTCATTCAGTTGTGACTTAAAGCGAACATAAGCAGCCCAACAGTTGAACAAAAGAACAAAGACGTGAATTATGCTGAAAGAATTCAACTGAGAAGTTTCGATGGATGTTTTGATCGAGGGTATACTGAATTTTGGAAGGACTGTTCCTTTAATAGGCAGCTGGGATGAAGCTGTATAGTGTATAGCCAAATGCAATAACACGAATGCCTTCAAGGAGAGACTCTCTGCCCTGCAAAGCTGCGTGGTGTAGCAGCCATAGTTCTGTTTTAGTCCGTTCTCCATGCTGCTTCATGCCCGTGTTTCAGAATCGGAGCGTTTGCTCGCCAGAATTTGCTCAGATTCTGTCACCTTTCCTTTGTTCATGCGCTT
This sequence comes from Protonibea diacanthus, assembly GCA_028641955.1. Classification (NCBI taxonomy): domain Eukaryota; kingdom Metazoa; phylum Chordata; class Actinopteri; family Sciaenidae; genus Protonibea; species Protonibea diacanthus. Next base: position 18,591,997 of record CM053991.1, read on the forward strand.
CTACCGTGAGACAGTAAGCTATGTAGTCAAAGAGGCGTGTATTCTCCAGAGCAGAACGGAGCAGAGTGGATTCTGGGAAACTTTTGAAACGTGCTGTGCTTGTGGCGGACTCACAAAAATGGTTGACATCATTGACAGTATAAAACATAAAGCACAGCACGTTAGTGATGTCACTAACAGGTTTCTGAAGAGCCGTTGTGATGCTGAAATAGTGGCGGGATTGATCGTCATCATTTTGGCTGTCCTGCATCTGTCGTGCCAAAAATTAAAATTAAATTAAATTCCATAAGAAAATAATTATTCCAATTCATGTCAGATTAGTTGTAAAGAGCAGGAAATATTTTTGTATTTCTCTTTATAGAAGCTGATTTTTTGACAGATGCGATCAATACATTTTAATTGAAGCTGTAAGTTATCAGCCTTCTTAGGTGTGACCATGCTTTGACTCTGTCTAATATGTATAGCGTTAACAGGTTGTAGTGGTTAAAAAGGAGAAATCCACATTGACTGATACATTTCATCACTAAAATTTGTTCCATGTGAGGAGCGTTACTGCTGTGTACATCCACTGCAGGCTGCTGGCACTGATATGACACATCAACAAAGCATCCGTGCCGATGTCAGCCTGTGTGCACCCCGTGGGTGTGTCGCTGTGTGTGTAATCATGTGTTTCACCTCGTCGTGATTCTGTGAAGCACACGTGCCCAGCAGCCCGGCAGCTCGCCGTCCCGGCGTTACTGGGAAGGGAAAAGGCCCGGACGATGAGAAACCATTTCAGTCCATTGAAATAACACTCAGGAAAATTACTCTTTGAACTTGACTACAGGCTTAAGAGCCTCATCACAGAGTCATTGCGGCCAGAATGGCAGAGTAGCAATAAAGAAGCCTCACACACGTCGTGACAGCTCATGAATAACAATGGGGAGCAGGACCCAATCAGAGCGGCGCAGTCTTAAACAATGGGGATGGGAAGGAAGTCTTTATGTGACTCCTTCATTCGTCTTTTCTGTTCCTCACACACGTACACAGGTAATTAACCCGTCGGCACGATTTTGGCTGAGCGGAAAGGTCAAGAGGTTAGGATCAGGGTCGCACCTGAGCTTGTGTTATTAAAAAAATCTTAGATTAGATTTGATTAAAACAATGAAACTGGAAACAAATACGACAGAAGATGAGATCGGAAGATGCTACATCAAGACAATGTAGGAATAGATATTTAATAATGCAACAAGATGTGTATTAAAAATAAGGACAAATAAATTGTACATAAGCTACTCAGCACAACACTATTTTAATATATCATGAAACTGATCCAAAGTGACGTTCATCTTCAATGCCACTCCATGATTTCAATTTAAATAAATACTTGAATAAACTTGAAGTAATATTTTCTTTTGGCCTCCATGTGCTTATTTTAATGACAATGTGGAGACAATCAGGTCCCCACAAGGTGAACCATTAAGTTTCAGGGTTACGGCTTGGTATTTGGATAAGGTTAGCAGATGGATTGGGGTTAGGCATGCAGTGGCTGTGGTTAAGGGTTCAGGTAAATCTCTGGGGAGTTAATGTAAATTGATGCAATGTCCTTTTAAGTGGCAAAAATGAGCACGCAAAGTAAGTGAAGTCAGAAAAAGGGCAACGTGATGATCGCACCCGCTGACACACATTTAAATGTCACCAACACTCCTGCACTCTTTTCTCTAGATTTTACACTTGCTCCTCACTTAGTGTGTTGACCTGTTGGCCACGTGCACATTACAATCACATACGTGCACACTAATGCGGCAAACAGATCAGTGAGGGCTGTAGCTTTTATTTGTTTCATTAGTTCAGTACATGAGCTTCAGTTTCTAGTCCACATTTAGTTATCCTCTCTACAGTCACACACTTTTTTGTCTTTTGTGTATTTTAAGTCCTAATCTTGAGGAAACAGTTCTGAGGGTGCTGCTGCTCTTGTCAGTATAAAGTAATAAAGATACATTGACCTGGAAGCAGAGCCACTAATTACAGGACTCTCAGTGGACTAGAGAGTAGACTAAAGTAAATGCCCGGCATATCATGTAGGGATGGATATTTGGTTTATTTCTTTAGGTCATATTAGATTGTAGGTGCTTTTGTTTTGGTTCAGTGTTACACTAAATACATATCTGTACTGCTAAACTAATCAGTGTTCTAGGCAAGTTCACCTGAACCAAGACCAAGACCAGACAGTATATAGCCTAACATGTCAGCCAAATCTCTTTGGGTGAAGCCGTCTCTGTAAGCGTTGCACCGCACTGAGTTTACATACTGTTTGCATGAAGGCATGACCTCTTTGCGGTTTGGGATTTTAAGATTTGTCATCTGATTTTGCCTCAGAAGATTTGGTTGACGCCTCCCCCCAGACATCCACAGCTGCTTCTTCTGTCTCCCACATTCACTTTCTTAGTGAAAAAGCTGGTTGAATAGGGGTGACAGCCGTTCACAGAAACAATAATTAATTAACATGCACATAACAAAATAAATGAGTCAAGTTATTGGTTGAATTTGAAGCATCAAGTTTTACATCCAATCACAGAAATGTCATTAACAAATAGTGGTCTTGACTGACAAGTACTACACTGAGACTCATTTCCATGTTTTGTTTTATGTGTAGTTGGTAGTGTTTGTCTTTATAAAATATACAGTATTATCCTTTTTATGTTCAGTTAGTTGGGTCCAGTCGGGTTTAGTATTCAGATTAATAAGATTAGCAAAGCCTGGATTCAGTTCTGTTCAGTTGACCTTTTTTATGGGCCTAGAACTGTTTTTCATATTTTATAGATTGTTTACATCATTTGTCCTGGGTGCTATTATTGAAAACAATGGGAAAGAATTCTAACACCAGTGCTAGGCTTGCTGGATCTTTACAACATTTCTCCCTTTTAAAGAAATTGAGTTATAAGTTATTACAACTGAACATGTCTCCATGTCATGGCATTCCATCCAACAGTTGTTGATAAGTTTCACTCAAAACTGTGAACCTCATGGTGGTGCTTTAGGAAAATTGGTGGGATCACCAAAATCAGTCGGATGCATCCTCTGGGAACGACTGATAACTGCACCAAATTTCATTGCAATTCATCAAGTTGCTGAGATACTTCATTCTGGACCATAGTGGTAAACCACTGACTAACAGACCACTTATTTAAATTGATATGCAATCCCATGCATATTCATTCATTTATTAAATAAATACTGAAATCACAAAGTCACATCCGACAAAATTCCCAGCATCACGTCATCTGCCATACGCGGTATAAACGAGATTAGTGAGGTATCACCCAGACACTTACTGAAATCCTCTGCAAATGTCTGATGATTAATGAGATGGTGTGATGGGCAGCGCCGAACAATTGTCCAGTGATGACTCAGAGGAAATTAAATTGGTGTTTGACAACCGAGTTCACTGACCACTCCCCCTTAAAGCCCGTTTAACAGACTTTGGATCTGCTTCAACACAAAGCATTCCTTTCATACACAGCCAGCATGCTTGGAAACGCTTTTTGAAAATCATCTTTTGATTTTCTACTCTAAAAATTGCTTTTGTCAGCGCTCATTTCAGGCGAGTAAACACTTTTACTTGTATTTTGGAAGAAGTCTTCGTAATCAGTGCGGGATGTCACAGTCTGGGAGAAGACGTGCCGATGATAATGATAGACATTTATGTACAGTATCTGCCCCAAATGACCTTGTTTTAGGTCAAACGTAGGGGGTGGCTAATCTCTTTATCAATCTGCATGCAGAAACACATCTGGGCCAGCGTATCCCAGCATGCCTCAGTTCACATTTTTCTGGCCAAAACCAACTGATTCTGCACGTAGTCAGGAATAACTCAGGCACAGCTTGACATTTGGCATAGGGAGAAAAGATATTGGATTTATAATTGAATTAGTGTGAGGAGAGGGGGGAAAAAAAGTTTCAGGGAACTATTTTGCTGAAACATAATGACTCAGTGCAGCTTCCCTAAAGAAAAAAAAAAAAAACACATTACTTTATTAAGCCTGGCCTCTGGATGTCTGAAATGTAGCGTTATCAAAATAAAAGGTCAGATTATATGAGACTTATGGGCCTATTTATCTTATATTCTGATATTTTCCAATGAATTAAAAAAAAAAAAGAAATACATGTATGTTATATATAAAGTATGTGGACGCGTGAACATCACCCCTTCTCATTTAGCCACTGAGTTTGGGGTGAGGGTGTGATGAGGAGGGGACTGACATTGAGCAGTAGATAAGGGAAAGGACACATACACTACATAAATTTCCTTTTATTCTGTTTCTTCTTCTTGAGAAAAACTAAGCAGGCATTGCTGGATTCACATGTTGGAGGTCTAGTGGCATCTAGTTTCAGCATTTACCTTCCAGTGAACATGGATGGGCGTGGAACCAACATAACCTCCAAAGCTAGCCATGGCCAGTTTGGCAGGGAATACAGTAGTCTACCAAGGTGTTTTTTCTAACCAGGTTTGGCTCCTGTCATCCCTGGGCTGAATCAGTTAGGTTGGCTGCATGGCTGGCCAAACAACTGACAGTTAGCGGTTTGCTACTTAGCAATCTTTCCTTTAGGAACGTCTGTAAAGGACCTTCTGTTGGCTGCTTTCAGATAGCAACAGTTAATTTGCAGTTCGCTACTTTACCAAGTCATTAGGCTAAAACTATCTGACCATCAGGAACTTCTAAATCACACAGAGTTGAAGATGAGCAGCTGGAGGACATCAGAGGGAAAATTAGCAAATAGATTCTGTATAAAATATGATCCAGTTTCACCATAATCACTGAATGAAGTTATAAAGTTCTGCTTTTGCACAGTAATCAGGGAGGCCTGGCCGTAGATGCATGTGGGCAGATAATGGTGTAACAGTCTGTGTATGGTGACACTTACTAGGTACACCTAGACATCAATTTTGATTTTAGATTGTGATGTGAGCACAGAGATCACAGAGAGTTTCCTCCTTCAGCACTGACCTCCAGTGTCTGATCAGTCTGCACAGTGAAGCTTGACCATCCACATGCAGTAACACCAAGCAAAACATATATTTGAGCAGGTGGCCTTAACGGAAAGAATTAGCATACTGCAAGAACAAAAAAAAAGAAAGAAAGAAAGAAAAGAAACGGCTATAAATACTTTTACCCCCTTGTTAAAGTTTTGTTCTCAGGGAAAAGGTGACTGGACCACAAAGTCCAACTCTTAAAAAGTATAAAAGTACCCTTTTTTTTTGTCTTGGTATTTCATGTGTCAGCAGATGGCGGGCCCCGAGGGAGCCCAGTATGCGCCTCTGAACGACCTGTAGCATTTCCTAACAGCTTCATTTAGTTCCAGGCATGGTGTCTGGCTGGGTGCCTTAACCTGGCTGGGCCCTTTAGGGCTGCCAAGACCCACAGCACCAGCCTTATTATTCCCCTCTTGCTCCGACTGTGTAATTTGATCAAGTTATTCATAACATTTCAGCTGACGCCTCTCCCTGGAGTTAGCGTGACATTGCTATTTGCAGAGGATAAATGCATTATAGGATGGCCCACTGCTAGGAAATTGAGCATTAATATTTGCTCTTGATGTGATGTATATAAACAGACAGATTTGCAGGCTCTTGGCTCCTCTATTGACAACCCACGAGGGGAGGTGGTTGAATAGTTGGGGACGATTTGAGAGACAGAAGATAGGATAATAATAATAACAATTCATGTTTGTGTTTTTATCGGCTGGGAAAGAAGCCCGCTGCTTCCTGCCTTGGCAGTTTGCTTCTAGGTGAGGTGGTTGGCAGCTATCAGCAGGGTCCCAGTGGCACATCAGTTGTCACATTGGGCTAATTTCACTCGGAAAGCATGCAGATGCAGCCGGAGAGAGGGAAAATGCAGATGAAAGCAGCGGTAGAAGGGCGGACCACTGGGACTGTCCCTGCAATTCATTCGGGCCTGGTTAAATCGATGCAGCCATTTCCCTCAGAACACCAAAACCTGCGAGGCGCTGAAAGCATTTTTTTTTTTTCTGAGGGGCTTTCAAGGCTTCCAATCTCTCTGTGAATCCATTCAAATACAACAATGAAAGCCAAAATACGTCCACCATACATAACAGCCCTCCCTATGGCCTATGAGGAATAGAAATCGTTCAGTCCTTGGGGCTTACACCCGAGCATTGCTCGCCGAAATCTACATTCTTCATTCAGCACCGCCTCCTGCAGTGGAGTCCCTCAACAAAGTCACAGTGCTGAGTTGCCTCACCTTGCCGTGCCAATAACACTGTCTGACACAGGTCTATGCTGGAGGGATGCAGTTTGAAATATGTTGGGGAGCACAATAGCTTCAAGCCTGGAACTGACCTTTCATCTCTAAATAGTTGTTATTGTGCTGTCAATGCAGAATTCAACTTGTTCTTCTTGAATATGTATTTGACAAGGTGTTTAGATGACATCAAGGCAATAAACCTGATTCTGATGTTGAGGCCAAGAAACATTAATAACAAATAAGAGAGTGCTGAGAGTTGACTTTTATTTGCATTAGTGTTGCAGCGGTTAATTGATTTATAGTCAGTTGATAGATGAATGGTTTTAGTCATTTTTCAAATAATACAAATATTCACTGCTTCAAGCTTGAAATGTGAAGTTCTATTACTTTTCTTTGTCATTTATGATGATAAACTAAATGTTGTTGAGTTTTTGACAGTGGGTTGCATAAAACAAGCAACCTGAAAACATCCCCTGAATCTGCAGGAAATTCTAACAGGCATTTTTCACTATTTTATGAAGTTTTACAAACAAAATCAAAATCAATGAATTGATGAGGATCAAGAACATAATAAGCAGATTGATCATGAAAATAACTGATGGTGGTTTGCGTTTGACTCCAAAATTCAAAGCCAAATATCTCTCAGGTTCAGGGCAGTTTATGGTCTGAAAGAGCTTTCCAGTGGAAGATTCATATCCTGTGCAGATCTTCACCTGCTGTGCAGACACACATACCGTTTGTCTCTCAACTGGCCTTGGGTTAAGCCAGTGCTTATTTCTTTGAAAGAAAGAAGATGTATTATATGTACTCAGATACTTGGCATATAAAATATGTTTTGGGGTGGGATGAGAGTATCAGAGATGGAGGAAGGTACTTACTTGTTTGGATTAAGGCAGGATTATTTTACCTTTTTGGGTAGAGCAGTGTAGGGCTTCATCTGGTCATAAATGGCGCCTGGTTATATATTAAAAATTGTATATATTTTATTTGGAAGTGAAAAGGGTGAACACACCACAGCACACACTGTGAAGTTCGCTTGACTTGAAGTATTTGACAGAGATATAAACTAGGCTCGTCACAGCCTCTGGCGGACAAGGAAGCGAATGATGACACTATGAGGGACGAGCCAAAATAAAGCAGCCATCAGTACATGACAACTGTCAGGAGAAAGTATGTGATGAGGAAAATGTTTTTATTTGTATGAAATGTGTTTTTCCTGGTTCAATTCTGGCTGGGGACTTTTGTCTCATTCCAGTCACTCTGCCTGAGTAACAAAAGTGAAATTGTCAGAAAAATCATCTAAAAGGAGCGCTATGTTTTGGGGCTCTTTGCTTGATTGACACGTGTTATGAATCTAAACACTCAGCCATGGGCTTCATCCCTCCATCGATCATCCTTTTCTTGACGTTCATCCAGGTCTGAGTCGTGATAGTAGCAGGCTAAATAAAACAGCACAGTCATCCTCCAGCTCCTCTGGGGGACTCCAAGGTGCCCCCGGAACAGATAAAATATACGTATAATACCATCTGTGTCTGTGCTGGGTTCTCCTCCCAGTTGGACATGCCTGGAATCCCTCCACAGGGAGGAATCGTAATTAGATGCCCGAAAACACCTCAATAGACTCCTTTCAACAAGGAGGAAGGAGCAGTTCTACTTGAAGCTTCTTTCAGATGTCTGATCTCCTCTCCCTCTCCCTAAGGGTGAGCCCAGACACCCTGTGAAGGAAACTCATTTGAGCTGCTTGTATCCTCCATCTCATTCTTTTGTTCATTACCCAGAGGTCATGACCATGGGTGGGAGTTGGAACATATATTTACTGGCAAATCAAGAACTTCACCCCTGAGCTTAGCTTACTTTTCACCATGACGGTACAACGCCCGAATGAAAAAGACCCCTAGACTCTTCAGCATATTCACTTGGGGCGGCAACTCATAACATCTCAATTGTATTGCACACATTCGAATTGTCAAACTCCAAATAACCGATCAGTATCAAGCATGCATCAATTACATTTAGATTTTAAAAATCCATTGGGTCTCTTCAAGCCTCCGATGGGAAACCCACTGTCAGCCATCATAACCTTGCTCTTCTTTCACACCTAACAAGTCTACACATTGTTCATAATGTGGTTGAGTTGTTGTCTAATAACACATGTAACCTTTAACCATAGGATCATGATATGATGAAGACTTTATGCAGCACTCAATAAAGTATTAATCCCCGTAAAATGGGGAAAAAGACATTTCAATGTAAAATAATCAGTCAAGGGTGAACACATGACTCCCGTACTCCCTCTAATAACCAATGAGAGGCTAAAAGAAGGAAAGGGAACCTTTATTTGAATGACCCAATATAATGTTACAGCGGAAATATGTATTAGCCTAAACAATTACATAGCATGTGATGAAAAAACAGCAGTGCACACACTGTATCTCAGTTTAACCTTGTGTTATTAACTGAATGCTGACATAGCACATATCAATATACAGAAATATGTAAAAATATAAATAAAAAGCCCAAACGTAAAAAATGATAACAGAAAGACCTGGGTAATGTAGTCTTTAGTCTATATTAATTCATTTATTAAGTGTGCACTTTTATTTTAGTTTCTTCTTTAAGTTCTTTAATCAAGCTTGCATTGAGATTTGTTGGCATTCTTAACGATGGAGCTCATGAAGAAAACTTAGACAGCAATACCTCCATGTGTACAGTGTGGACAACTTCTACCATGTCTGCAGAAATCACTCATGTGGCCACCAGACGCAGCTCAGTCCACAGCAATGCAGCAGCTATGAGCAGCTGGAAACACGCCCGAAAGCAGACCATCCTCAGCACCGGGGAAAACATCTACGATGACCGCTGAAGTTCCTTTCCAAAGATGATGACAGTGCCAACTAACCAAACTCAGGCTGGCCAGACTTCAAAGTGAGTGAAAAAAGACACTTAGTCAGCAGAAAACAGTCCCAAAATCACTCATCACTAGAGTGTTTTGACCAGTACAGTACAGACAATCTAACAAAGCCCACAATAAACACTAGGCTATATGGTCAGACACAATTTACTGCTCTCTGTCCCCTGCCCCTCTTCAACAAACTTCCTTATGGTGTAATTACCCAGATGTAAACAGGAACTCAAACCCAACCTGGTCATTAATCCTCTAAGGTAAAAAAAATGAATATAGGATGATAGTTGCCGAAACTGTCCAATCAATGCTCACCCCTCTTGGTTTGTCTGTGAAAAGTCAATGAACCGAATCAGAGCTGAAACAACAGTGTATCAAATTTGGCCCAAACCAAATTAAATGAAGGTGCGGAAGCAACTTTCTCCTCTGCAATCATTATGTGCTTCTGCTTCCTCTGGTGATCATACGCCACACACTGGAGTGATGAGGGTCAAGAGTCACACATACAAAGTGGACACTGTAATTAGGGTCTATCCACAGGAGGCGATGTGTCAGCCATTGGTTAGAGAAGATGGGAAAGAAGGGTAGGAAGAAAAGAGGAGATCAGAGGCAAGAAGAAAGTGAGGAAGAGAAACGGATATTGAATATCTGAAAGGGCGAGACAGCGGGACAGAGAAGAGGATGGTCGGGGGGGTTTGATGAGATGTGGCCATCGTGTAGGAGGGAAAATACAGGACGGAAAGACGAATAGGGGCATGTGCAGAGGGAAAGAAAAAAGGGTGAAGAAAACACATTATGGGAGAAATTACAGAGATGGAGGGACAGCAGCCAGAACAGGAAGAGTCAAGCAGAGAGCATAATTTGTGAGACAGAAATGGACCACGGACCACTGTGGTGCTTAATTCCCCCATTTTACGTCACAGTGAGCTCTCATAGGGCTAACACGTGTACAGCTAGTGTCCAATTTGGTTTTAGTTTGCGGTGGAAAAACAGGTTGAGCAGGTCCAAACATGGAAAAGTCAAAGAAAAGTGAATTACATGACATGTTCCTTGTCAAATTGTGTAGATGGAGACTGTAATCTAGAGAGGTCCAATGGTAGTTTGCACTTCCTGATTGCCCCCACAGGCTAGAAAATGACCTTAAATTACAGTGAGCTGACCAGCAGGCCATGAAGTAATTGGCACATGGCAATGCTTTCAACAACTCTTCTTTATTAAATCGAACGCTAATGTAACATTACGTTGGCTTTTGCCATTAGGCCAGTGAAGCAACACTGCCTATTGCTATCAATGCTAATGGCTCTGTTGCTCATTGGTTTGATAAATCTGCCCATAAATACGGTGCTCCGTGTTGCTCTCATTACATTGCCCAGGTCTTCAGAGTTGTGTAGGACCTAATGGGTCAAAGTGAAGTGTTGTTTAAGTGTTGTTACTTCCCATCAGATGGCAGCTGCATCTCTAACAATCCTCTTAATACGTCCCACTTGCCTGCCCGCTTTTGTTGCTCGGTTGAGTTTCCGTAAACAAGCAGAAGTGGAGTCGGGGAGGTGAAAGTCTGCCGACGGCTATGTTACCCGGCAGGGGAGACATTTTCTGGATGTGAGGCTCGTCCTCTACGGTGCCTGGGAATTCTCCGTATTATAGAAGTCTCAACAACAGAATTTATTCAGGTGATGAGTTGTGTCCACATCCTCCTGCAGCGCTGTGCGCCTGTTAGTTATAAAGGGCATCCTCGTCAAAGTGTTTGTTCAAAAGACACCAAATCGCATCACAAAGTGCACGGGTACATGTATTTCTTAAAAGAGGGGAATAGTGAGTGTGGCTGTCTGCCACCTCAACCAAAAAGACAGCAATAAACACATGACTACGTTGACCTTAAACGGTACAGTACTGCAAGACACATGTTTGAGCTTCACTGTGCAGAATGATGAATGTGCAAAGTTTGACACCGGGAGGCCGTTTTCATCTGCTGAAGGAGAAAACCTGAGGACGTACACCTACCAGCAGGACTTTGACATCACAGCCAGTATGGAAGCCAATCTTGGTCCAATATGTGACTTCTACAAGTGTGATGAGAAAACTTGAAACCTCCAGTGCACACACATACTTAGTGGAGTGGACTCAGAAGGAGACACAGAGGTACAGTAATTAAACTTTTGAAACATTTGCATTTCCATAGACACAAATGATAATTTATATACATGATTACTTTTAAACATCTTAAAACATGTCTGGAGGGGATATTTAAGTATTTCTTTCATGAGAGATGCAGAGAGACTATCTAAATCTTACCAAGAGTCAAAGACATGCATGAACAAGCGATCACAAATCTGAATAATGTTTACGAAGTTCTTTACACTGATGTCAGAGAGAGATGTGTGGCAAATTGCAAGCCTAATATTATATTATTATATATTATATAATCCCTATTCTGCTGAGGAAACATACATGTCTGATTTTTTAGTTGAACTTTTCTATTGGAGCAGCTGATAGAAACACAGTCCAGACAGTGTGGGTTTGGTAATTCGCAGGTGAAAAGACAGGTAGCCATTTGTTGGAAAGTTGTCTATAACCTGACCCCACAGCACCTGGGAGTGGCCATTATTTTAAAATATCAAAGCACTAAAAAAATAAAGTCCTGAGCTTTGCATTGTAGATAGCTTAGGTTTTTTTTCATGGGTTTCCACTGTAAATCTAAAAATGGCTCTGCCCACAAAGCATCCCTGGGTTAACGATCTTATGGAAGCTGTACGGTGACGTTGTGAGAGAGATCCTGCTACTGTGCAAGAAAGAGACAAGTATTTTGCTCACATCACATCACATCACATGATCACCATCAGTAAACAGCAAAACTTAACCGGCTCTCACTGCCCAGATGGAGGCTGTTTTCCAACATGTATTCATGACCATACAACAGGTTCTACAGGATCTGCTGGATATTACTTATTAAAAGCAGTAGCAATGTAAAATACTTCACTGAACATTTGTGTGTTCATTTGTACTTCTGGGACTGATTAACAACTCCCCCCAAACAAGAGAAATATATTGACCTCATTGATCTAAAGTAGTTGCTGATTCAAATGAGGTCAATCAAGTGCTAATAGCTTATTTGAATAGTAGATGTAAAGGAATATTCTTTAAATATTGTCATTAGATCTATATTATTCCATACTTAATTCATGTTTTTTCTAAAGCTATCATCCTCTCCTCAGTTTTCCCTTGATCATAGTGGCAGGAAATGATGTGTCACTTTCTTACTCTCACTTTCCCCTCTGGGCAGCATTAAAGTTTCATCACTTGTAATAAGTAGTGATTTCAAAGGGTAATGTCATGTAAAGTAAAATAAAAGAAAAAAGGTGAAGGCTTCGTGCTGAAACATCTTCTCTCTCAGATCCTCGGACTGCGCTGTTACAGAGTGATCCCACTTGATCTCATTTTAGTCTGCCCGGGGTGCTGCAGAAGCAACAGCAGTAACAAGGAGGAAAACCACTGATCAGCAGCCAGAAGGTAACGTCATGCTGGACAGTGTAACCGGGCAACAACTGATCTAGGAGCTGAAATCAAAACTTCAGTTGCTCCGTATGCCTCGTTGGGATTGAAGTATGACAGCCAATTCAAGGGCAAACGCTCTGAGTGATAGGGTTCCATCTCCCCTTTGGCATATTATCAATCTTATATCAAACCAAATTGCTCTCTTCTCAGTCTCCATTGAACCATGTGTGTCTATCAGCCACTCTATCTGGACCACATGTTGACTGTTAAATTGATCTGCGCAGGCATCACACAGAATTCGTCTGGGCTATTTTTGTATCAGTGCAGAAGCTTGGCAGTGTGAGCAGCGAGAGATGAGAAACACAAAGCATGCTGACCCAGGATGAGCAACTTGTTGGATATCAGCCAACGTGTTTATTCACACACAACTAATCATTCACAAAGACCCAAGCATGATGCTTACACTTCTTGTAAACGAGTGAACCAAAGAGATTAGCTCCGAACCAGGACCATCACAGTGTGACGCAGCCTTAGATAACCTGGATAGAATTTGTCAGAGGAAGGATGTTGAAAACTCTCCAGATGATACAGTGTTTTGGAATCAACGACAGCATCCAGCTAAAATTACTTACTAGTCCAACAGCAAGAAGCCCAGCTTGGTGTCTGTCAGCTTTTTATTTCATGAATCCTCTCGCTCGATCACTCTCCCCCTTTTCACGTATTAGCTTCCTCCATCTTCCTCTTCGGTCTCTTCGCCTCTGCTGAGCCCGCTTACGATGCCCACTCGATCGGCTCCCTGCAGATCCTCTTATCTCAGCTCATTTCCTCCCTCTTCACCAAACACTCAGCATTTAAAACATGGTCCAGTACAAGATTGCATCCGGTAATCAATGAATTATAGTTAAGCACACAAAGCAGCAAAAAAATGAGTCATCCTTTGTTCGTTCTAATTCTTTCAATGAGGCAATTAATGAAAACAGTTGACAAAGACTCCATAAGACACAGACGTGTCTGAATTTCCACCTTTGATTTTGTACAGGACTTTACTCATTAAGAAAACCATGATGCCTCCAGTCACTCTTTCATCCTGTTCTACCCCTAACCCTCAGTACTCAGGTCCACTAAACATAAGGCTGGTGCTCATTTTGTATTTTGCTTTTAGCTTGACTAAAAACAGAATTCACACATTCATAACTGTCTTCTTTGCATTTCTTTACATTCAATGTGACACCACCTGCATCGAGGTGATGTGAATCTGTAATTTACTCTGATACACTGCATTGATTATGGTGTTAATTGGTTTCCATATCAATAAGCTACAGGGCTTCGAAAAATATATACCTGTGAACATGAGGTGTGAACACATCCATTGTATTTTATTTACATGTTGCATCTAAAAACAGTGACTATCTGATTTGTGAATCCAGGCTGAGATTCTGAGCTTGATTTTAGGATTCATCTGTAAGTCTCCTGGAGATGTAGCCGCAGGGATGAATTTTGATTGTGTTGTTTTTTTCACAGCCAGTGAACAACATGTGCAAGAGCCAATCAGAATGCAATATTATTATGACAGCGGGGACACCAGGGGATTCATTGTATCTGAAAAAACACAGTGAAGATTCTCTCAGACTTCAACTATTGGTCATAGAAGTACAGCATTAACTATGCATAGATTCACAAAACACAACAAAAATCTGTAACTTTTGGTAACTTTTATTCTGAAATCTCTCCTAAAAGAACATCTGGATGAAATACTGTACCCGACAACGTGACTTCAGATAACGAAAGAGCCAGCAGATAAAATGGGGCAACATGTGTTTACCAGCTGTAAGCTGATGCTGAAGGATGCTAATGCTAAAGCTGAAACAGGTCTTGAGACGGACACACTGGACTACACTGACTTGTGTTTTGTTAAACGAACAGAGTACACCATGATGAACGATACAGCCTCGTTGTTTTAAGACTGATGCTAGCAGTTTACCCCTGTGTCCATTCTTTATGCTAAGCTAAACACATCCTGGACCTACATATCTTTGTACTTGACAAACAGGTTAAGTTATGTATATGCTCATCTGACCTACACGGTAAAATGTTAAATGTACAAAAGCATAATTCAGTTTCTATGAATTCATTTTTAAATGAACCAACATTTCCATTGTTCCATGTCTTTCTTGACTGTATATTTGGAGGTTCTATGGAGGATACTGAGGCTCCCTTATAGTCTCCATACACTTCCATTATAATTCTATAATCAATCACAAAATCCGCAGGCCAGATTGGATTTCACTGCTGTTGGGTAAACTCCTCCTATCTGCAAATCGATTTATTTTCAGCAATGAGAAAAAAAAAAAAAAAAAAAAAAAAAACCCTTTCATTCCCCATCGAGTGCATTTTGAAAATTATTCTCCAGATGTCAAAGGTTGCTTTGAAATCTAAAGGTCATGACACACACCTGTGTTTTCTTTTCTTTTGTTTGTTCTCTTTACATGCTTTTTAGCCACATGGAGAGACAGTGGACACTGCAGTGGTTTTAGCAGCAGTGATTTCCCCTGTGCTTTCAGACCCACAGGAAATGATAGGACTTGACAGCTGCGTCCCGCTGTTTGATTTAATCAACTCAGTGTTTCTATGTTTTATATTGATTCATGTAGCTGACCCATAAAGGTTAATAAAAACTCTGATCCAAACATTTGATACTGATGCTGAAAAAAAAGGAAAAAAAGAGAAACTCATTTCATGTCTCAGATTATTACTGTGCAACGCATTGACTTTACTGGACATTACTGCTGCCTTACACTTAACACGGAAATGAAATCTCAGCAGTTAACAATTAGGTTTTTCACAAAACATCAAATAACATGTTTTCTTCTTCTTCTCAGGAAGCTGAATGTACACGTGGTGAGGAGGACCACAAAGCCAGTGAAGAGCAGCAGTCTGAAGTTTTTCCACAGACTTTTTCATCCATCACAGTTTTAGGAGAGAAATGTAGCGAATGAAACACTTTTCTGAAGTTTTTTTTAGTTTAATGCAGCAGCTGTCTGGTGATTTAGATATTAGATAATCGTGCACGACATTAAATAAATAACCCGTTTTGGAAAACTTGGATAAAATGTTTTTCCAGCACAGTTTTTAAAATACCTGATGTCTACAGTGGGATGTTCTCCTGCTGGTGTGTGTCTGTTTGGTCACTTAACCCTCATCCTACAAACATTTAACATACAAGGACTACAGATAAGAATGAACTGCTGTAGAGACAACCTTCATAGCAACTGTTGTTTTTTCTCAAAATATAATTAGTTATGTGACAAACAGATTATTCTTATTCAATAACTCAAAATAGTTTTCCCACACGTTCACACCACGTCCTGATCACGCTCTAACTGCATGTCAGTCATATGCATGACACTCTTTTACAGTCTAAACTTGTATCATAGAACATAAACATCTAATCTGACAGTCACAAAACATTTTATGAAATTATGTTTTGTATTTCTGACTTTGAATGTCAGAATTTTTGTATCACATAAAAACGGATCTTGTATCTGCCATTAGATCTTTGTTGAAACTTCTTTACTGATATGTGTGATTGTCTCTGATGCTCTATGTGCTTTTGTAATGTCTGGTTATGTTATGTTATGTTATGTTATTGTAACCTGGGTTAAAGAGCTTAAAATAATCTAGCCAATCTGGACATCTCCCAACATATTTATCAAATCTCCGGGTTAGTAGAGGTCAGCTGCTCTTATTTCCCTCCACTCTGTCTAGTCAGGGTTGCTCAACAGATTGACTCTCTTAAAATCCTCCACAGTCAGTGGCCAGGGTTTTTTGTGTCATCCTGTCAGATGTTTCCTGGACCACCTGGGTAAGTATGAATGTGCTTTGATGGTGAACTACCCATAAATCCCCAGAACCTGGAATATAACTGAATTAAACCAAGTCACCACAGTATGTGGTAGAAAATGAACTTTTCCCATTTCCTTCCCACATTAGAAGCACTGAACTCTGAACACTGGACTCTGGACACTGAGAACTATTTTTATATTTGTATTTACATTTGTTTCTTGCTTGATATAATTGCAGTACAGATATTATATTCAAACTTACCATTGTCCTTGTAGTGGTATTCATACACTTCTTCTTCTGTGCATCTCTGCTTTATAAACTTAACTTCAAATTCAAACTTAGCCAGTCCAACTTGTAGGTCAGGTCTCAAGATAGAGCTCAATGGGATTTCTGGATTAAATAAAGGTTATATATCCTCAAGTTTTCTTTAGTTTATGGTACAAAAATGTAAATCAAAAAGTTAACACTGCTCTGTAGTCGGAGCCCATGGATGTGTTATGAAGGGTGGTTCCTAACAGATGGATTTGAACAGCATTTTATTGTTGAATTTCAATGCTGAAGATCAAGTCATATTTAGTCCTTGTTTTGCAGTCTAACATAAGGTCAATATGTCTTTTAAACTTATTGTTCATACATTTCTATTATTAAAAGGGAGAAAGATGGTGTTTGGGGAAATATCAGAAAGCCTGTCTGTTCGATTGACAGCAGCTGGCGGGCTGCCAGACAGCCGGTGTTCCACTGTAGAGAATGAGAGACAAAGTAAAGAAACTTGCTACAAGCTACATACACTTGTAGCTACATGTCATGGACACACACGAATGGTTAGTGGTACTGAACAGTAAAGGCCACACCAGACCCAAGTGACATTTACATGCTGTTTAATGCCCTGAGCAGCTAATTCGCTATCTAGTCTGAAAACTGAGCTGAGCAGTGCACTGTTCCTCACTTAATGTTTTCTTAGTCACTGGCTCAATAATTTCAAATGCAGAATGTGTGTTCATGTTTGAAAGTTAGATAAGAAAGAAGGCTTCAGCAGGAAAGTGAACGTGGGTTGTTCAGAATCTGTGGCCCTGTCTTGTGTTGTGTAGCGGCTCTCTGTGACTGCCATCAACAGTATAAAGAATGGACATCATATCTGTGATGTCAGCCACAGGTTTGTGAAGAGCCCAGAGTGACATCTTGGCAGTCGTGCCTCTGCTGTTTCCCGGCTAATCCAAAAATGGGCAAAAACGTGTATTGTCTGCGGAGCTGAGGTGGGCTGAATGAAGCGTGGTTGCCCAGATAAACCACCTGTGATGGCACTCTCCTGTCAGTCAAAACAACCATGTTGTAAATTATGCATAATTTTAAGCCTTAATATAATTTGAATGGGAAATTACTATATAAATTCACCCTCAGTACAGTTGTCATGAACGGGGAAATTAGCTATAGAGACCAAAACAGTTTTTTGTACCAGGCTGTAAACATGTTTATTTCTGCTGTGAAGTTGGACATTTTAACATTGGGACTTATGGAGACCGACTTGTTCTGTAGCCAGCCTCAAGTGGCCGAATGAGGAACTGCAGTTTTTAGTACTTCACACTGGTTTCATTTTACAGCCACGGAGGATGCTGCTTGGTGACTGTCAGTGATAAAACACTGACGTAACTGCTGTATGCATGATTTGATTGTATGAAAATACAGTGTCCATCTATGTATATAGATACTATTTATTAATGAAAAACTAGAGGGCAGCATCATGAAATCCCCAAAACAAATTTCTCCCTCAAGTAATTCACAGGACAAGTAATTCACAGATGTGTAGCAATAACAAACACAATGTACATATAATAGTTTTTTCTATTGAAAGATATAACATGCAACATTCACACACTGAAAACGCTGATCATCCTGCAGGTCTTTGGATTGTGTGAGGAAGCCAGCGTACCTGTAGAGAACCCACACAGACACAGTGAGAACATGCAAACTCTGCACAGAAAGGCCCCAGCCAGGGTTCAAACCAGGAACCTTCTCGCAGGGAGGTGTCAGTGCTACACTGCACCACTACTCTAAATTGCCCATAGGCGTTTGTCTCAGCCCTGTGATGAACTGGTGACCTCTCCAGGATGTACCCCACCTCTCACCCAATGCCAGCTGGGATTGGCTTCAGCCCCCCCATCACAAAACTTTAACACATTACGTTGCATGTGAACATGAGTACTGTCAGGTACATTTTCATTCACTTTACACACAGCCGGTTGTTAAACAATGATAGAAGGCTACTTCATGACTTCATCAAAGTACAGTGCAGTACAGCTCTTTGTCATTGTTTTGATGTGAAACATCCTGCAGCAGCAGAGATTACATACCATGCAGTTAATTTCAGTTGTCCTTCAAAAGGAATGAAACCCTCTACACCAGATGTAGAACAAAGTGGTGTAAAAATAGCTCCAGCAGCCATCAGTCAGATGAATAAGTCATAGCAACAGCAATACATGCATTTTACCTTATTTCTTCTAGTGGTTATTTATTCAAGTGTTTTGTTATTTTTCTCTTTTGAAGTCGTGAATGTTGGAGCCTTGAGTACATGCAGCATCTGTGTTATTTGCAAAAATTTGTATCAAAAGGGAAGCCTCATCTGTCTACTGCAAACTAGATTTACTTACAGGTACAAATAAAATAACCTGAACACAATATGCAGACATGCATGAGTAAAGAAAGGATAAAATAAATCTGACAGACACACTCAAAAACGTCCATGTTCAGCAGTTTTTCTAAGTTTTTTTGCACGATGTTAATATTAAAGGAGACTGCAGAATAATGGCTTTAATACCTTAATTAAACACCATGGTGGTGATTTGACTTCCACCCTTATATTTATGGTAGAAATCAGGGGAGGAAAAAAAAAGGATAAATTAGCCCCTTTGCACCTGACAATGTAAAAGATCCAATTAAATTAATTGGCTGTTTGTTTCACACCTTTTCTCCAATTTTCACAAGATAGGAGGTGGCTGAGTGTCACAGATTGTTACCTCTAAACATGCTCAGCTTCATATTTGTCTAATTGGACACTCCTGGGGACCTTTGAATATACCGCAGACGAGCTATTCTTCTTTGTCTCATATAACTGTCTCTCACAGTAGCTATTATCATAAAAAAAGCCCTGGCTCTTCATGTTTCTTGCTCTTCGATCTCTGTTGTTTTATTGGCTGATAACTAATTAGGGAAATGGGTTTCTGTGGCACACGCTGAGGGATTTGATTGTTGTCTGAGCGGCTGCATTATTTTTTTTTTATGTCAGCTTGTGACAATGTCATCTGACAAAACATATTACAAAAAAAAAAAAACAAAAAAAAAACTTCCTTTGTTTACTTTCCAGCGACTGCTGTCACGAGCTGACATTGTTTTTCCTCACTCATATGTTTTATTCAGCGTCTGAGCCCCTCTTGTATTGACTTTTGTGCAGATTGGGATTCTCCTTTTGTTTTACGCTCCTGTATGTTTTCACTTAGAAGACAAAGGCGATTTGTTTGCACCATTTATGCAGTTAAAAAAAAAAAGTGTGTGTGTGTGTGTGTGTGTGGGAGGGGGGGACGGGGGGTCGCAGCTCGAATAGAACCATCCGGACAGAAATCTGACAGTCTCTGAGTTGTTTTCAGAGCTCAGAGTGAAGTGACAACCTTCTTTTGTGCTACAATGTCTTTGTAGAACAGGAGGAGAATGACAGAGGGTTTATTAAGAATGAGGCATATGTATATTATGTCATAACACAGAGCTATAGCATATGAGACACCTGACAGGAGTCTTTCCTTTTGTCTGTGGCAGCGAACGAGAAAAGAGTGGACAGGAAAATGATTGGAACAGGGTTTTTAAAAAGGCCATTAAGCAATTTGTAAATCAAAAAAGGGAATAAATACAATTTTTAAAATTGTGCTTTTTGAAGCTTCTGCTGCTCTCAGTCTGAGCACAAAATAAATCTGTGTCTCGCCTTATTCATAAAAGTGTCCACTGAAGTGTTTTTCCTGTCTGAGTTCATTAGCCACAAATTTCACATGGACATGACAAAAACAGCTATTAGATGTTCCTGTCTATCAGCACACTCACACTCAGATTGACTGGAAATATTAACTCCAGAAGTTTAGCTTGTTTTTCTCCAGATCCTCTAATTCTCTTGTTGCCCTTGTACATGTATGGAAGATTTAAAACATCTAGAATAAAAACAAAGAAATGAAGTCCGATACAATACCATGTATCATGTATTTTGTATACCATAATCTGCTGAAAAACATACACTATAAAGACAGCTATTTAGCTTTTTATCTTTAATAAATGAATTTGTTTTTAATTGTGACATGCTATATATTTTGACATAGGGGCCCATCACCCATGGCCAACAAAGAAAAATAACCACAGCCTCGAGACTTCCTCCATTGAACCAGTGTTTACCGTAAGCTAACGTTAGGTACCTAACACCAATTATTTTAGCTATAAGCACTTACTGAGGTGCTGACAGCTAAGCTAATTAGTGTTAATGTAATTAAAATACAGTGTCTTCACGAAAAGGAAAAACATATAACAGTGGGTGTTATATTTTACTTTATTTTGTTGTTTTGTTTTTATCTAGTTACATTTTCACACTTCTGAGACTCACGTTTGGGCAAAAATATCTCAAAAGAGTTTGCTGAAATAGGAGATACAGAACCAGTTGGTCCCAAGACAAACAAATAAAAAAAGGGCGGCCACACATCTGGTTTACAACAGGGTACACCCAATAATCAATAGACTACAGTGAAATGGTATGCAAGCATATCATGAGGTCCAGCTGGACTTGAGGCTGGTATTTAGTTCGTGTGTCCCTGTCTTCATCGTATTCTATTAGAGGGCCAATCCAGCTACTCTGCCTTAAAGTGGTCAGGACATGGAGGATTCTTTTGGTTAAAATCTATGTTTGATATTATAGGAGCATATGAATAACATTCAATACAGTAACAGTCATAGCAAAAAAATAAATAAATAAATTAAAAAAAAGAATCCAGTCTGATCGTGAAGGATGCAGCCTGTTTCTGTGCAGACAGATAGATGTTAGAGGAAGGACCCTAATTTCCTTCTAATTTGCTAAATTAGTAAAAATAAGCAGTTGTATGTTTTAAGGCTTTAGTCCCCCACAAGACATTTAGCAAGTCCTCAAAGCTCGACGTTCTCTAAACATAACTGATTAAAACATGACTGTACACACACACCTGCAGCTCGTTGACGTTAATTAAACCGCACAGTCAGTTCCGAAGAAATCCTGTGATGAACTCAAGAACACGTGTACGAGACGAGAGCAGCAGCTTCACTCGGGGTTAAAATGGTTTCATGCGCTCGGATGATTGAAATTATTCAGCAAGCAGTAAGAGAGTAGGTTTCACCTCAACAGATGCATCAGCATTTAGTTATGTCGTGGGCCTCTGGGACAGTGATGTGTCTCATTTCACATACTTACACTTGCTATTTTGAGTGCACAACTGTACTGATCACTGTTAACTATGGCAAAATAAAGTGAGTACCTGGATGGTGCACTCACAACGATCAAAAAGCGTGTAAAGCCTGTGGAACACTGGACACTTCTTGCCCCTAGTGGTCGCCATCTTGGCTAGAAGGCGATAGACCACCGGCTGCTGGAGCTGAAGTCGTTGCTTTGACTACCGCAAAATACAAATGTAAGTTGTGCCTATGGTTTATATTTAGAATTTGGAAGTCAGTTATCAATGCTCTGCACGGTTGCAATTCAGCAAAGAAGAAGAAAAATGTTGCGATCATCATTTCCTGTCAGTGCACAATGGTTATACTCAAAGTGAGACAACACTACCCTGTTGAAATCAGTGCACCACAAGGAAGTATAGTGTACACAGTGAACTACACGTGGCACTATTTGCTCCATGAAAAACAGCAATCGCCTTCTCAGTTCAAAGCAACCTGTGAATATGATACTGAGTAATACCAAGGCTATCAATACTTTCCAAGCGCATTCTGGTGGTTTTAGTGGCTAAAGGAAGAACCTTTTTAGAAAAACAGATTAGTGCTTCTTCATAGGAAGTCTCCCATATACACCTCAGGGGAGCGTTCCAACTTAATCATGAAAAACCAGCAAGGTGGAAAAGTCATGTATGCACCCATTCCCAAAATCAGGACCACTTGTAACCACAAACCAATCGCCAAGTTTTCCCGACCTGGCCTGCCGAGAACACAGCAGTGATAAAGAGGTTTTTTTGGGGGGGGGGTGACCTCATGATCAGAAGCCTGTTGTCCCTGTCCAGCAACACCTCATGAACCATGTTCCACATCCTGCTGGTGTTGGCCGGTCCCGCTGTCCGCTGGGTCCTCTCCGAAACCCGCGAAGTCTGCTCCATTTCCGTCAGACACAGACTAATGATGAGGAGCTGCTGTATCCCTCATAACTGCGTGCTAGAGTCAGAGAGGGTCGGAAATGACTTCAAGTCTCTTATTACTCACATAAAAGCAGGATCTAGAGTTGCAATTACCTACGTGCACCTCAGGATATGTGGAAGCAGAAAAGACAGGCCTGACTTCTTGCGTGCTCTCGGGTGCAGAAACATATTCAAACGGGTTGATGACACGTAATGTTGGCGGAAGAAATGAGAGCAACTGCTATTTTCTTCTAAACGCAACTTTTCCCTTTTCTCATTTTCAGAGTAACAGCTTATATTGACTCTGGTGTTAGTGCATGAGTGGACAGAATGTGAATTGTACTTCATCTGACGGCTACTGTAGAACTGGAAGCGGCCGCACGGTTATTTCATATGCAATTCATCATCATGTCAAACACGGCGCACACATAGAGTTGTCGGTGAGAGCACATGTCCGAAGTCCTCTTTAACTTTGACAGTCTAATGAAAATAAAACAGGGTTGTCAAACAAACATACAGAGAGAGAGAGAGAGAGAGAGAGAGAGAGAGAGAGAGAGAGAGATCTCCTTCCCAACGTGATCGGAAATCATGAGCGGAGAAGAAGAAGAAACGTGTTATGTTTCTGTTGTAGCCATGCACTCGGACACTTCATAATTTTGCCCAGCACATCCATGGCAAATATTTTCCATCATGCTGCCATGAACGCGCAATTCTTAGTTGTGTTTATGTGCGTGCACTGCTGCCTGAATTTTTCTCAGACCAGAGATAAAACTTGGGGGGGGGCCTCTGGGCTCAAAGCCTCCCTCATACGGCACGCAAGCTGGATGTCATTCAGACATGGCTGCTGGCGGGGAAAGATGAGGCATGCGGGGTGAGATTAATAACAAGAAATGCAGCTAAGTGACGGGAAAATGTGCATGTATGAGTGTTGTGTTCATGCATTTACAAGTGTGAATGTCAATCGTGTCTTTATGTGTGTCATGCAGAGGTCACAAATCAGTGTTTTTAAGGAAAAGTGCTGGAGATTAGAGAAGAGGGGGAAAAAGGAGGGTTTTGAGGTATTTTTAGGGATTTGCACCCAGCGCTTTCGCCCAGGGATTCTCCCATTCTTCATTCACGGTCGCTCTCCAGGCCGATGAATGTCATTGTATTCTCAAAGCCTCCTCCACACTCATATAATCAAGGATAATTTCACCTTTCAAAAGTCCTTGTGTAGCTCTCACTACTTGGACCACTGCTTTTTCATTAATTATTTTTAGCTAATGTCCTTATCCAGGACACTTTTGTCCACGCCGTCCATGAAAAAAAAAAAAAAAAAAATGAAAAAAAAGGTCGATACAGTTTCTGAGTTTCAGTTTTTCCATTACTCATATTGAAGTAAAGGTTGTCATTAAAATAATTACTTGAGTTGGAGAACAACATTATCTAGAGAAAAAATGACCAGAGTAGCAAGTAAGTGAAATAAAAGAATGATCCTTCCTCAGGTGAACATGCATTTGTATTTAGGTTCAGTTTGTGATGACACGGTATCTTCTGTTGATTACATAATCTTCAACATACAGCAGAATAACATTTCCAGTCTGCGTCTCTCTAGTGTGATCATCAAATATTACAATGACGTTGCACTCAAGTGGCAACCTCTGTGGCTGTGAAATGAAGCCAACGTGGAGTGCCATAACCTGCAGTTCTTCGAATGGCCACTTGAGACCGGCTACAGAACGAGTCAATCTCCGTAAGTCCCCATGTTAAAATGTCATTAACACTCTGAGCTTCAAAACGTCTCTTCAGAAACCTGTGGGTGGTTCTTTCAAATTTATATTATGATTTGGTAAATGAATCAGAAATGCATGGACCATGTCTAACATAAATAAAGAGTGTGAACATGTAATGGAGTCCTTGTCCCGAGTCTTAGTTCCCAGACACAGATCAGGTGTGACTCCCACCATCTCTCCAGTCACATTTAGAATAGATTACATAAGTGGCCAAATCAGTCTTACTGATAGTGTCTAATATCAAATGTCTCATTAGGCTAATTGGGAGATAACGATGTGACATTTCAGCATGATCAGGTGCAAATACAGGTGTGTGTGTCTTCTTCACTTTAACCTGAGGAAGACCATCTGTGACACACTGTTAGCTCCAGTATTTACACTATGATAGTGCACAGCAGTTTGGAAGCGTGATATACTGTAGTATCTGCTTAACATAACAGACACACTTACTGCTCTCTGTTAGTTCGCTATCAGCGCATATCTCTAGTGTACTGACCTCAGACCAGTGTTGACAACAGGAGATTGCTCCACTCCGAGCTGTGGTCTGTTAACATCTCGCTGTTTGAAAGCTTGATATGTGGAAAAAGGCAAATGTAGAGCCAGTGATGATTTGTGTCATCTGTGTGTCTCGCCGTAGTTTAAGACATTATTCTGCTATATGAGTCATGGGGAGGTGCAGACATGGGATCAGCAGAAAACTGGCCTGTGGATCAAATAATAACCAAAAGCAGCATGATTAAATAGAACAGATTGAAAGTGTGATTTTTTTTAAATTTAATTAACTATACAACTATGCAAGAGTAAAAGGTAAACTACTCCAAAAAGTATAATAAGTATGTCAGTAACTAATAATAGAAGTTGACATACATGTAATTGAGTAATTACAACTCGTTACTACCCACCTCTGTCCAGTTGGAATCAAATTAAGGTGTATGACAGCTCTGTTTCCCCGTTAACCCTGTTCATCTCAAACTGGAATTTATAAAGACGCACACAGCAGTAAACTCAGGAATACAGTGACACTGGAGGTAGTTTAACCAACGTAAGATATTATTGGTCGTCTATATCTTTGGAGTCAGTATGTTAAAGATAAGATAATAGACTATATATATAGACTTTAATGATCCCAGGAAATTCACTTGTTACAACAATATGCAAGGTAGATAAGAAAAATATTATTAAAAAAATTGGGGAGTCCTGGTGGCTTAACTTGTAGAGTGTGATCCCCACTTGGGTGGTGCAGTCCTTCCTGCAGTGTCCCGGTTCTGACTCTGGCCTATGGTCCATGGGCGTTTCCTTGGCTGTGTATTGCCCCTCCTCTGTCTCCCTGCTTTCCTGTCTTCAGCTGTCTGCTCTCACAAGTCGAAATCCACAAACTAGTGAGTCCAAAGTGACTTCATTCAGCCACGTCTCTGTGATGCCACACTCTGGATATTCTATCTGTAGCCTGGTTAGCTCCTCAATCTTCTGATGGAGACATGTTATGTTCCCCATGATAACAGACGAATGAAGACTTTGATTGGTTATCACGTAATGCACCATATGATTACTACTCATGATAAAAGAGTGCATTTTGTAATAACCACAGCAATATGTGATATTAACAAAATGTGAGGAAATGTATTACATATTGCATCCAAGCAATTAAAAAATTAAGATTAAAAAATGCCAGTGTTATTAAGTTATCAAGTATAACTGTATAACATTTTGTCGTAATACTACATAATGAGTCAGATGGAGATGTATGATTAAACTCATAAAACCACATTATTATTACTTTACAGCTACTTTATGAACAGTAAACAAAGCAGAATGTTAAAAGGTTCCCTGATATTCATTATTGTACATTTTAATCAGACCTCATGAAATTGAGAAGTTATGAAAACGATCCAGCTCCTGGCTTCCCGATGCTTTCTCCACTGACTAGATGCTAACTAAACAACTTCCTGCTTCTTTGCTGCTGGAAACTAGCTAAAAGCTCCATATAGTCAACACTATAACTTGCTCGATTGTTATATATAAAATACATCTTTCACCGGGGAATACACTCCTCTCCAGGCCTGCCCTGCATCACATTCACACAATTACAGCCGTTGGAATCTTTCCTCTAACTTTCAGTGCCAACAGGAGCTTGGTTCAGTGCCTTGCTTAAGGGCAGCTTTACTATTCACTTTAGCCCTCCTAGATTTTCCGCTCGTGATCAGATATTCATGTATGTGTGTGTTTTTGTGTGTGTGTGTGTGTGTGTGTGTGTGTGTGTGTGTGTGTATTGCATCACATAAGTGACCAGCTCCTGAGCTCTTGCTGGTAGGAATCCGGTGCCCTAGGGTCAGGTTATAATAAGGTGACACTCACCTTCTCTCTGCTTCCTCCCCTTCAGTAATTCTTTCTGATGTCACCCGCCGCTTCCCCCGCACCACCACCGTTCCTCCAACTTGCCTCGAGAACCGAGGAGCACACAGCATCCACGGGAATGCCAATGACGGACCCGCGTGTCGCCTTCAGCTGCAGGGGGTCTCCGATGATGAGGAGGAGAGTGCAGGAGAGTGCTTTCTAATGACAATGCGGCTCACATTCGGCCGCAGCACAAAGTCCGTCCTCTGCAGCGAGAAATTAAGAGTGCCGTTCTTATTTAAATAACTCCCTTTTGCTTTTAAACTTTAAAGATAGACGCACAGAAAGCCAGATGTTTGCCACAGGCCTTTCCTCTAACCTGAAAATCTCTGAATACTGCATGTGAAATAGCTCGCCATGATTTCATAGTTTATTTTCTTATTTCAGATTACCTCCAGGCGGTGAAACAAAAGATAGTGACATATAAAGGAACACAAAATGCAAATCAGTGAAGCAGGGATTTTTGCTTTTTCATGGTCCTTTTTTTAAAACAGTGCTTCCATTCCTCAGAACTTCTTTTATCTTTGTTCACACGGTGCTTTAATTACCACTATTAACTGCAAGGTTTAATGGGGACTGCGGGAGGATGCGGCGTGCAGCAGCAGTGGACAAATTGATTCCTGAACACAACAACATCTTCCTACATTTACTTGAACACAGGGAGAGGTGAAGAGGAAACGAGCACCTGCATCAGGGAAATGATGGCAGAGCAAAGGCCATGAAAGGAGGTAGAAATTGGCTCCATACAGTGACAATTCTTGGCCACACCTGGTCCCACTTTTCACGCCCAACCCCCTCCCTCCCCCCCAAAAAAAGGGCATGTGTTACATGATGAGCGCTCAGCATGTTGCAGAGAGCTTGGGCTTTCTTTCTGAGGAACAGGCCCTGGGAGTAGTCTTTGTATCAAAATGTGCATACAGACGCTGTGGATCATCGGCCTGGTACATCTGCAACACTGCGTTGATGCAAGCCGCTTTCACACATGCAGAGCTTTATGGCAATTTAAAGGTGCAGTGCGTCAGGTTTTGGAGGCTCGACTGACAGAATATGGATGAGATGGCCATAACGATATTTTCTTTAGTCTATACCAACCAATTCATACCAACTTGTGACTTTCTCGCTAGATTTTTCATTTTCATTCCCATACCTGCTGCTAGGCTCTTCTGCTAGCAGCTTCAGGGTCTCCCTCTCCTCACAGGAAGCAGTAAAGCAGTAGGTGAGGTGTTTGGGGTAGAGATGCTTCTCTCTCACTCTCTCAATGCTGTTCCTGTAGCTTGGAGGTATGTAAATAGTTTGTTTGATATTCTCTTTTAGACTTTTTAGACTGACTTTTAGAGACTTTTGGAGCTAGCGTTAGTTACTTCCATTGGAAAACTGATTCCCTCATGCTAGGAAGGACAGGTGAGGCAACGGTGTTGCAATCAGCAACTACACCACCAGATACCCCCCTCAGTCCTGCACACTGGTCCTTTGACATGTCTTGCCCTTGTCACTTTTATGGAAAAGACACAGCAGCAATCTTACAAGGTCGGACCTGGATCATTTCCTCATCACAAGTCTGATTTGCAGACCACAGCACAGAAAAAAAAAGATTAAATGCAATGCAAGTGCGATGAGGGCAAAAAAGTAATAACCTGACCAACTTGCATAACATAATTGCACGACTTGAACACTTTATTTTGTATTGTGTGCCATTCTACAATGCTTTGTGAGGCAACTTCAGACCTGTTGACATTCTGCACTGTGGCACATCTACTGTGTGCATGTGCTGCTGTCCTGCAGCTGTGATGCGTTTTGGACTTTTTATATAATTATGGCAAAAATCACGACAAACATATGAAGACAGTCACTGCTGTCAAGACTGAAATCTCAGAGCTGCGTGACACTTTGCAGCTCAAGGCATCAATTTTAACATGATTAAATCTTTTTCTTTGTCATAAACACTCATTCGGCATCGCTCTCTCTCACGTAGAAGGAACAGACATTTGGAGGGGTTATCTCAGTCCAACAGATGACTTTCATTAGCAACCTAAACCTCTGCCAAAATTCCCACACACACTATGATCATCACCAGATTCTCAAACAAACACAGATTTCTGTCCCTGTCAGATACAACATGTCAGTGCCATTAGGGATGAGAGAGAATGCATGGACAGCGCCCTCTCACAGGGAAACAATCTCCCAAGAACCAACAATGCAAAATCAAAAAGTTTGATTTCACAGCATTAAAATAACCAGATCTTCCAAACATGCTTCAGCATTACGTAGAGCAAATAGAAAGAGCCGCTAACTTTGGTTTAGTCCTTGACTAGCTTGAACAGGGAAGAAACGATTCAACTCATCTACGTAGACTGTTATTGGAATGAATGTATCAATGGATGGACACCATTGCTGTCATTTCATTGTTTGGTGACTGTCAAATGGACTTGGGGCAAATGTGCACAACCTTGATAGTTATTTCATAGACTCACAGGCCCTGTCCCCCCTTTTAGCCTTTTTAGCTTCAGCTGCACTTTGCGCTCATTGCTGATAAATAGAGTTAATAAAGTTATCATGCTAACAACCTAAACTATGATGGTGGACATGGTAAAGCTACTAAACACCACCAATTTTACATTTACTTAACCATGACTCGATCAAAAGCAAACTGTACTTCAACATAGTAAGGTAGTAGGTAGTAGTATCACAATAAGGCTAGCAAGGCTTTATTCTACTGTTTGTACAGTTTTTCAATCTAACCGTGTCCTGAAGTTTGCTCGTCCTAATGTGAGCTTCTCCAACAGGTAGGTATATTTAAGGATATTTAAGGAGAAACCACTAAAATCTTGACCTTGGTAAAATAAATACAGTGTTCTACACCACACACACACATAAGGAATTCACACACAGAATGACTTTTGTAATTTCAGTTGGACTGAATCATTTATTCATCACATGGCCTCACTCTTGTGGTCCATCTTTTCTCACCTCCTGATACTCATCAGGGGTCTCTGGTATTCTTTGACGGTAATACAAAAGCGCAGATGTGGTAGCTCACTTCACCTACAGTGGATCTTTGAGGACAGTCTGCCTCTGAAGAGAAATACAGCAGTCCAAAAAAAATCTATTTCCCACTGAGTCCCCTCTTCTCCGTGGTGTTCACAAACGCAGTGTACAAGAAGAAGTGCTGTTCTCTCTGGTCTTCCTGAAGCTGAATATCAAAGTGAGAGATTCAGCCTCAAGTTTTTTCATCTCAGTTGTTTGAAAAATATTCATATTCCATTTGCATTAGGCATTTTAACTAAAAGCAACTTGCAAATGAACACAACAAAGTGGTGTTGGTGACCAGATGACTATAAAAACATGGGCTGTTGGTAGGCTTTATGTTGCTTGGGAGTTTTTTCTTCTCCATCCAAGTCCCACAACATGAGAATAATGATACCGCACCATGTTCACTGGGTCACCATTATGGTTCATATTCTGTGTACACCTGTGGCAACTGTTAGTGTGTAATATGATGAAAGTCTTTTGGGTTTATATTACTGTCAAAATACCCAAATGTCAAAATGAATTAACTCACATCTACTCTTTAGTTTTCTCATGATCTTACTCAGTTGTCATGGAGATAGCTAAGGTGGAGTTATATTTAGGTCAAGTTATGGTATTTGAGCAAATTTCCATCCAATGCTTGAAAGCTGAGAAAAAAAGCAAGTGACATGACTCGTCTGTCATGTCATGTGCCTTCTGCTTATTTGTGAAGATGGTGAGCACAAACAGGAAAAAAGAAAAATCCATCCATCATCCCAAAAACATGTTTATGGTAACTGTACTGTGAGTGCAATCAAGTTTAGCATGGGTGGACTCAAAAGGAAATAAGAGAAATTAATCCTGACATTGTTGTGCTATGCTATCATCTAGGGGTGTAACAACCCAGTGATTTGAATCAATGCGCCGGGCTTAATGTTTGAGATAAAGCTGTATTGACTGAATCTGCTTGAGCTAAGCTAAAGCTGCCAGGAATCACAGGTGAGGTATCGATGCAGGTCTCTCTGAAACAGAAATGAGATTTCAGCAGTATACTATATATACACCATGTGACAGAAGAGGTTTATATTTATGTTTATATGTCCCTTCACCACTCAATAACAGAAAATTAACTTCTGTGTGGTCTCTTACACAATCCTTAAGTTTTTGTCAAGAATATCAACTGTGGGAGAGAGAACGCATATGTACCAAACTATAAGTGATTTATGAACATTTATTAAAACTGTGGTGAAATGTTAAACATGCCAGCACAAAAATGTGTTAGTACACGCTCAGCCAGAAATTGATTACTAAAGCCACTACATATTAACATAACTCTAAGGCATTATTAATAATCTCCAGCCCGTTTGAAAGGACTGTTTTATGTTAACCGACTTTCATTTTAGTGTAAACAAACATGAGTGAACAAATTAAACTGAAAAGGCCATTGTAATGTGTTTCCATTTGACATATAAATCATTTAGTCTGTAAAGATTTCATTTGAGGATTTGCATACAGTAGTTTTAAAAAGGCACACATGTAAAATGGTTTTGCATTGACAGATGTGGATCCCTTGACATGAAATCATTGGTTAAGGGGTTATTGGGAGTGCATGGAATTGATTCCAGGTTGAGATGCATATCTAATATGTCAAGGAGAGAGATATGCCTCCCTACAGTAGTGTTTGCTCTCCTCAGGACCATGATAAACATCCACCTGCACATCGAGACCTTAATCTTACCTCCTTCACTTCCACACATCTATGTGTAATTGCTCCGGCAGCAGAAACAACCAACATCCAGAACATGAACAGGCATGGCACGTTGACCTTTCCTAGCTACAGAGGCAACATTCACGTATAGATCATGGAATGGCAAGAGGCAAGTTACCCTAACAGAGGCCCACTGAGCACGTCTGAGGGTTTCTAGCTGTTCCTACTGTAAAGTACAAAAGGTTAGAGGATACAGAGCAATGTAAATGTAGCAAGGCGATTCTGAGCACGACTCTGAACTATATATATCTCAGTTCTAATTATCTATTTTGGAGAATGTTAAGCCTGGGTTGAATTGACAGATTGGGCTCAAACTCAGTCTTTACATTCAAAGACACACAGTGGCTATGTACAAACCGAGTCCATTGATCAGCTGGAGAGTGAAGGAGTGAGACCTCCCCAAAGAGGCACAGTATTACCTTGACCTGTTGGATGTATGTGGATAGCCACTGAGCTCAACAGTACTCTACAGCAGATTTTATGATGGAGAGTAAAAATAGAAAGAAAATAATGTTTTACCAAGAAACTTAAAGAAAGTATGAACAGGAGTCTACAGGGATTAAGACTTAAGTTAGCATGCTAACATGCTCACAATGAAATGAGTAAATGTTTAGCATGTTTGTATGCCACCGTGGTGACTACCCATATTCATTCCTACATTGCTCATGGTTGATCCACGCTGTCTTTAAACTCTACCCTCATTTTTTGACAACATCTTGCACAGTTGTGGTAAAAACAATGTTAAAATGTTGTGATGGGTAGCACCAAACACAAAGTACAGCTGAGAGAATTTCGTGTGTCAGTTTTGGTCTTAAACCTCATGGTGGCCTTAAAGGAAAAAATCATTAGGGTTGATCATCTGGGAACCATGAACGTGTGTACAAAATGGCACTCCATTTGGTAAATGTTGAAATATTGCACTGGATGAATAAAAACTTTGACCTACTGGTGGCAGTATGAAGTCAAGGCATACCCAAAGTTTTGGGGCTGATCCTCTAGGCACCATGTCATGGTTAAATAAAGCCAAACCCCAATGCAGAAACAGGTCAGGCAAGTAAGTTGAAAACAGGACTTTTATTAAGAACACCAGCAGGAATGGAGAGACGTGACTTTGTGGGGAAAGGCAGAAGAAATCTGGGTGGAGGTTTGGCAGAGGCAACGCCAGGCTTGAGAGCTGGCTGACGGGCTTGGTGGATAGTGGGATGGGCAGTCAGGCAGATAATCCCGAAACAGACGGATGGGCAGGCAAACTAACATGATGCAAAAGTAAACTAGTTTCTTGCAATCAAGCATGCTGCATGGACTAAACAAGAGTACAGCCATGATCCAGCGAGGACTGGCAGTTTGTCAGAGCTCTTATAGGCAGGGCCAATTGCGCCATAGCAGACAGGTTGGTGATTGCTGATGATGGACAGGTGTGTAAAGAGAGCAGAGCCAGAGTGAGGAAGAGAGACCACACCCATAGACACACAGAAGGAAAGAAAAAGACACAAGGCTTACGGTTGAATAGTAAAAAAAAAAACCACTTTAGCACTTTAGCACCGTAGCAAGAAACCACTTTTCCTTGACCTCGATGGAAAACGTCACAAGGTCAAGGAAATATGTGAAGGAGAATTCATGAGGAGTTAGGAGAAGACGACCGTGGTGTTCAAAGAATCCGACTGCACTTACACCTAGACTACGTCATGATGCGACAGCGAATGTTATTCATGTGCAGCTCCACAGTCAACAATAGAACACACTTCATGATCAAAGTTTTTATATCACGTCAACACACTGTCACACACTCTCTCTCTGCTGCAGTCTGCATCACACCTATGCTAAAGGAGATAATAAAGGAAGCACTGAAGCTCCTTCCCTTAACAGTTAGAGAATTCGAACAGCTCTTATCATGGCGGCTATGTTAATACTCCCGGATCATTTCACTCAGTTAGGAAGGTTCCTAAGCAAAACTGACTATTCAACCACACCCAAAGTAAAAACACTGAGGCATGGTCACACTGTGGATATCTTTACCAAATGTCATGATAATACATCCAAGAACTGTTGAGACATTTCAGTAAAGAAATGTCAGCCTCTAAATAGAAGCTGCTGTAAATAATTGATGAGTAAAATCATTATTTCTGTTAGCGAAGTGAAACTCAGAGCAGCAGAGTGGTGAGTTTTACATAAACGTTGTTGGACTGATGGAGTTTGTGTTATGGAAATGTACATTATACTGCAATTTATCAAGAGAACAGGTGAACACGGAGGATGAGTTTGCATTAACAGCAAACAGCATGAACAACAACTTAAAATAGGATCAGATCAGAAAACAAAAAGGTATTCTTAAGAAAGGCCAATTTTAATGCAGAAACTAAATAAAGAGGCAGATGTGTTTTTTTTTTTTTTTTTGAAAATAAAAAAAACTTTTCCATTCACAATCCAAGAATCCATCCATCTATCTGTAATGAGGCTCTGTAGGACAATAAATCAAAGTACAATGAGCAGGCACAACCTTTTACTCATAACACTCATAATTAATTTTCCTGTCTATGAGGCTAGAAGAATGAAAAAAAAAGAAAATATCTAGTAAGTCTTGTGCAAATGAACGTCCTCAAGAAACACCACAGGATTACACTTTCCTTTTTCCAAACAGCCTCTCCACATGCAACAAGCACCGCACTCGACAAAGAGGCCTCTTGAAACCTTATTTTGTCGTGCATTGTGCCGTGCGCTGCATCTCACAGTGGGGACAGGTTTGCTCCTGGATTACCTGACACATAATGAGCCGTACCCGGCCATAATTAGATTGACATTTCATGCTAATGGCCCAAACCTCTGTAACTGCTTGTTGTGGTGAATTGTAATATTCAGGGTGAGATCCTTTATGACTGCGCTGCTGATCTACACATGGTGTTCTATTTATCTGCCCCGAGAAGATTATGTACTGATGTCTTTTTAATGTGTCGTTGACGGCAAAGATCACTCATTGATCATGTTCTGCGGAAGTGTGTTTTAAGGGTCGCTGGTCTAAGAGGGGGTGCATGAAAGGGCCGGGCTTGTGTCAGACATCAACAGCACTCTGAGGAGTGCGTCTGAGGCCGGTGGAAAATGATCTTCATCATCATCTCCTTTTCTCTAATGAACTCGGAGGCTGTTTTTTAGCGTCTCTGTCGTCGCTTGACGTATCCTCTCCGTTGTTTATCAGCCAATTTCCCTCCTTCTCACGCCTCCACATCCTCACGTCCCATCATCCCTCCTCCTCTTCCCTCGTTCAATCACGCTGCAATAAAGGCACTAATAAAGAAAAACAAAAACAAGATGTGTCAAGAACTTGCTCAGTGTTTATGAGGTCAGTGCTTGAGTTGGACTCAAAAAGAGGTGCCAGTACTCTCAACCAGCAGCTGTGCCTTTTTATCGAAGGTACCCTGGTGTGGCTATTGCACAGCCCATGTGAAACACACGCAATTCATGAGGAACATATGTGGAAGTAATTGTTTTTGAAATAATGAAAAACAATATTTCCTTCATGGCTGGAAATGTAATACACAGTACATGAAAGTACAAAGTTAGCATGTATTTAGTCCAGTGTACTGTACACAGATCCATTTTTGTAAAATGCTTCAACAAAACTAATTGAAATATGTCATGAATTGTTTTCAACACCACCTGTAGGATCAGTGTGACTCAGCAGCAGCTGAAATCAATACAATTTAGTTCTTTTAGCTTCCTGAATCCATTTCACCAAAGACATGTTGAGTGCTGTTTAACCATACCATAACCATTACCATAGGGCACCAAGTGCTGGAGGGGCATCAAAATGTCCCAATTATCATCATGTTATAAGAATACCGTAATTCCCTTTGTGAACACAGCTGTGTGTGACTTGGTGTACATAAGGTAGGAGTGAACGAGGATGGAGGAGCTGCAGGTTAGCGGTAAGTTAGGTGAGGAATAAATGTACAGTGAAGGCTACAGTGTGTGATCAAATAAAGGTCATAGTGTCTCAAAAGTGTTATTCCACTGCTGAAGAAAGTGAAGGGGGTTAACCCCGAAGGTGTCGTGCACTTTGGCCCCAGGAGACAGCATCTCCCCTGTGCTTGGACAGGAACATGGTTAACAATTCTAATTATAATGATCATAATGATGAATATTTTATTTAAATTTAGTATGAATCCATTCTCAAATGTGCATCATTAGTCTACTATAGGCAAATCTTCTGAGAGTAATAAAATACATCATGGTATATTGCCCTAGCTTCCCCCAATCACCCAGTGGTTTGTTCCATTAGGCTACACCAGTCAGATACACACCTGACATCAGCCCTAAAGCAATGAAAACATGGCATCAAAATGGCAACATGAGTCTGGTGCTGAGAAAAGGGATGTGGAAAAATGTTATCACATTTTCACTGTCCATGGTACTACAGAGGAAGAGAGTCAAAGGATCATCAGATTTCATGGCAAACCATCCAACGTGTAATAAAAAGATGTAAAATCAAAACGTACTGTCTGCATGCTTCACTCTCCATGTAGCAAAAGTTAAATAATCACAAAGTTTCAGCCCTGTTTGGAATTTTGTCAGCTCAGGATGTTTGAAAGAATGGGAACCACACATGCAGTATTTATAGATCATGCACATCATCCCAACCAGGTTGATAAACATCCAAAAACAATTCACAATACAATAAAGTACATAGAACGGTGCAGTGATGAATAATACAAACTGGACAACTGGACTTCAAAATTTGTTGTACAACGTACATATTATATTAGATATGTTATCACATATATCATAATCTACATCACCTCCATGTGTGGCATGGAGTAATGGTGCAAAATAAAAAACCTGCTGGATGCTTTTTATGTGAAACATCTGTGAAGGAAGTGTTAACTTTCATTGACAGTAACTTTCTGTAATAGCAGTATATGAACTGCTGGAAACAATATTTCTGTTTGAGGAGAGACTTTATTTTTGTTTTGTGGAGATGGAAACTAATGCTGCCCTCACGTTATCGAGAGGACAAGAGTTTTAGAGTTAACAGCATCAACAGGAGCGGATCAGAAAACAAGGAGGTCTTTTCACCAAAATATGATAAAACATACTCATAAAAACATTGGTAATGAGAGTAATGATTGGTCGTAAAGTCCTCGTCTCTCTCGCCCTTCCTGGAAATCCATTTTTATAACTGCTCTGACGGAGCTGCATGTTGCTTTTGTTTCATGGTTGGATATGTGCAGAGTTCTAAATACACCAGTGACTAACTACACATCTTTACTGCATGTTGTAAAAACTTGCATCTGGTTTTTATGTGCTATTCAACTGCAATCAGAACAACCAGTAAAAATGATTGTTTTTTACCGTAAAGTGAAGTAATGCCCCTGATTTCAAGTAACTCTCACACTCAGAGCAAAGTCTCATGACTGTGGGTATGACTTGTTGAGAAAGATTGTTGTCATGGAAGAGCGGAGGGGCATGAGGTGGCTGAGGAGCTGGAAATGAAGAAGGTGAGGGAGAAGGGGAGGTGTGAACCTCTCTCTGGTGTCAGCGCGGGAAGTCTTTTATTCATACAGTCTCGTGCTGCTTGCCCAACTGTGGAATAAGGGGTCATTCCCACAGTACATGCATTCAGATGTGGGCTCACAGATCATCACTTCCACATGGATGGACACAAAGAATGAGCCAAGGAGAGGCTGTGATATAGATGATGTTTGGTGGGGGGAGGAAGGAGGGTGGTGAGGGAAGAAAAAACAAGGGCAAGTAAATTAAAATAGAAGTTGAACTTTATGCATACACTGGACACATTGTTTTTGTCTGAAATTATAATTATGGAGTAAACTGATTGAAGATTGAAAAGTCTATATAATGATGACACCATACATTTAGGTTCCATATAATCTCAATTTCTGACTTATTTCTATACAGATTAAATGAATGAACAAACTTGATGCCAACCTGCTGTAGTTACTTATTGGTGCAAAGCAATAACGTCAAACAAAGTTATAACTATGCAGTGCACACAATAGCTTTTGTCTGTTCCATAAATTCTGTATAAAATTGTAACAATTTCAATTTATCTCTTCAGTGAGCACTTCTTCTCTCTGATTTCCAAAGTGGTGTTGATTCTTTCTTCACAGAGCCGAAACGGAAAGTGATCCAGTTTACGAAATAGTTGAAATTCAGTTAAAACAAGGGAAGCATGCAGACTGACTGCTAAACACAAATTTACATGAGGCTGATGGAAATGACATTAGTTTTGCAGGTATTGGGTCACAAAAATTTCGAACTGAGCTGAAAAAGTATAAGAACGCCCATGTCAGGGTGCCCAGGTTGTTCACCTGGTAGAGCGTGCACCCCTTATACAACGGCTCAGTCCTTGCTGTAGCGGCCCAGGGGTTCAATTCTGACCTGTGGCCCCTTGCTGCCTGTCAGCCACCCTCTCCCTCTCTACCTTCCTGTCACTCTTCAGCTATTGCTATCAATAAAGAAAAAAACTCCAGAAAATAATAATGAAAATGTGTCATTAAATTCATACTGTAGCAGGACAAGCTGAAAAGTCATCAAAATTCTGTTATGGTACATCGTCTGGGAGCCATAAATGTACAAGATTTTTGGCAATCAATCTAATAGATAAGGTGTTACTTGATATTTTACAAGGTAAGTAATAAAAATATTGACCTGCTGCAGCTGGTTGTGTTGTTAAAGTGAGGAGATAAAAAATTTCATCCTCTGGACACCATTAATATCTGTACCAAATTTCATGACAGCTAATTTAATAATTGTTAAGATATTTTCAAGGGCAAAGGGCTAGACTGACTGACAGACCATCACCACCACCTCTAGAGCTGTGTCACTAGCGTGTCCAAAAACCAATAACGATGAGCCTTAAAATTTTAATGTAGCTGTTTTATTGTAAACTGGAGGTTCATAAAATGCAGTAAAATTAAATGTAGGACAGTAAAACTGTTGCCTGAGAGTTCATCTTTCCTCTTAAAGGAGCTCTGTTGTGCAGAGAGTCGAGGATAGAGAATTGTTCATGCTGAGAGTGACCAGGCAATTTCTCTCCATCCATGGTTACGCATCCATAGTGTACTTCACGACCATAATGCACCGCAGGTCTGGAAACACACACACGCCTCTCCATGGGATGATACTACACTTCTTCACTGAGTCACGCACACGACACCCTGAATATGCCTCCTGGACAACAGCCAGGGCCAGACACACGCATGTACACACACACACACACACATCACGTGGCCACTCACATTTCAAACTCGCCATCAGACAACCTGTCACCCTCTATGCTATGTGTCCTGCTGAGGCCTCTGTCAGCCGTGACTGACGGGATGACAGGGGGACGCTGTTAAGAGTCATGCCTGGGTTGGTGGCCTCACAGCTGGGTACTTCCAGCACCACACCTGGGTACCCCGGCTGCCAGCCACGCCAGCCAAACCAGGCACTGACGAGAGAGAGAGACAGAGAGACGAGCATCACTCACACAGAGAGGCTGAGATCCTAAGGAGATTATTCAAGATAGAAGGAGGACGCTGAATACGGAGGTGTGACAGACCGTCGGACTTAAGTAGCTCATAAAGGTGAAACCTGTGTGGTAACTGAAGGCGACGCATGTGCAGCAACACAAACATCGCACAAGGACACAAATGAAGTTTGTTTGAGGATGGAATTTGTCAGAAGCCTCAGAGCTTTTTGGTGTGGATTGAAGGATTACAGGAATGTTCAGTAAATCTAGTCTGTAAGCCTCAATGATAGACGCAGACAGCTCTACTACTACAGCTTTCAACAGTCCAAAAGTGACAAGGAGTGGTGCATGTTTGCATTATATTCAGACATATATGGACCACATTCTCAGGGAAAAAAGAGTCTCAAGCCCAGGAAAAACTCTTTGTGAAGGTCCTTTTTGATTGCAGGGACCTTTCTGATTCAGATCTCAAGAACTTTACCTCCTTTTTATCTGCAGGAATTCTGGTTTTAGTTCCTTGGTTGCAGTTCCTGCCCTGAAGAAGGATCTTCTCTAAGAGTCAAACATTCATTCATAAAAACTCTCCAGATACAGCGGCAATTATCTACACCAATCCATGAAAACTGCACACTTCTTTCTTATTACAGTAGGTCTTTACAGATCAAACAGTTACGGGGACTCGCTAAGAGGAACAGCCAACTGGGGAGCTTCCCCAACAACATCATACCTCCACACTCACAGGACAAATGACTGTATTCTTCTTATGATCTTCAAAATTCTTTAAATGCAATGAACATGCAAAAATGTTGAGTTGAGTCAATTTATCTGGTATTTTGACAGCGGGGCCATGCTTGTACAATCTGAGCCAATGCAGGTAAAAAAGATAATGCGATTTTGGAGGTACTGCTAGCTCCATTCCTTCTTCTACTGCAAAACTGATCTGACCAAAATATCTTCAAATATGTACTGTTCTAGTTAACCGAACCAATTTTGTATTAAAGTATAACTTCTGCTAACTACTGCATTGCATTTCCTTTAGCTGCTTCACATAAAAGCCTCCTGCTGGCTCGCTAGTGGAAAGCTTTAAAGCAGCATGTGAAGTTCCTGCCACCTCTGCATGACTTCTTTTC
The DNA here is from genome assembly GCA_028641955.1 of Protonibea diacanthus. Taxonomy (NCBI): domain Eukaryota; kingdom Metazoa; phylum Chordata; class Actinopteri; family Sciaenidae; genus Protonibea; species Protonibea diacanthus. The sequence goes on from CM053991.1 coordinate 18,632,403, forward strand.
AATCTGAGCTACAGATATATAACTGTTATTAGTCCATTGTGTTAATAATTCCCCTTTTCACAAGTTGTCAAATGTAGCGAAAAGACAAATTTGAATAAACGTAATTGACTTTTAGTTCTTGATTGCAGTCTTGAGTTTAGTTCCTGTGTGACTTTGGTCGGGTAGAAAATAAAAATGCTTTGAAAGACGATCAGAGTGAATTGCCATCTGACCATCCATCCCTTCGTATGTACACATAACTGATATATCACCGTCCGCCAAGAAACTCACGGCTGTGAGCTCATTAATTTTCGATGAGCACAGACATGTTGGCAAATGTGGAACACGGTCACCTTGTTTACTTGTTTACCAAGAAGAAAAGTTGGCTCCGTTGTAAGTTTTGGGTGACTTCGCCCATCAGCAGCTAATCACAGAGCAGCTGAATGTACAGTGAGAGACGAGCCCTGACCCTCCGATAGACACCCGGCCAAGCACCCAGGCCTCAGATGCTGCTAATCTAATCACCTCGTCCACATGGCAGCTCACCTTCCCTCACCTCAGCTCTCACAAACACACACACACACACAAACACATGCACACACTCCAGAACTTGTTGTGCCCCAGCTGGGAGTGGAGCCACCCAGACACAGCTCACTGGAGCAGGGACCAAACCAGCACCTGCTGCCTGGCTGGGAGAACCACATACACACACACACACACACACACACACACACTTTTAACTGTTGTGTCTCCCAGGCTTTGTTTTAAAGTGAATTTCCTGTCCTCCCTTAAGAAATGACCTTCACTTGTTTAGTTGTCCCCTTCATTTCTCCCCACCCATCATCCCTCCTGTCCTTTATTCCTCCGTTTGTCTCCTTCCTCTGCGGCTTGCCTCTCATTTCCTGTCTGTTTTTCCTTCACTCATCCTCACGCTCTTCTATTAAATTTTTACTGCTGAAATACAGGCACAGTTATTGCTCTTATTCGCCCATTTCAGGAAATCTCCATTATACAGATGTAATACAGTCATATGTCTCTGCTGTTGGAGGGTCACATGACCATATGTAATCAGACTTGTAGAAATTGGAATTTTCTTTTTGAAACTGACTGTGAGCCATCATGGGTACTCACTTCATATATGTATATATATAGTACAGTATGACAGCAAGTCAGCATGCATACAATGCCAGGATCCTGAAACTGAAGCAGCTGAATGCATAAAATACCTTTTTTCTTTTTTCAGATTCTAATCCCACCTTCCTGTAAATGTTTCAGTATCCCTTCTCAAAATTCCTACTGTATTCCCTTTCTATAAAACACTGGACTGCTTTTGATGTATAGACTTGGGGGAATTTATATAAATGTATTCATAATATTAAACCATTTGTGACTGTTAGCTTGTGGGTCTTAGTAGCTAACACACAAGGAATGGATAATAGACCAGTGGAATTAGTTAAAATCTTACCTTGTCTTTCTGACCTAGAAGGTGAATGTATGGTATCAGCATGTGTGGTTCCCAGTCTGAAGCTGGTGGTCTCCTGGTTATACTGTTGATGATGATGGTTTTACTGTTGCTGGTGATTTATACACAATTCAAGGCCAGCATGGCTACCACAGCATTGTGCAGTGGCATACCATCCATTTTGTTTGTGCTTAGTGGGACCATTGTTTGTTTATCGCCATTACAATGACCCAGAACACACCTCCAGGCTATGTAAAGGCTATTTGACCAAGAAGGAAAGAGATGGAGTGCTGCAACAGATGACCTGGCCTCCATAATCACTGACCTTAACCCAATTGAGATGGTTTGGGTTCAGCTGGACTGCAGAGAAAAAGAAACGCTACAAACTACAATGTAGAGAATAATAAAAAATAAAGAAAAAACACTGTATGAGGAGTTCTGTCTAAACTTTTGTCTGGTACATCATATTATGGATATTAAGATGCTCTAACTGGCAGTTATGATATGTAAAAACTCAGTCATGGTTGGTTTAGGGCCAGAAGTTACTGGTGGTAATGAAGACTGCGTTTTCATAGGTAAGCATAGTGAACTGATTCTTGAAAAGAGGAGACAGTCATAGGTCTACCATGTCACATTGTTCTAATAAAGCACATACAAAAACAATGCTGTCTGACATGATTCTGTCTTTTGTCCAGGATTTGCATGCATCCTTTCTTATGAACCTTTTGTGGGTTGGGATGCAAATTTTGCGGGAAAAAGCAGATCCTGCCAGTAACAAAGAAAAGTACTACTTAAAAAGGTAATAACAGACTGCACTTTGAAGGACTATTGTTGAGATATGCCGACCATACATAGCATCAAAAATGGGGTTTCATTTTCTTGTGCCCATTCCGAAAAATGTCATCCATCCATGCAATTAAGATGACACACACACAGGCATGATGTGGTGCGTTCTGCACCCATGCCTTGTTGGATTGATGCTTTGTGTTTCAGTCAGTGTGCAGCTGTGGCACCTGAGCCACCAAATCCTTTTCATTATTCTCCCACTGAGGAGCGGGCTACTCACTAAAAGAAAGAAAAAAAAATAAATGATAGGACAAATGGGTCAAGTATTACTGTGTAGGCCAACGCAACACAAACCAATAAATTAGTTTTTTTTTCATTATTTTCCAAGGTAGCAGTCTGTCTTCTGACAGTGCTGATCCCTTGTGGTTCTAAATAACCTGCTTAGTAGCCAAAGATACCATGGCTGTGACTGAGGGATTTGAATTGGAGATTTAGCTGCATGGAAGCACGGACCATGGTGACACCACATCTGCTGCCCCTTCTCTGTTCGTTTTTAGCTCATTGCAGGCCTGAAGATTTCCGGCCACAGTGATAGTCACAGTCAGTGGTCCAAGGAAAAGGCGAAGAGGTCCTGCTGAGCATACTCAAGGCACACAGCTCCTCTGAGCATCATGCACTGACTACACACTACTGCATACTGCTGTAAAAAAAAAATCACTAAAATGAAAAACATCAGCAAAGCCCATTAAATGTCATTACACAGTGCAACAGGAATGGTATATTAAAAACCAACATAATTTGATAAGTGGAAACAATATGATATACCAGAGTGTCAGTGTTGAAGGAGCTAATCGTGGACTATAACGAAAAAAAAAAACACAACAAGAGATCTAAATCATCAGTGTTACAAGAACAAGTAAAAGTCGATTAAGCACTCCTTACAAGTCATGTGATCCATTAGACAAAGAAAGGTAGACGCTTCTCCTGCTCGCCACAATAAGAACAGAGATCACTGATCATACTCACGCAGAGGCAGGTCTGGCAGTTTAATTAGAAACCTCCTGTAAATCACAGCGCTGCTGTATCAGGATCTCACTGTAACAGTAGAATACCCTGCTGGTCATATTCTAATAATAGAAGTAATCAAATAAATCTCTGTGTCCAGTACAGATATGACCACTATCCAGAGCCAACAGACCAAGGTCTATCACGCCACGAGGCATTAACAGAATATTACAAGTCTGAAGTTGTGAACTGGTGCTGCTCATGCTGTGTTCATGTCATAAGGGAAATTTCTTAAAAGCTCATCCAACTTCACTCTGAGTAAAATGGAAGTCCTAAAAAAACAATCAGATGCTTCCTGTCACCCAAAGTTCAAGATCAGGTGCTCTTTTGTTAAAAGACAAATCGTTCCAGACCTCTGACCTTGAATAAAAACAGATGTGAACCTTTTTGTGAACCGCTGCAATCTAACTTTCTCCAGTCACTATGCACCACATAAGGTGACATCACTTCTCCCAGCAATGTTGGCTCTTGCTTGTAAGTCGAGTGACAACATAGGGAATGCATACCCAGTCATCAGGCCAAGATGCCATTTCCCTGTATATGTCAAAAATGGTTTCATCTTCATTCAGAAAATGGAAATCTATGTACAATAGCTGTAATGTTATTGTAGTTCATATGCCCTCAGACAGAATGGGGAATATAAAGTATGACTTCAGTTCATCAGGTGGCCATAAACATGACAGGATGCATGACACAAGATGTCTTGAGTCCCAGGATAGCAGTTTTCCACCCTGGCTAAACACAGCCTGGTCCAAGCCACGCTTTCCCTTCTTGAGTCGTCGAACGGTTTGCAAGAACTAAAAATCTTTGTCCATGGCCTTGCACTCCAGGGTTTTGCCTCTGGGACTGCAAAAGCTCCAGCCCTTCTGGCCACCTAGTACTTGTCTGCTGCCTCAGAAGACTCCTGGGCCAACCAGGCCTGAAAACCATTGTCCACTTTTGAACATGGCCCACTTGGATTCCATGTCCTCAACCTACACCAGGAAACACACCTCCTCTTTTGGAGGTGTGAATTGATGACCTTGTGGACAGGGCCCTCTGTTAAAGGTAAAAATCACAATCACCACAAAATACACAGTTGCAGAGCAGCGGAGTAAAGGAAAAAGTTAAGTCACAGGGTCTTGGGTGAAATCTTACAGTGGCTAAGTGATTACAGCCTACAGTTGGAGATCATTATTGCTCAGCTTTAGTTTTTGAGGGCTTTTGTTGAAGGTTTTTATTAAGTTCACTAAGCACTTCAAAAAAGCGGTCAATCAGGGACAAGCTCACTAGGAACCTGTTCATTCCATATTCCTCTCATCTTAATTGACAGCTTAGTTCATACAGAATACATTAACATATTAAAAAGGACCTTTGTTACCTAGGGTAATATTATCATCTATAATAAATGAAATCATGAGGTGCCCACTAACATGTTGTGATCATATATCTGTCAGCTATTTTTTCTTTTCTTTAAACAATCTAAATATAGCCTAAAGTTGAATTGCAATCAGCATCATTTCGTATGTCGTGCCTCTGTGTTGGACAAATGCTCATGTAGGTTGAAAAGAGTTAACAGGGAATATAGCCTTTGATGAGGCATTAGTGCCAGTTAGATGCATTGCTAAAGAACCAGTTGTTATTAAACAATAGAGTTAATGGAACCTTAAGGGGCTGCTATTGATCAGTGAGCTGCCACTCTTTTAGACTAATGTGATCAATAATTCAGCCATAGCCTGAAAAAAAAAAAAATCATAATAGTGCCATTGGCATGGCACGTACTCCTCCGACTCCTTTTGAGAGAAATGTGAGATGTACACCTCCTTACAAAACATTTCCATTTGTGAGACTGCAGTAAAAGCCGCATGCTAGGTAGATGCTATTAATACTACGTATTCATGGAAGAGTGAGCACTTTTCTATGAAAGGCAGGCTCTTCGTCTCAGGGAGGAAGCAGCAAGCCGCGTCTGCATGGTAAAATGGTTTTGATAATGGGATAGGTGGAATGCAGCTGAACTTTGGAAAGGGAGTAGAGAAGGTAAAAGGGGAATTTGAGAATGGAGGGGAGGACAAAGAGCTGGGGTGTGAATCAGTCAGACAAAAAATAAAGCTGTTAAAAGCCATTTCATTTACTGACAAAGGGGAGCGAAAGTCTGGAGAAACTTGAACCTTTGAAGGTTTCCATGATAGTTAGGTTTGATTGTTATGTACTGGAGATGTGGAGCAGAATACAGCCACTTGATATTGAAATATACAGTGTATCTGTCTGAGCCTTGAGTAAAGAGGGATTACAGGAAGGCATACCTTACTAAACAGGGCCGTAGATACCTCTGTTTTACCCTTGATTCTTCATTATTAAACCTCTACAATGCAATATTTTGGTACAGATACCAAAATCCGTCTCTCTGGAATATGAAATGGGTTGCTGTACTATATTCTTTGCTTTCAGCTCCTTGTTTTAGTTTGGGAGTCTAGCTATGGCAAACAACTCCACCCTGCTCACACTTGGGTAACCAATCGGGTCGTCCAAATTGGACTGTGTTTTGGCACCAAATGACCAAATATGTGCCAGCTTTAGCCCATATATGGCTGCCAGATTTGGCTTGGTTTTAGGAGTGTAGGCATCGGCCAATTTGGGTCCACTTTGCAGCACTTGGGCCAACTTTGGACTGGAGACAGCCCATTGGATCAGACCAAGAATCCCTAGGCCCGTTCTGGTGGGACGTTCATCTTTTCACACATCAACAACACCAGTCTGTGGACATTCACAGTTGTAATTGCCCCATTGCCACTCTCTCCCAAGGTGTCCCCCATGGCTTTGTGCTTGGCCCGCTTCTGTTTATATTCTAAAGCACTGGTTCTCAAACTATGGAGAGAACCACTGGTTGTTCACGATCTCCCTCTAGTGATGTACAAAGGAATCTCTGCAATATTCTAAAATAATGAAATTCTTTTGAACGTCAATACTTTAAAAAAAAAAAAAAAAACAAAGATTTTTTTTTTTTGGCCTTTTCAAGCTTTATTTGATAGAGACAGCTGAAGAGTGACTGGAATGCAGGAGAGAGAGATGGGAATGACATGCGAGAAATAGCCACAGGCCGGATTCAAACCCTGGGCCTCTGCAGCAAGGACTGAGCCTTTGCACATGGGGCGGCTGCTCTACCAACTGAGCTAAACACCGCCCCTTGAATGTCAATACTTAAACAATGAGATTGCTGAAATGTAATTAAAAATAAGTATTGTCTTTCCTGTATTTTCTTTTGTTTCAACTGCTACATACATAAAAGGTACCAGCTGTAGTTTTGTACAATGTGGCTGTCACCAATAAATAATCCTATTTTTAGAGAAAAATGCATGAACTGTCTGTAGCTGTGGATCAGCCTATATTTTAATGTTGGTCATTATGATGGTAGTTTGTATTTTCTGAGGGGTCTGTGGTGTAAAAAGTTTGAGAAACAGTGATTTAAAGGCTTTCTCCTGGTGTTTCAACTGTGATACAAACAACAGCTGTGTATCTCTTGGCCATTACATGCTTTAGCCTAGAGACTTTTCTTTTTAATGATGTTCTTTGGTCTTTTTCTGCATTATTCAAAGTAGTTAGTTAGGTTACATAACTCACATAGCTGTTTCCAGTCTTGGTCTTCACTCATGTTTAGCCCATTTTGATTTTACTCTCCCTTGGACTCGACTGTGGTCCAGGTACTTGTGACAGGTATTTTTACTTTCAACGTTTCAACAACCTGAGATGAGATTACGTTACAGTTCAAAATATACACATGGTGGATATTTTAGATAATGATTCCACTATGTTTGTACATTTTTTTTTTTTTGTACAAGTTTTCCCAAGCCAACAAAAATGTACATCAATAATGAAATTTGATCAAAACAATCAAAACAAAATAAATAAACAGCTAACCGAGTAACGTTGTAAATAAATTATGAAAATCTAAATAGTTTGAAAAAATGTAAGCACATAAGATCATACTCTCAATATCTCTAATATCCAGACTTATGGCCTGAACTGAAAATATGAGTTCATAACTTCCTCATACTCTTTCCATTCTGCCCAAATTAACTCAAAAGTCATTAACTCGCTGTCCCCATATTAAAATGCATATTGAACTTACTCACTTTAGCTCTGTGATGGCACTATGGCTTTCCAGGTGGCTGACAGTTCTTTTAGAACATGTAGCTCATGTGGCTTACCTTCACATTCACTGAGGGGCTGGGCAAGAGATGTATTACGTCACATGTCTCAACTTGTTCTTACCTCTGGCTATAAGGAGATTAGATTAGGATCATATCCTATCACGGATAAAAATAATAGTCACATTCATCCTGCCCTGTTTTCTGTCTTAACTGTGACATGACTCAGGAATAATACAGAGTAAGTCATCATCAATCAGGTTGCCTGTCTATCTCTCGGTGTTTGCCTGCATGCGTCTTGTTTTTTTGTCACATTTTTATGACAGTTTCCTCACTTCACCATCACAAGAGATCAAACAATGTAAGTCATGCTGTGTTTCTCCCTGCTAGTTTCATTTGACTGGATTTGTTTGAAGATTTCACGACTAACCATCTCATCTGTGGTGCTTGTGAAGCAAAGACAGCAAGACACGGAGGGACGAAATACATACAACATTAGCAGAGATGTTTGTCCTTTTGACTGTCCAGCTGGTCCATGACAGTCAGCTACTGGCAGCCACGCCACCCAGTGACACAGATTCTCCTCAGCTAGTCATTATCTGGGCAGATATGCCCGGGGCGAGGATGACTCTTCTGTCTTCCTCCAGTTGCTCTTTTTTCCCCTCAGTTTCCTGCTCTCTCCTTTTGTTATCTCTTCTCTATCCTCTCCTTTCTTTCTCTTCTTTGTAGCACAGACTGGGCATTATATTTCATTTATTTTATTCCTATAGATGTACAGATAGACATGACTTTGACCAAATAGCACAGTGGTAAGTAATTTAAAATGTCATGTAAGTTTTATATGTACCTGCTGTTTTTGAACAATTTAAAATATAATGCTCACATGTGAAATCATATTTTTTTTCTGTACCTGACAGAATTTGATAACTTATGATACATTCATATATGAACATATGTGGTTTTAGTACTTTTACACATGAGAACCATATTTGTACCTTTGAGACCTCAGATTTGGACTTCAACCTGACTTACATTATTTTCTTGGCCACTTGAGGGCAGTACAACAAGCTGTTAAAGAAACATCCATATATAATTGCCTCATAAAGTTGAACAGGGCAATGTGTTACGGGTGAACAGTCAACTATTTACATATCCAGCAGACATGAGATACAAGTCAGTATGTCTGCTGTGAAAAAGGTCACTGAACACTGGTTACTGCTCATGCACATAATCATTTATGTACATTGGTTTAGAGCATTGTACTACATATTGTATTTTGTACAGTCTTTACTGTGCCTATTTAATTAAACTAAATTTGATTTCATTTATATAGCGCCAAATCATAACAATCATATAATAGAATCCATACTTTATATTTATACGGTAGGTACGATGAAGACATTTGATAGGTGCACGTGTCTGTTAATGACATTAGATTTGAGTATTTAGTTCACAAACTCTCTCCTCTCCTCCTCTCTCTCCGTCTCTCGCCTCCTTGCTTTCCCTAACAAAATTACACAGATAAAAGTACTCAAGAGGGTGCTTGTTCACACACAGATGAACAGGCAGGCAAACTAGCAACATATTCAATAGCTCATGTACCTACTTCAGAGCAAACAACAACAACAACAACAACAAAAGCCTTTCAGTATCTCAGTGCAGGTTTGATCAAGGCTGCTTTTGACATTATCAGCCCCGTGGGTGCTCTTACTTTTCTCTGCTCCATATACCTCCTCTTCAAACTGCACGCTCCTGAAAGAATTAGCAACCTGTAATAACAGTGTGCCAGGCTAAAAGCTATGGTCTGCTACACAGCGTCAGCTCCAGACCGCAGTTCAGCTGCTTATAAATCTTCTAATAAACATCTGGGCTTGCTATAAAAGGGAGGAGGGCTGAGCATGTGCAGTGTACCTGACACCAGATATTCCCTGTGACACCAGGCCTTAAGGACACCTGGAAACAGCTTTGTGCGCTTTCACCGGCTGAGCGGGGGGGGCACCAATGCCCCAGTGTTAACCCAGCTGAGAGTTTATGAGGGAACCAGCGCACTGTGTTTCCACACTGCTTTGCCCCTGGTCCTGAGCAAAATTACAATGTACAGGTATGTCTAAGCAAAACTGAAAACATATAAAACCTGTACCCTTTATCAGTTACACTGTGTAACACAATATTTGTATGCTTCTGGGGATTCTCCGATACGTTGGCCTCGCACTGAACTGTTTCTGCAAAAGAAAAGGATTTTCTCAAGGGTCCATCAGAGCTGAATGGCTTGAGTGTTTTCCCTCGTGTTAAGTATGGGATTAAAAAAAAAACACCACTGACATATTAGCTGGTGACAGGATCCATGTTGGGGCACTGGTTTATGCTTCCAAGGCTGCTGATCCCTACGCCCGACTGAAACTGGGTTTATAGGACCCAGGGACCTGCAAAGTTCCAACATGACACGCTAATGGCTTTATGTGTTTAAACGGTGTGCACTGTACCATTTCATTGCACGAGCACTATCTGTGAGATCTGACAAGTTGATTCCTCGGAGGGGAGATAAGAGCCAATTTGTTAGCCCAGTAGGATTAACCACCTCCCTCCTCTGGATTTTGGCCTTTGCTTTGGAAGTGACGGACAGGATCCAGCTGTCAGTTTCAGCCTGGGAGTCTGACGGTGCGGTGGATTCGGGTGAGGGCGCTTCACGGATAATGACCAATGATTCAGCACTCAAGCTTTATTCTGCTATCGCTCTGTGTAGCTGTGATATTCCAAAATTCACACGTTTGATTCCAACGTCAGCCAACTTTTCCATGAACTAAAAGCTGAATCCCAAACCTCCTTTGGGAATCTTGCTCCTGGCTGCCCTTTTCTGTCTGGTCCGTCTGTTGAAATGTGATTATGTGCACTATGTAAGGCTCACATGGGGGATTTACACAGAAACACATTAGTTATGCACTATGTCATATGACAACTGAAATACTATAAAATCCCCCAAATAAATGAATAGATAGAATTATTTCCAAGCAAAACAGTTTTTCTTCTCACCCTGCCATATCAGGAAATGTGCACACACTACAGATGTTATGTTGAAAAGTGACATACAGTATATGTATAGTCAGCTGTCTGTCTGTGTGTGTGTGTGTGTGTCTACAGCGGTGTCATGAGGGAGAACTGTTGTCATTTATTATCCCTGGGACTTAAAGTAAATGTGATTCTGATTAGCTGGAATCAAGAACAGAGCATCTTTCTTTTCCTTTTCCCTCGCACAGGAAAGTTCAAAATTTCTCTCTCCTCATTTATCGATGTAGCAGCTCAATTTCTATGTTGGCACTGCTGATCCCTTCCTCTCTGCCAATCTGCTCAACTATTTACCTTTTCTTCCTGTCGAAGGACGTTTGTGGTTTTTGTAACAGTGGGCAAGGTTAGCGTTGCCCCTCCGCACCCCTGATTTATGTGGTATGAGGGGTTTAGTGGATAAATATTAAAACACGGCCGCTCCTTCGGCTGCCAGCAATAACAGGCTGACTGGTTTCCTGTGCAGGGTTAGATTGCCTTCCTTGCATGGGCTTCTGGGACGGCGAGGCCAGTAGAATCACAATTCAGAGGAGGGGCCCCCTCCTGAGAAAGGCCAAGAAGAAAACTTAAGGAACTAAAGACTGAATGGGATGGAGGGCCAAAGAGAATAATCATTTGAAGGTCATTTCACAAGTGAATGCAGCCGTATTCACTTCAAAACAAAGACTAAATACCAAAGCAAACATTTCTCACAGTCAACATCAACAATGACGTGACTGTAGAGTCAAGGACACAGTGGCAGCGGTGAAGAATTGATACTTGGCTGACAGAAATGTGCAGGAGGGTGTCCTGGTAGTTTTAGAGAGCATCCCATCGCTCCAAAATACAGTGCTGAATCTGTCTTTGTTACTGTCCTTGAGCAAGACGCTAAAGCCGACAGGTTCCTGTGGCTTTGCAGAATCACCAACCATGTGAGCTGACCCCACTGGGGTATAACAAGGTGGAGTGTGTATTGAATTAAGTCTGAATGGGATAGACTGTCACATTTCTGGCAACACAACAGACCTTGTAGTCATTGTTTTCCGTGAGTCTGAAGTGTTTTTTGTGCAGGTTTCACATTGCAGACACCTGAGGGCCGCTGGCTAACTAGCCTGTTGCGTGTTGACAGTAGAGGGATGCTATCAAAGATTCAGTGCAGGCCTCTGGACTAAAACCAGAGAACAGCCTTGTGTTTTTAAACCTAAAGCTGTGTTAGGACTGACATAAGCGCTGTGTGAAAAAATGCAGACCCCTCATTTATTTCAATCAGACCACTGTATCTGCACAGTGGGTGTCCTGATGCAGAGGGATTTGGCAAAAAAAAAAAAAAAAAAAAAATGCAGGGTCGTCATCCAAAAAAGTCAAACTTGGCTCAATTTTTTGCCCCAACGCAGTGCAACATCCTCCAACAACATACACACATACACATAGTGCATCAAACATGTGCAAGCACACCTGGTAGATTACTTTGTAATATAAATGGTGTATCTCTGCTGTTGACTTGCCAATTGTGAAGACTGTAAAATAAATATAACAGTGATAACTTTCCACAGTTGTTGGTATAATCCTCCTTCATAGCATTAAACACAAGTCCTCCAAATTAAAGGCAGAATGAGTAAGATTTATCGTTTGTGGTTTGTAAAAACAAAGTCAAAGTTGGCCCCTCCATCTCAATGACATCGTAGCTTCCTCTTGTATTCGTACTTATGTTCCGTCCTCACACCCTGCACACTGTTATTGGCTGGAGGCTACACACCCGCCACCCAGAAACACAGAAAAACAGTCCCAAACACAGCAAATTAAGAAAATACAGGCAGAAGACAGTGTCTGCACAAAATTAGAGACCACCACACACTTGTAATCATAAATGATGCCTGAGAGGGATCATGTTTTTAAGAGCCTCTGTTATTAAAAAAAAAAATCCTACTCATTCTGCCTTTAAATGACAAAATATGTAGTTTGTCTATGCCCTTTAGAATGACACATAGAGGCATTTCGTGATCTGAACACCCATATAAGCTTGATTACATAATTTGTTCTTTCCGAAACCATTACATGCTGACGCTGTCGTTCTACTTTGAAGAACAGTCTTAATACAGTCTTATCTACTCCCTCACCAAAGCAGCGCCTTGCCTCCTTCTTTTCAACACACGGCTGTAAGCCTAGAAAGGGTGAAACTCTCCGAAAAGCAGATGCACAACAAACTTTACCCCTGGTCATTTTACGAGTGGTGTGAGTGAATTGACTTTCACAGAATTGGATAATGGCTAGTGGCAAATCAAGGCCAAAATGTGCCTGAAATGATTTGCCGAAATGCTCAAAATCTGAAAAACAGATGAAAAGTCAAGCAGTGGTGGGTGAGGAATCAGTCAGTTAGTTGGTAGTTATTACAGCTACAGCGTGTGCTGTAGTTTCTTTGATGAAAAGAGTGAAGTGGTGGAAGCAGCGTCGTGCTATTTGTCTGATTTCACTGAGTCATCACCTTGTGAAGAGCTTCCTCTGTGACAGAGTTTCCTTGTCGGAGAAGTTTAACTATTTAGCCTACGAATGCAATCTTGGACAAAGTGATAAATGCCTCTTAGTATTTCTCTGCATGCAGCCTGAAGTAATGTCGGGCAGGAACATTGGTAGCAGCACTAGTCTAACAAATGGTTCACACACCAAAACATGCATCTGGAACAAGCGGCAACCTCTGTGGGTGTGAAGTGAAGCCAATGTGGATGTGCCGAAATCTGCAGAATCTTAAACGCCCACAAGGCTGGCTACAAAACGAGTCAATCTCCATAAGGCCCCACCTTAAAATGTCTAACTTCTGAAGACAAAATGAGGACAAATTTTTATATTTTAGCTTATGCATAACTAACAACGTGGCGTGACGGGTCGGTGCCATTACAGGTGGTTTGTTTGAGCACCCAGGTGTCATTCAGCCCGCCTCTGTTCCATGCCACCACATTCTGAGCTTCACAAGGGCTCTTCAGAAACCTATAGGTGACATAACAGATACAATGTCCGTATTTAAATTGTCTTTCATCTGGAACTACTGTTTTATCTTTGGAGTGGTAGCATGTAATGAAAGCAGACTGGACTTCTCATACAGTATATTCACATTTCATGACACTGAGATGAACATGTAAATAGCTGTAATTTAGTTAGAGAATCTATACAGCCATACAACTTTGTGTAGCTTGTCAGACCAAAGAAGAAAGTGTTACTAACCAGCCAAATGTGAATGATTAAAAATATTGACGGTTTATGAACGTTTATGAAATTAGGTGTCAACATTGGGTAAAAATGAGCAGTGTTCTCAGCTCCAGGACTGTGGGGTCCGCTGTCTGCTGAACATACTGAAGCCACACCCACTCATGACAGCGGTCAAGCAGCCATTTTGAAGCAACTGAAACGTTTCAGATGAGTTCAGAAAATGACCTGACTAACTTTGAAACACTCTGAGCGAGATGAATTAATGTCTATCTCTCTTCTAGGGGTGCAGGGGTATGCTCAGGGGGCCTGAGTGTGTCATCGAGCCACCCTTTAGGACCGCCCACAAAACTCCACACTTCAGTCCACATTTCAGTCATACATGGTTCAAAGTCTTTTCACATGTTTTCAGCAACTATTTTCCAACATATTTTATGTGTTTTGAAAGAAATCTCAGAATTGCCTTTACACGGACTAAATGCAGAGTCAAGAAAAGCAGTCAGGAGTTTGGCTGACTCTGGTCTGTAGGACAAAAGTAATATTTCCAAAGCAACGTATCTCTTTCAGTACAGCGTGTGTTTTAACAGTCAGTGCCTCCAAAAAATGAATAGAGCCCCTGATAATAAAACAAAGAGACCAAAAATGAAAGATCAAGTTCTCTTTGTTTTCCCTCAAGGAACATGATATTATGATGATCAGAATCGCTTCAGCCACCAATAACTGCTTACGAGTTTGTATTGGCAGACACCTGAAACCTAATAGGGCTCAACAGAATATAATAATGACACACAATGTAGAAGAACAACAGCATCTCACAGTGCAAAAGGGCAGTGCATGTTATATTTACGAACCAGAAACTGTGAATATTTGTGTAAATATATACATTTATACAGTATCTATGTGTTTGTGCAGGGTGGTGAGCGGAGCATTTGCAGCTGTGGAGAAAATTGTGGTGAGTGTCTGATAGTGAACCTCCACAGTACCACAGTACACAAAGGTCGAGAACACGCTGACATACCTTTACCTTATAACACTGGTATTTCTAGAAAAACAATGGCCTCTTTAAAAGACTTTGGACATTAACATTCATGTGTTGTTTCTGTCCGTTTGACAAAAGGAAATTGTATATTCCCTGTTTGTGTTGATCTGCAACAGCTCTTGAACGTGATTGTTTTCTTTTCTTTTTCAAACTCCAGCTCTGACAGGATGTTGGATCGATTATTCCTCTTGTTTGATGTGCCGGGCGCCAGATGCTTGGTTGAGATTTGGGTGTGCTCATCAACTTGTGTGATTTAAAACTAACTCAAAAACAACAGTCCTGTAACAAATCCTATGTTCATGGAGGATTTTATGCTCATTTTTTGTTGGTTTAGAGAGGTGTTAATTCTGTTAAAGAGAGCGGAAGGGTACTCAAAGGCAAACAACGACCGGAGACTGGATCTTATTCAAACAGTTTATGGGGGGAAGGTGGGGGGAACCAGTGGCGCGGTGTCCGGGGTGGTGACAGGAATCCAAAAGAGTGCAGTTGTGGGAACAAACAGACCTGAAGTTGGCAGGATGATGGCACAGAGGGTTTTTCCCTGAAGCACATGTGTGAGATGTGAGATCACAATCAGTCACAATGAGAAGCAGAAAATGACAGAGCTGGCTGTAACACTTATTATCGCGAGAATGACAGAACGATCTGGCGACGTCTGAAAGGTTGAGCTGCAGTTTTATGAAGCAAGATTGATTGGTTGATTTGTTAATGAGGCGCAGGTGGTGAGGTAATCCAGCAGGTGAGATGGGAAACCGGGCC
This sequence comes from Protonibea diacanthus, assembly GCA_028641955.1. Lineage (NCBI taxonomy): Eukaryota > Metazoa > Chordata > Actinopteri > Sciaenidae > Protonibea > Protonibea diacanthus. The sequence goes on from CM053991.1 coordinate 18,647,854, forward strand.
ACGCCCAGCAGAAAGACAGAAGAAGACAAACAGCCTCCACTTGACAGATTCATCATGGTCATGGTGGAGGCCGTCTGTTGTACTGTACTGTGTTGTACAGAGAGGTATTTCTGTCATTTAGTCCACCCTCATTGATATAAACAGACTAGGTGGACTAAATAATACAAACAAGTGTTGGTATATATTCACTAGCTTGTTACTAGTTTGGTCTGAAAATACAAAAATAAATGACTGTATTAGTAATGTGTGATTTAGTGAGCAATGCAGGCCAAAGGATTTTAGATTCATGGATTCATCCATAACTAACCTGACTTAATTTATTCATTTGATTGTGCAATTATATTTGATGTATAAGTCGTGGTCTTTAAGTTTTTAATACCTCTTTACACTGCTGAGATATAAATATTAAACTGTTTCTAACACTTAAATGAATCTATTATTTAATTATTGTTTTATCTTGTTTAGTTATTTATGTATTTTTTCCTTTACACTTTGTAAGAAAACTGTGTGTAATCATAAAAAGTAAACTCCTACTCAAGTGGTTTAAACTCTCAAATTCCAAATAACACAATAGGTGACATGACCTGTGTGCTCAATGGTAGCTGTATGCTGAATTAGTTGATGAACCAGTTAGTAAGAACAAGGCGAAAAGCAAACTTTGATTCGTTTAAAGCCCCATTAATGAACTTTTGGCCACTAGGGGTCAGACAAACAACAAAACCGGCTAATAGATACAGAGCCACCACTGCACCATCAGTAGCAAAAAGTTAACTATGTAAACATTCTGCAGGGAAAGAATTTCATGGTTGTGTCCATCTGTCAAAATGAAATCCAATATTCCGCCAAACTCGTGAGAAATATGTCTGGCTAGTCTCTAGCTTTGTCTGTCTGTCACTTGGTGCTGGACAGGTAGTGTATGGTGGTTTTCGTCAGCTACCTGCTGCTGCTTCTGGACACGAAGTTGATTCAAATTCTGAGACTGAATCATAGAGTGTCCATAAAAATCAAACTATGAGCAAAAAGTGGCGAAAAAGCTCAACAGAGCTGCAGAGTTGGTGGGAATTGTCTTTGTCACTGCGAGTATCCTCTTTCACAAAGTCTTTTGATCCATTGTAAGTATAAAAATATTGTTCAGTGGAGCTTTAAATAAATAATAAGCAACTGAAAACCTACAGCCCTGAAGCTGAAATGTGAGGTTGCTGGTATGCACAAGGGTGGGTGCACTGTAGGGATTAAGGGGTGTAAACACATACCCACCCTAGTTTACATGCAAGCTAGCCCGAGGATACTCCCAGGCACGATGCATGTGAGCAACACTGGAAGGGACTTAGCAAAGTCTGCTCCAAATCCCTGTGCACCTGCACACTGGGGGCTGTGGAGAATCAGCAGGATTATCAATAAGAAAAAAATGCTGACAGCTGTGAGGTGGAGGTCATTCATTACACATGTGCAAACACACACGGCCCTGCACAGAAGTACACACAGGTACATGTGCACATACAGCATCTTCCCCCGCAGCTTCCTGCTCATTGGTATTGTGAACAGAAATGTGGAAACATGCATGTGAAATATTTGATGGAGTTACACTGATGATAGTGCTAACGTACATGAAGGCTTGCACAGCACACTCCTTCCTTCCCTTCCCTGTGTTGCATTATTATCCATTTCTGATGTGCATTGCTATAAAATGTTTTGTCACCTGGAGTCTGTTCACCACAACTGTTACAGTTCTAGTATTTTTGTGTCGCTCCTTGTAGCCTTCTGAGCTCGAGTTTGTGTTGCACCAACAGCTTCTACAGCGATCTCCCACACTGCCCCTGTTTCCAGATATTACAGTAGACTGGTGTTTTCTCTGTTGTGTAAACATTAATGGTGCCACAGGAATAAAAGGTGATTATGGAAGGCCAAAGAGGTCATTCTGCACAAGTTCAGTCAAAAATATATTTTTATTTTACCTGACAGAGACATTTCATGTATTTAAAGTCAGATACGCCTCCTTATACAGGTTTTTTTTTCTCATAGTTTTGACTGTTTCAAAATCCAGTTTGTATTGGATTTCAATGTGTTTTACTGTACAATATGTGACACACACAACTGTCAAATGAGTTCACACCCTGTTTGACTTACAATGGATTGATCAATAAGGCTTGATTAGTTGTGGGTGTGTGGGTGTGTTTTCCATGTGCCTGTGTGGCTTGTGTCTGCATGCAGGTCGTAAATATGTGTCAGGCTGGGACAGTCATCTTTCTAAAGCCTCTACGGTTGTGGCTCCACGTAGTTAAATATCAGCTAGTAAAGGCAAATGAAATAATCTAATGTCATTACCGTTTTTTCCTCTTAACTCATAAAACGGTTTGACCCCAGACTATGTTAAACACCCCGTAAAGAAGCATAGATATGCAATGGTGTTTTGAGCCCACAGTAAGTCCCAAAGCCTTTGTTCTACTTCAGAAAGAATTCTTGAGCTCATGTGCTTTTCTTCTTTCCTTAGTTCGGGTATTTCCCCGCAGCACAGCTGTAATCAGTTATATGATGTTACTACTTCCTTTATAGACCACACTGACATTATTTTGCATAATGGTTGGAAATACTTACAGAGAGGAGAATTTATTATTTTTTTTGTTTTGTTACCAGTAGATGCAGGGTAATTTAACCATTATAACACAATGGTGGGTAAATGAATGCTCTTACTGGTCTGGAAATAATTTAGCTCTGTTGCCTTCATGTCTTGTTTTCCATTATTATTGTTTTGGATATTGTGTTTTCTGTTGTACAATTATCATTTAGACAAGTTAAGTTAGAGTTCAGATGGTATTTCAACCATAAAACATACAGATGAAGTAAATATAATCTCTCTCAGAGTGTAAAAATCGACAAAGCTTGAAGATAAAACATTAAAATATCCCAAGTGTATCAACAAAACATGACTGCAATAGAAGATCTGAATGAAAGTTTATGTTCTACACAAAAGTCCTAGGGCAATGACTGGAGTGGACTGACTAGAAATTCGATAACCGTTGATCTGAACTTGTAATTCTGAGTAATAAATGGTAATAAATAAATAAACCTGGATCACTGAACATGAAACTAAGTGTAAAATCAAGATAGAACCATTTTTATTTTTTCTGCTATTTTCCCCTCAGAGTCAGTAAATCTAGTAAATCTAAAACGGATATTATGACGGGATACAAAAATGGTGATGTAGGCAACAGCATCTGTTTGGCCAGAAGTCACTGTGTCTGTCAGAATTCAAGTCTGACAAAGTTAATATTTTAGATATCATATCATATTTTAGATATTATCAGTCAAAAGAACTCCTGCCTTTCAGTACAAAGCCCCTTAACATTCACAAACAACTGAGTATTTCAAAAGGCACCAGCAGACAAGATGAAGCACAAAACACAAAATAATTTGAAGTCCACCACAGGTCACCTTCCAGTCAGTGCATGACAACCGTTGGTCAATGAAGATAAACCTAATCGAAGCCTCTTGCATCTATTAGACAAGCTTAGTGGTTCTTGTACATCTCTGGAGTCCCTCTGCAGTTTGGCCAGTTCACTGCTGTTGGCTCCAGGGAATGGCCAGCCTGGGAGCCGAGTGGTTTGATTGTGCCTTCACACGAGTAATTACATCAGAGGTTGGAGTTGGAAAATAAGTCAATTCTGTAGAATGGGCGAACTATGAATTATGGACTTTTTGGCTCGTTTCTAGGGGCTGGCAAGCTACCAAGCGAACATCACTCTCAGGACACACTGGGCCTCTTCCACTGGTGAATCGATACACTCTTTTTGGTTTAAAACACCAGTATAGATATTCCCTGAACTGACTGGTGTGTTGGTGTGGGTGACACCATGGTGTGTTTGCTTACAAGCAGCAATTACATGATGGACAAACGATGAATTGGTTGACCTCTAGTGGGGATGGATGGATCAGTAAAACAAAAACAGGACTTCCACTGAGGAGACTGCTGTTTGTGTTCTGTGTCCTTTTTATAAGCCTTTTGTGACCTCAACCTAACCAAGTAGTTTTGGTGCTTATTCCTAACCAAACTACAAAATTAACCACAGATTTATGACAATGAACCTCCTCCACATCTGTAACAGCATTAAATGACACTTGAAATGTCCTTACAAGTGCCACAAACCCCATCCCGTGATATTACATTGTTCTAGGAGGCAGGGCAGATGTCCAGATATTCTGTTTTGGGAACAAAGTGTGTTGGATGGATGGGCACATCCCTGTTAGCAAGACAATAAATGCAATCCTTAGTTTAATCCAAGAGAATAGCATCAGAAATTCACATTGCAGAGCGCCATTTTTCCATTCTCTTCACCCTTCACCATGCATTTTTTATGTTACAAATGAATAATTACCATCAGTCTGATAACCAACCCTATACATTTAACAGCTGTTGCCATGTCATAAATTACAAATCACCTGATCAGATTATCTTCCTCATGCGAAAACAGTTTGATGCGAAAATATTCCCTAAATAAAATAACAACAGGGTAATATCTGACGCACACACATTAAATAGAACATTGTTTGTCAGAATATTTAATGATTTTACCACTTTGCATTTGCAAAAATCATTAGTGGTGTTATTTGCCCGCTGCGCTGAGGTGTTAGCGGGCGCCGGCTAATATCAGCAGTGAGTATGCAAAACCATGCTCTCTATCAGTCTTTGAACAGTGTGTTGTCTCTCCTCACACCACCAGCTGAGATGCACATCCACTGTCAGCATCAATTCCCAGTCTGATGAAGTCTCATTTTGTGCTTGTGCTTGTGCATTGTGCGTATGTGTTTGCATGTGTGTGTGTGTAAGCCTTTGTTTATCATTAGGCCTTGGTAGACAACTCAATATGTTTGCTCTGGTTGACATCTTTGCTGATGGGCCCTGAGGTGATCATGTGATGTTGTTTTAGTATTTGTGTGCATTTGTAGTTAGACATCATGTACCCGCCCTTTCTCTGTCTCCTTTTCACTTATTTATTTCTGTTTTATAAGCAATCAACTTGAAGTGAAACTTGTTCTGTTCCAGAGGTTAGAAAAGCTCATTCAAAATCATATTAAGATGTGTTAAGATGTAAATAATGAAATAAATCGTGGGACATATTTTTAAAGTTATGTAATATTGTTGTTTATTTCATATTTTGGTTTTAGCTGCCTTCAGCAAACTGTTTCCCACAAGCCGAAGACATTGCAGGGCAAACTTGATCATCTTGAACTCATTTTGTTTGATTCAGGATCTTTTGTACGCTGCTGTGCATTTTCAATACAGTTTCATATTTTAACATGTCAGCTTTTATTTATCAAATTTCCAGTTGCCCTCACATGTTTCCAACTATGAATACATAAAAATTCAGTGTCAATTATTAGAGTATGTCTGGAATGTAGGTAGTCCTGCCTCATCTCCTTCAGCACCTCCAGTAACTTGCATCTTAAAGCTTTAAATATGGATGTATTACACACATTCTCTATCAGAATAACCAGGGGTATTTGAAAAACAAGCATTTAATGTCTGTTTTGAAAAATGCAATGCATAGATTATTAGTTATTTAGTGAGAGCTCATCATTTTTCTTCACTAAAGTAAGTTAAATGTTTCTTACAAAGTTAGAAGATAATGTGAAAAATATTCAGCCTTGTGTTGCCAATTTCTCTTCTGATCAGTCAAACTTACATAACTAATATGCTCAGTTCAGGGGACCAGACTCGATTTCTTTTAAAAGGATTTGTGCAAATTAAAGTGTGCCCTAACTAATGATGCTATGTGAGATATGCCTACATATGCATACTGGATACTAGGGCCGAGGGAAATGAGTCTGGAGAGGGTCTCACTTCTTCAATAATATTAAACACAAGATTCAGCCCTCCTTCCCACCTCACTAATTTTCATACTGTCCCCAGCTAATAGGGTTAATGGCCAGCAGCAGCCCACACTTTGACATTTTTGATGGAAAAGTTTGGCAAAAGGCAAATGTAACCACCCTTTAAATACAGAGCTGGAGCTGCTTCCTTTGACTCCCCAAGAGCAGGTGCAACAAACCATCCATTTTCAGTGCGTGTGCAATAAAATCACTTAATTTGGCAGTCTAGCAATTAATTTGCACAATCCGGAGTTACAAGCAAGACATTTCCTGTCCTTAATGTTTTCTTTAAAAAAATAATATTTATTGGTTTTGCCTGTTTTAATTAGTTTTACTGCCATTTTGTCTTTATAACTGATTGGGTTTTTTATTGAGTTTTACTAATGGATGAGTCTGTTTTTATGTGCTGTAAGCCAAATTTCCCAAGTGGGACAATAAAGTGTGAAATAATTAAGTTTTTACAAGCTGATCATATGTTTTGTATGTAAAATCTTAATTGCAAAGTAATTACCAACTACAATAAAAGTTGTGGAGCAAAAATTACAGGACTTCTTCCTCCCTTATGAAATGTTTCAGAAGAAGCATAAAGCAGCATTTTTCTGTCCTGTCTTGGTCGATAAAGACAAACTCACTTTGTTAAAGGAGTGTTCTAATCAAGTTTGACTCAATCTGGCTTTCTTTTCCGAACTTAATCTGCCTTTTATTTGATCAAATCACAGCAGAAACATTAATAAATTCCTAGTAAAAAGGTTTGTTTTTGCAAAACTCCGTGCCCTGCTGCTCGCTTGTTTTCAGTAACTGAATCTTTCCATTTACATTCTTTGTACGGTTTGGATGTGAAAAGCTCTGTTTGGCCTGATCTCCACCGTCACAGATTCTGCTGTTACACCCTTGAGCCTCGTGATGACATCATGTGGAAAACTCCCAAACCGGCTTTACAAATAACCGAATCATCCAATGAAGGCTCCCTCGAGACTTTCTATGACACACAAGTAGGACCTCAGAACTTCAACTGTACCTCGTCCAACCTGAAGACTCATTAGTCTTGGTGAGAAAATGTTGACCTCAGGGTTAAGGGTTTCATCCGTTCTTGACTGTAGTCATTTATGATTGGTTAGGGTTAGCAATTTGTCAGTCAAGTTGGTGTATTTTTGTTTCCTCTATGCCATATATATGATTTATGTTCGGTAAAAAGGCAAAAGCAAAAATCTGCAGTCAGTCAAAGGACTATGAAGCTCTCTGTCTTCAGTGAAATTGGAAAGTTTTCAATATTAATTTATAGACTTGGAGAAGAATAGCATCTTCATAACACAAAACATGGACTGTAGTGATGTATAAGTTTTTTTGTACTAGCTTTTCTGTAGTTTTTCACCCAGTTTTGTATGTGCACATTGTCGCTTCACTTTCATTTAATTGTATTAATTGTATTGTATGTAGTTATGTTTTATTCTTTATTCAAAGCAGTTATCACTCATAGTGGAATAGGAAATTACTGGCTATTTCTGATTCTCCCCCTCAGTTCAACATCACTGAGTAATGTCTTTCAGCTCCATTTTCTGGCCTGTAACTTAACTGTTCACCCTAACCTTATAGCACTATCTCTGGTTGCAGCTGCCTCCAGAAAAAAAGCTCTGAAAACCCACGGTACACAACCTGCAACAGCAACAAACAAACCCACACAGATAGAGACTATCTGGTGAACATAGTGGAGCATTTAGCAACTAAAGAGTGAGATATTTCCCTCAGGAGTTGGTGGAGACCAAAAACAGAGAGAGAGAATATTGGACTTAAATTTGCCAGGTGGCCAGGAAGATGACTTTTAAATGCTAACGCCGCTCTACATCTGCTGGATATGTCTGCTAACCAGTTAATTTCAACTTGAAATGATAATAGTCTGTGTTGTGTTCACAACTTGTTGATGTTGGTCATGTTTCTGTTATATTTTGTGACTTTATCTTTTTCCATTGTTCCACTTGGGAGACCACAATGCGAAACTTTAAAGCAAAGATAAAAACATTTCACATGTTGGCCTGTTGGTGGCGCTTGATTAAAAAGTAAAAGGTAACACTATAGTTATTGCATTTCATGCTGAAATGTCTGTACCAAACGTCATGGCAATCCATCCAAGACATTCCATTCCGAATCAAAAAATGCCAACCTGCTGGTCACACTCAAAGGCTTTCAAGGTATTTCAGTCCTGACCTGAAGTGTTGCACTGAAGTGTAGGTTCTCTAAAAGGGGGTGGGTGTTAAAGGGTTAGTAGAAGGAATAAATAAATTAGTAAAAGAAAAAAAGCAATGCGTCATCTTCTCTAAATTGCCCCAGCTGAGGCATGGGGTCACGTCCCTGTCTTTGAAAGCTCTTCGGCTCTAAACAGAGCTGAGTGTTAGGGTTGGGTAAACTCTCAGAGAGAAAAGACCCTTTTGAAATGGGGACGAGCCACAGCTTCGGGTTCAATCACCGGGGTATAAAATATAGCTGGTGTCCTCTCACGGAGCTAACGAGATCTAGGCCGTGGCCTCTGACCCTAGTGTGCTAAAGGTCACCACGCTCATGTGAAACTAAGAGCTATTAACAAAGAGGTCATTGCTAATGAGGACCCCTGTCTGGATGTCCGAGGAAAACCTGTGGAATGTGGACTCCTCGGGCGCTCTGTGAGAAATTAGCACCACAAGCTCTTGTGACATGGCATAACGTGACATTACATTACACTATACTATACGTATACTATATTACCTGGCAATGTGGGACTAGTGGTGAATGTAGTAGCTCATTACAAACAACAATAAGGAGTTTGAAGAATAATACCATCATGTTGAGACAAAACCAACATCAAATATATCTTTGTACTGCTAAAGTAGAACTTTGGTCTCCACAGGTTGACAGATTATTTTGGGGATTGGGTAGCACCACCACTGGGCCAAAATTCGAACGTGATGTGTTTATAGGTACACTCAGTTACTAGTAAAACGTGAAACGCAGGAAAAAATAGTTTTTGCTGCTCTGTTCATTGACTGCAGGAACATTACGTTCCCCTGAGTATTCTCTACAGCATTTGGGTACACCATGGTTTGGACCTGGTCTATTTTGGACGAGCTCTGACTATTCTTGTATCCCTTTTGGATTGGGTCTACTTTATGCACATTGTATTTTGGTAGGTCTTCCATGGGTCCACAAGACATATCAAAATGTAGAGTGACCTTATGAACTAGAGGTTTATGGCACATGAATTACAATGCCACTTGACCTTGATGTTTATGGCCATTTGCCATTCACCATCTCCCTTCCTTGTCTCTAATATTATGACATGCTTAAAAACTATCAACATCTAAGGTGCGTGCTCCCCAGAGGATGACCCTTTGAGTACACTTGCCTTTATAAAAACTCATCTTCTGTAAAGCAGGTGATCATAAAACCACATCCTACAGTTGGTGCCAGAGTGCACTCTATTTATGACTCTGTATTCATAGTCTGTGTTGCATGTGTGTGTGTGTATTCCATTTTTATGGTTTGTTTTATGTATGTATTTATTTGAGGGAGTATGTGTGTGTGGCTGAACGCACCCACATGTGCTTTTCCAGACCTGGTGCGGTTATGATTTAATTTTCTCCATCTGAATGTGGCTACTGTTGTTACTGTTACTACTGTGCTGATATGAACTAACTGAATTTCACATATCTCATCATGATTATTTGAGTTAGTTCATTATCCTGTGACCTCCCACCGTCCTGTGCTGCTGGCACCGGGAAGACTCTGCAGGTCATATGGGGGTCTAACTGTTTGGTTAGTGCCAAAAAAAAATGCTGTCTGACAGTAAGGTAAAGCCATGAAAGTATTCATAATACAGCATAAACCAAAACACAAATGTTACAAATGACCTGCTATGTGCTGTGGATGACAGCAGATGTAAATCAGAGACGAGATGAAAATACTCTCTTAAATTCTTTTAGATCTCAGTGTCACTGCTGATCACAAAGTTCTCGTGGATTGCCTGGCATCTCTGGGTCTGCCCTTGACTGGCTCCATTCTTACATTTCAAACAGACGTTTCATGCTTTCCATTGGCAGCTCATCTTCCACATCTGCAAACATCTCATGTGGGACTCCACAGGGTTCAGTTTTAGGACCACTTCCCTTTTGTCTCTACGTGCTCCCATTAGGAAAAATCATCCAAAACCATAACATTGGTCTCCACTTCTACACAGATGATACCCAGATCTACCTCCCTCTCAACTCCCAGTTGAAGGCCAATATAACATGTCTAGAAAATCGTATTCAAAATATTGAACACTGGTTGACTCAAAATTCTCTTCAGTTAAAGGAGGATAAGACAGAGGTTGTATTATTTTCCCCACACATCTTACCACTGCTTCAAACAATACCTACATCAGACCACACACAAATAACCTGGGTCAACCTCATGCTGGACTACTGTAACTTAACTCACTGAGTCATTTCCCATTTACATCTAATTCAAAATGCTGCAACCCAGTCCGAAAAGAAACCACATCACCCAATTCTACCATCCCTACACTGGCTTCCTGTTGAGAATCAACTTTTTAAAATCTCTATTGTCTTACCTCTACATATATCTCAGAACTCACCCTAAACAGAACCAACAGAGGATAAAACATTTTCAATAGCACTTTCAGTAGCTTGGCTCTTGAATATCTGTCTGGGGACCATTGGACAGGCTGAGTCTGGTAATTCTTTTAAGGCACACCTTAAGACCCACTTTTATTCTTTGTGCTACATAAAAAAAACTTAAACAGACGTTGATTTTTTTTGAGGTAGGAATTTTTTTATGTAGCTAAAATTATGTTTTTTTTCTGCCTTTCTGTAGGTAACACACTAGCTGTATATAATAATAATAATAATCCCACTTCAAAAAAAGAACTGAACTATTCCTTTAAGCAGATGGACATCTGTTGTTATTTAACAGCTCACACAGCAAAGAGGGAGATTGTGGATACAAAAGTGAGAACAATGTCCCGATTGTTATAATTGATATAATACAGATTAAAATCACATCCTGTTGCTATCATTACTTCATAACACGTTATGAGTGGAGGATTTCATCAAGCATCTAACAAAGCAAGCTCTGAAGCACGAATCCTTGTGGGATCTACGTGCTGATTTTTCCATGACACTGACACAGAAAACACTTCCTGTGAAAGTAGCTGCAGTAGAAACAGTCAAATATTATTAACACACACACGTCAGTTTGTGTGCTTCTCCTCATAACTGAAAACAGAAATACTGGTGAGACAAACAAGCAGTGGGATATGAAAACTCACGCACTGAACTCTTGACAAGATCAGCTTAGTGTTGATATGTAAACAGCAGTAATGAGCCAAACAGATGAAAACAATAGCTCGCCTTTAGGCAACACAAACAGTCACAGGACAACTGCTGCAGATGGTCAAGCAGGAGGCTCACGTGCCAAAGGTTGGAGCAGGTCGGTCATAGTGAGACAAAGAAAGAAGAGAAGATGTTCCTGATCAATGCTAGTTCAAGAGTGAAAATTTAAAAAAAGAATTGGATATTATGGATATGTTTTGTAAAGGAGGTTTGAAGAATCTTGCTAACTGGAAATAAACCTAATATGACCCCGTGTGTGTATCAACATTTGCAATGGGAATTCATTTCAAAGTCGCAAAACCTTCACTTCATAAGCTTCACTAAGAGTAACTGATATGCAAACTGTCCAAACGTAATGAACAGTCCTGATTCTGCTGCTGAACATATTGTACGAACCAAAACATCTGGTTGTACATCATGATCAGGGTACAGTATCTGACATGGTGGCCGCAGACTTTCTGGAACACCAGCATGCTGGCTGAGAAATTATGAAACATAAGCCATCTGTATTTAGAAGAACTGTAATTTACTGCAGCACTACCATGTATTTAGTAGATAACCACTGTATTGTTTCCCCTCAAAATGGTCAGATTTAAAAGTCATTGTTTCGGTGGAAAATAATTCTTGAATACCAACAAGTCTGCAGTCATGCCAGCAGTCATGCAGCTCCACGCTAATGTCTGAACGCTATCATCTTAGTTTAGCATGTTAGCACACTAAGATCTGCACAGCAGCTCTAAGCACAGCTGAGGATGATGGGAATGTTAGTTCTGCTGGTATTTGGTCACTGGATAAATTTAAATTTGAACCTGATGGCGGCAGCAGATGAAAGGTCAGGGGATCACCAACGTTATTACAGTTCATCCTGTGAGGAACAGAAATATCTGCACCTGATGGCAATCCATCCAACGGGGTTAGTCAAAAAATGGCACCAAAAATTCCAAAAATTCAAATGACTCAGAATTCAATCTACAGTGGCAGGATTTCAGAATAAATATTGTTACTTGAACCATGGATCAAAATGAATATCTTAATCCCTGCTTAATCCTTGAGGGAAACCAGTGACAAGTGAAACATGATAACCAACATCTTTATTATTCTGTTATCTAAAAAGTATGGAAGAGTGTTTACTGATGGCAGCAGGGACAGAAAGACACAACCTGAAAGCAAACCTGCGCCCCTTCAGCCGAGAGAGATAAGCGAATGTTTACATTCTTCAGTTTTCGGATAATTAAGGTTGATTAGCTTAAGTGTGTGAGGTTAGCTTATCTAAACTAACACTGAGAGACCGGCGGAGACAGCAAGAGGAATCCTCCGGTGGTTTTAGTTTTGTCATCTCTGCCTCTGTCGCTCGCAGTGCTGAATTGATTTAGATGCAGTATCATGCTGTATGCACACAACAAAACACACTGACACGCACTCCCATATGTGGGAAAACATACAAACAAATGATTCTTTTGTTACTTTTCAGCAAAGCTGATGTTGAAGAGTAACATACTGGGAAGGTCTGTCCTCCATTATGATGTTTGTTTTCTTTTCCATTTTTTTCTTCTTGGATTGATTTTGATTGATCTCACTCTTCTCCCAGGGATATTTGGTGTTTTGGAAAATGTTCTTGCACCCCTCGCATCATACGGCCTGGACTCACCAACCTCGTCACAGGACTGCAAGCCCACATAGGGCAAAGTCTGAAAGAATAAGACTATACATGAAACAGATGAATGGTCTCAACATGCACCTCAACTACCTCTTGCTACTTGTGTGTGGGTTGGAGAAAAACGTCGGCAATGAACATAAATCCATGCAGCACTTATGTTTCCTCCAGAACATACTTCAACAAAATCATTCATGACTTAATTATTGGAAATACTCCAAGCCCTAACAAACCTGCACTCCCAACTTGGCCGTTGTTAAACCTTACAAACACAGGTGCATTTAACATCAAATCACACAGGTGACCTCCATTTAACAAGGACCACAGCCACCCAGCTCACAGGCTGTTCTCCTTGTTACCGTCTGGCAGATGTTACAGGAGCATTGCTGCACGTACCTCCAGACTGAAGAGCAGTTTTTACCATCAGACTCCTCAGCTCTTAATCTAACAGAACTGCTGTTTGCAAAACTTAACAATCAGCTGTGACTGCTGCTACTGTACCAGGGTGATGCTTCTTGATACACTTGTCACTTTACTGTTATGGCTCAACTCCACCGGGCGTGGCTGCAACATGTTCCGGCTACGCTGCAGTTGCTGGAGCTCTTCACGCCCGTTCAATAATTGTAATTTCACCTGAAGTGCCATGCTGCATTTCAGAAATGTCCCAGAAGCATACGCAGCTGTTGTAACTCTAACGGACGCCACGACCAGCCATGTCAAACAGTACAGAGCAGCTCGAGCTGACCGAAGTGGCAGAGAGAATCCGACCAATTTTCAAAATTCAAAACACCCTGTGCACACTCCTGATGGTAAAAGACAAGCGTATTTGCTCCTGGTGGAATATGACGCAGTGTGGAGAATGGACCAAAACAGCCTGAGGTCACAACATCACAAAGCTGTGGCTGGTAGAACACAATGCTGGAATTTTCATATACACTTTTACACACTTACTTATAATACACCATAGTTTATTTATGGATTGGATGACAAATAAGACCGAAAACTGAAACTTCCAGAAGTAATTGGCAGAAGCAGTGATGATTTAGTTGCTGTTGTTGTTTCTGATGTAGTTTTGGTCTGCAACAAGACAGAAGTTTGAAAGACCTCTAATAAAAGTCATATATGTGTTCTTTTGTTCAAAAGCGTGAACTTTCCAGGTTTTTCCAGATTTTCCAGGTTTGTGCGGGCACATAAAGCACTCCATATCAATGCCCGGGGCGACTCTGACCAGTGTATCACCCGTGTATCTGCTGCTGTTTTGTCTAACAGTTGCCACATAATAGATAGCCGAGGGCGGCAGAGTAAACAGTTCAGGGCGTGAGCTGTGTGCAGGGGAGGTCAGACATGCTGATTTATGGCCTCTGTGATAAATCACCTCCTCTTTCAGGGAGGAGGTCACCGTCAGATCCTCCTGACTGAGGAGCATGTGTGGTTTCAGCTGTGGCCTCGGTGACCTGCAGGCAGGGCTGCCCGATGCAGCCTGAAGCCTCAGTGCCAATCGGATACTCCTCCAACACAGTGTCACTCGTCTCCTCCTCATCCTTTTTTCCTTCCCTTCTACGCCTCCTCCTACTTGTGTACTCTCCAGTTGCCATTTATCTCTCTGTCCTCATGCTCTTGTTCCTCATTCTCGTTACATATCTTTGTCCTCCTGCTTTGTTTTCTTCTCCACTCTCTGTCTCGAATTTCACAAAACCTCTCTTTTTTTAATCTTCTGCTCCTTCTCTCCTTACACAGTTTAATCTTCTCCTTCTTCTCGTCCTCTTTCTATACCCATTACCCTCCTACTCCCTCCCCCTCGTCATCTTCTTGCTCTCTCTTGCTGCTCCATCTCCTTTCATTCCTCATCCTCTCTCACCAGTCACAACTGCTCTCCTTTATCTCCTGCCGCTCTTCCTCCTCCTCCTTCGCTTTCTCCTACTTAATTAGATAACATCCATTAATGCACACTCCATCATCATTGAAGTGTCTGTTGCAAACACCTACTTAAAAACAGACGGGCCGATAACGTGCAACAAAGCGGGATATTTACTCAGCCTGATGCAAATCACCATCGGGGGTGCAAAACTTTTGCATCACTGGCAATTTTTCAATTTAACAGGATGTTCACTGAGACTGCAGACGTAAATGAGCGCAGCCACAGCTCATCTGAGCTGCATTAAGTGACTAAATAAGTCCTGATGCCGGGCTGTTTGGACACATGTTGCACATGTCTGGAAAATAATGGAGAACAAAAGAAAACTGTTTCGGCTGTTGAACTTGGAATGTGGGTTGAAGAGAAAAATATTTTGGGAGTGCAAGCGGGCTTTCATCCTGCAAGTAGCTTCGTGCATGACGGGAAACATTAAATACTTAGGCTCGATGTTATCAGCCCAACAAAATGATCAGGGGTTTAATGACTTTTGGTAAAACTTTTAAACACAAAGTCCTTTGTGTAATAAATAACATGACTCTTGTGCTTAACTACTGGCACTGCTGTGAGTCGTTAAAAAGTCGATGGCAAACAAGCAAGAACTTCATGTGAAGAAAAACAGGTTGCTGCACTTGCATCTTCTGTAATGCACCTTTTAATTTGTCCGTCACACTGGTTCATCCTGACCTCTGTGTGTCCAATGAAACAGCTGCTGCAGGTTTGACATTACTGTAAATTTCAGATACAATCTTGTGTGACACAGTGTTCAGTCTGCAGTGTGCTGCGGGTTTTTACATAAACCTCCATTTCCCCCTCCTATATTTTGTGCCACAATACATGTTTTTTTTTTTGTTTTTTTTTTTTTTCAAATAATGATGCCACTTTACTCCATTCCATTTTACTTGTGGAAAACCTCGGTGCAGCCATTTAGTAAATAAAAACAAACAAATTTTCACAGTTTAATGCCAAAAGACCGTCTGAAATGTGCGGTTGGCCTTGCAATAGCCATTTTATATGTAAATTGTTTTATTTCTGCCTTGTCTCCTAGAAATTGCTGTAGACTTTTTCTTTATTAGACCAAGACCACAATCTCTCCCTGAGCTGAGTGTGTAAACATAACCATAAAAAGTTCATTGATGCTTTCGCCTTAATAATGCTTTAGTTGCTACTGTTTTAATTAACATTTTCTGACTTGTCTGGCTCCATTAATTTGATTACTTTTTATTAATATTTCTTATATTTTCTAATTAAGGTCCAGTGACAGATTTGGAGGGCTCTATTTTCAAAATATGGTAGAAATAAAATATAATATACATCGATCTGTTTTCATTAATGTACAATGGGCTGAAAATAAGAATCTTTTTTGTTTTTGTTACTTTAAAATTTGCCTTTTTTAGTACTAATAATAATAATAATTATTCATTAGGACATAGATGTAGAGACCGTATTGTTTATTGATTTGTTTCCCTCACCTCACTTCTAGTTCGATCCAGTTTTTTTGTGACTTTCTGTCCCAGAGAGGATGAACAGAAGATGGAAGTGTTGAGGTGGGAAAGGGTTGGACGCTTTGGACACCTTGTCTTCACCCTTAGTGCGAATAAAACATGCAAATTGAAATGCTAGTGTCAGCACCCAAAGGCCTCAGTGTGCTTTAAATGAACAGCTTGTCAGACTAACAGCAGCCTTTTGACACCAGAATCAGGCGGTGCTGTGCCAGACAAGTTTATAACTTGTCAGTCAGTCCCACAATAAGCCCACAGCGTTTGACCAGGTGTGCAGAGCTGTGAACTTCTCTCTCCAGTCCCTCCATTCCATCTCATTATGTCGAGACTGCAACGACACCAAAAACTCACATGGAGGCAGTGGGATGCACCCAAGAGGAATGCGCTATGACAGCAAGTGTTTCTCCTCACATTCGAGCGTAGACTTTCACAACAGTTTAGACATGGTGGGTGATGTCTTGTATGGCCTTGTTCATTTGAAGCTTACTGAGGCCTTTAGAGGTATAGTACACTCTTTGCCAAGTCATGAAAACAAGTGAAAAAAAGACTCAACTGTAGGCGTCTCTGCTCGCCTGAATATCTTCATTGAAAATTCTGGCTGCTATTTGATGTACTGTTCACTCACTCACGACCCTGTGTGTAGAGAAAAGGTGTAAAAGAGCATGACAGATGAAGTAATAGAAGTAAATTGGAGTGTTTCATGTATTAAACCTTCAGAGGCTACAGAGATTTAATTTAAGCAGATTTAATTCTGCATCTTGCATTTATCTCGATACTTAATAGATTTTTTATGCATGGTTGAGACCATTCTAAGTCAGCTTGTTTTTCATGTGAGCGCCTTTCACTGCTTTCTATATGTGTGTGTGTATTATCTGGGTATAGCTGCTGTGTGCTGAATCATCACTGTCATAATAAAACTGCTGTTACACACAGAGACACTAAAGCTTCTTTCAAAGCTCCCACATAAAAAAGTCTCTGAGACAAAGACTGATGAATGTCACATGGCCGTGTTTTGTTTCATTTATTGTTGTTTGGGACTTCTTGTTGTGTTCTATTGTGCGGCCACATGTGACTGAATAGGAATGACAATTAAAATGTGTTTATGGCTGAAAGACAACAGACTTCCTGACTTAATTATTATGCATGATGTGGATTCAAAGGGGAAAACAACTGATCATGCTCAAATCCTTCTAATGAATGGAGTCTGTTAATCAGTCTCACCCACACAGCACAGATCCTTTCTTTTCAACGAGATCCGAAAACCTGAGTTGTTTTGTTTTTTAGTTATTTGTCTTTCAAAACTATGATGCCAATTCCAGCAGTCCGATCAGTCGCAGATCAGATCTCCAATCAATAGAGGTGTGTCTGTCCAGTCAAAGACTTTTGTAATGTTATCTAGTGACACTTTTCAAAGCAGATCTAAACTAAGAGTTGTATATCTAGGTTCAGGAACAAGGCTCATGCCTTGGACTCATCCCATTTCCATATCTAAAGTACTTCAACACACCCTATCAGGTCTCTTTATCCCTGTATCTTCTTCTCTATCTCTTTCATTCAAACACAGGAACCATGGAGGCTTTAATACATAGATATGAAGAGAGATGGTTCCTCCACCCAGAGTCTCAACTCCCTTCTGGTTCCCTAAAGTGTTCCTGCCGCCAGCTGACACTGGTCAACCTCTGAACTCCTCCATCTACCAGTGACCCCGATTTCTCCTCTCATCCCCTACCCCTTCTTCCCTCTACCATCATCCCTTCATCCTTCATCCCTCCTACAGCACATCATCTTGGTTCTCCCTTATCCATAACATGAAAAAAACATTCTAAATTTAAATCTATATTGGCGTGGTCCTTGTTAGGTAAAACATCCATTTAAGAGGTAGAAACCACAATAGACCCTGGTTCAAGGTGGGCAACCATCTGTTATGACCAGTTGTCCATCCTGCTCCCTGCTCCATCCCTGAATTTCCTTAAGAGCACTGAAAGGGTCTTCATGATGGCAGACCGGGATGATTTTTGGATCAGTTTGAATTGGCATGTACCCACAGTTGTACGTTTGGCTGTCCTGCACTATCGCCCCTGGTTCACACTAAAAGCAGGTCAGCCTTAGGTTTACACAAAGCATCCTTGATAAAATAGAATGCACATCAACACTTCCAGGCATTTGGATTGTTCTTGCCAACATGTTTTGAACTGGGACAGCATTCAATCCACTGACGTTTCACAAGTCCATGTGAAGACAAGTACAGACAAGAACAGGTTGAGAACGGCCTCAGTCAAAGATGATGCACACCAAGTGGAGTCAGCAGCAGTTCACTCAGTGCTGCCACAGGTGGCCAGAAGCTACACTGCAGCAACACTTTGCTGTCTTGTTTATTTAATCTTGCCTACCGTGGTGGAGACAGTATCGAAGCTGGTTTTCATTTATACTGAATGATTTAGACGTTGCTGTTAGACATTGTTATTTATTCTTTCGTGGAGGCTAATTGGGATCCAGATCACGGCTAAGGAAAGAAAAGCAGTTTGTAAACCTCGTGGTCTTTTCAGCTCCAGTCAGCCAGCCACTAACAGATTAAAACTAGCATTCTGACATCAGTGTCCCTCATCAGCATGGAGCAGATGATCTCTGCCTCTCTGTCCCATTCTCCACTTTTCTCATTATCTCACATTCCTGCAAAAAAAATCTATGGGAACAGTGAAGGGAAGATTTAAGTCAGGTAGATTCATGTTTGTGTTCATGCTTCAGACTCAGCCGACATATCTGAGTGTCTTGGTATGTGCATGTGATGTTGTGATATGGAGAGATGGGTACAAATCATTCACTGCAGTGTGTTTGTTTGTGTGTGTACGTGTGTGTGTGTGTCTGTGTATCACCGCAACCTGTCATTCGATTACAGGTCACACTAATCTAATCATCCAGCTGTGAGCTCAGTGTACAGCCGTTTATGAAAGGGACTGCAGTGCTGGACAACACAGACCTCAGTCTGTCACCATGTTACCTTTTGCTCCATGACAAACTGTGTCTGGCCTGACTGTGATAGCCCACGGCTGTTTCCCAGACTGATTACTGTGGGAGCGAGCAGGCTTTTGCTTCAAGTTAGATACCTCGCCAACCAGTTAGACATGTCAGTGTAAACAAGGGGTCACGTCTGGTCTCCCAAAAAAAAAACAAAAAAACATGCAGTTCTATGTGAAACCTGGGGGATGTCCAGGTGTGATGGAGGACAGCGACGTCTCAGAGATAAAGCTGTTATCTGTGTGACTTTATAGGACTGGACGGGGCGACTCAGCTGTCCTCCCTGAAATCATATTGACAGGAAACGCGGCTCCCTCAGATGAACTCTGAGGCGTTCCCGTCTGGTTTATCATTCTGAGGCCCGGCTTGTGAGGGTTGGCAGCTGATACAGATTTTCTCAGGCTCAATCAGCTGAGCGGCTTGAGGTAAAAGAGATCAATACTTTTCATTTTTAACACAGAGGCAATATCGACCGTCTGAAACAGCCCCCTTCAGTGGGCACGGAGAGGCTTCTCTGCTCTATGATAAGAGGCGTATTATTTTAATCATCATCATCTTTCATCCGCTCCCCTCTTATCTGTCGCTCTTACACAGGAAGATGTTTAAAGAGAAGGGTGCGAGGTAAAAAGCTTCACACAGCGGTGCAGAGTCACAGAGGCAAAAACAGATTGCTTGACTCATCTCTGAACCAGCGATTTCGTTTTTTTTTTTTTTTGCACTCTTTGTTGAATTAAAGCTGCAGCTAATAGGATGACATGCTAATGACAGGTTGTGAAAACATGCTGGCACACATTCGTGAACACAAACACATGCACACAGGCAGCACACAATACACCATGACTCGCTCTGAACCCACACTACTCCTATTACTCATACCATTAATTGGCAGTGTAGTGTCACCATATATACTCTATAGTGGTTTGGTAGCACCAACAGCTGTCATGGCACAGGAAGTAGTGATGTCAAAGGACATTAAGCCTTGTGCCAGCTGCTAACAAGCCACCACGTATACCAGTACGTATAATAGCAGGCTGCTCAGGCCTCCGCCTATACTGAGCAGCTTGACTCATCGCCCATGGTGTCACTTCCACCTCGATTTGGGTGGTGGGAGCCCGGCCCGCTGTCCTCTGGTGCGTCATAAAACACTGACTGCCCACTGCTCTGACGCTGGTTTCAGTTCATCAAGGTTAAAGTGGCTATTTGTAAAATAACAATGTGTCAAATGAGAATGTGAAAACAATGTGACAACGTGAAAGGATTCGCTCGTAGTGATGAATTATCACCCGACTCTGCAGCCGCCCTCGCCTTTACGGAGCTTTATAGTGAGGTTCAGCTCATTGTCTGGCTGTCTGGCCCGCAACTTTACAGTTTTGGCTCACCTTCGCCTCATAGCACTGTCTCCAGAGAAACCACACTAGAAGCCCACTGTACACTACCGGCGTAGCACCAAATAGACACAGATAGCGACTAGCTGGTGAACAGCGGCTAAAGAGCCAGATTTCCTTCAGACCCCCATCTTGGCAGTCCTGCCTGCCAAAGACGTGGAGCATGGGTGGAGCTGAGGTGAGCTAAATGAAGCATGGTTGTCAAACAAGCCACCTGTGAGGCCATCCACCCGTCAGTCGAAGCGGCCATGCTTCTAATTTAAGCTTATGGAGATATGGAGACTCCTAGTGAGCCACAAGTAGCCGTTTGAGGAGTTGCAGTTTTTGGCATTTGGCATCTGCATTGGCTTAATTTTTTTTACATCTACAAAGGTTGCTGTTTGTTCCTTAACTGCTGGATCAACTTGAAAGGTGGTGATATGTCAATGTTGTGATCACAAACAAAGCCCAAACGCTTGAGAGATGAGGGTTATTATTCATTGTCCCAAACAGTCTTGACATAAGGAGTTTCTCATTACTCAGCAGAGCACTAACTTTCTTGCCTCTCTCAGCGTCTGCCTCTGACAGGCTCAGAGAAGATGAGACCCACCGCTTTCTTGATATTTGGCAGGCAATCAATAGGACATTGACAAGCATATCAGTGTGACACTACTACTACTGATATTACAACAACAGTTTCCATGGCTGCTGCAATACTTTCACTATGCAGTCTGTGTACACATGGCTTTACTTCTGCAGCTACTGCGTGCATTGCTGCTATAGCAGATTTTGTTGCTGCTGCGGCTAGTGGCGTCCTTGAAGGTGTGTCTTGGCAGGAGAGAGCAGCGGAGGTTGAGCGGGTTAGACAGTGGATGCGAGTGTGTGTGAGAACAGAGCGGTGAATCAGAGAAATAAAATGTTCTGATGGGTTCACATAAGTTATGTAATAAAGAACAGATAAACAACTTCACCCAACCCTGCAGGAAGGTGCCGCAATGCCAGGTTTTAGAAGAAGATGAGAAATAAGAAGTAGAAGAAAAAGAAGAAGAAGATTATTTTAACATTATTGATCCCTCGATGGGGAAATTCTTTTTTCACTCAGGTTTCACGCACATAGGCCTGAAATACAACCACATACACACACAGAAAGGGCTTACAGACATGCAGATGTAGAGAGAGACAGTGGAGTGATGGGTTGATGCTTGTGTCCTTGCTTTAGGACACCTTGGCAGTGCCCAGGAGGTCAACTGGCACCCCAAGCCAAGACTGAGCTACCGCCTCTCTGCTCTGCATGGGTTGGGTTGGCTGACTCCTTCTGTCCACATGTCAAAGTGTCTTTGAACAAGGTGCCCGAATTGCTCCTGCATGCTTAGGCCAGTGCTTTGCATGATAGCTTGCTGCTATCAGTGTGTGAGTGGGTGAATGAAAGGCACATTGTAAACAAACAGAAATGATCACATTTCACATAACAAGGTGTCCTACCTCCATATTTAAGGCCCTTGAAAAAATCCATCCTGCTGAAGTGTCATTTAGCAAGGCACTGAATGGCCATTAGGTGCAGAGCTGCCTCTGACACAGCACGTTCACCTGCCAGTGGATGGGAGAGAGTGATGAACAATTTCAGTAATACCATCATCTGTAATAACAGAGAGTATGTGTACACACTCAGAGGAGGCACGGGACAATGTAGCGTCATATTAACATAAGAAAACAATAAACGTATGTATTCATGACCACATCCACATCCATACACGCGATATGATGGAGCCATAATGTTAGAGAATGAATCATGTGATCATGTGCCATCACCCAGCCCGATGGAGATCAGAACAGTTGAGTTCCATCAGAGTTTGTCAGGAGGCAGCGAAACAATATATTGTAATTTTATTCATTGACCAAATTGACAGATGAAATACAAACCATATTCATAAAGTGGCAATAAGAGGCAGAGGCAATACAAAGCTAATGGCTCTGCTAGCGCAGCAGGGTTTATTGTTTCACTGCAGTAATAGACTCTCAAGGACAAACTATTGTTTAGAACTGGCCTTAATGTTTGCAGAAAATCACATAATTATTCTGAGAGATGAAATGCTGTAAACTGCAGTCTGGGTCTTTTTGCATTTTTCTTAAATTTAAAGTTTTCACTGTCTTACAAATATTGGTAAAATACATACATAACCCATCCAAAACCAGAACTTGCCGTACTATAATTTATCAAACTTTACCTCCTTAAAAGTTGAATAAATCCTCACACTTTCCTTCCTAAAGGATCTGAGTGACTGTACAAAAACAGATCACATATTCAGTATTCTAGCTGAGGTTTTGATAAGTTTGGGTATTTAAAAGTACTGGCTTCTGGTTGGTGAGAAGTGTGTGCAATACGGTCTGTTGAAGGAGACGGCATGTGAGCAGCAGTCTCCAGTGTCAAAGTCACACACTACCTCCACGCCCGTCTTTTGTATTGGCATAATGCCAAATGTCAAGGTCTAATACAGAACACACGGAGCAATACTATCAGTCCTGAAACAATGTAAATCAGTTCATTGGTTGATCTTCTAAAGCATTTTTTAAGGAAAAATATCAAACATTTCCCGTCTGCAGCTTCTCAGATTTGAGGATTTTCTGCTTTGTCTCTGTTTTATAGACTGAATATGTTTGAGATTTGGGCTGTTTGAAGACGTCAGTTATTTAAAAAAAAAAAAAAAAAGATTTGATATTGGAAATAGCAATTTGTGCTGCCACGAAAATTTAATTTGCCATGAAATAGAGAAAAAATATGATATGAGATCAAGTAAAAAACTTCTAGTTTAAGATGTCAAAATAAAAAAAATGTTTTGAAGTGTAAGTGAATGGTAAAATAACGTTTCAGAATAATGACTTCAGTATTTTTTACAAATTCTTTTGTCATTTATCATCTTTGTTCAACGCTGATTCCAAAAATTTAAAAGGATGCAGTGTAAAACATAAATGTAAACAATGATTTGCAAATCATCTTCAGCCTATATTGAAATGAAAACAGAATAAAAATATTTAATAATTTATGTACTGCTAAATATCTTGTTGTATTGTTTTTTGTAAATATATCCTCCTACTAAAGTCGATGCTCTCTGGTTTTATTTACATTTACAATTTTTGAAAACAGAGTTGGGTTGTATTTATTTTCATATGATTATTTAATGTATTTAATGTACATTTATCATGTACTTTATATAATATTGAACACTTTGGGGCTCCATACACAGTGGGCCAATTATAATAATTATTACAAACCTGAGGTCAGTCATGTCTGACAGTGTTTTGATATCAGGCCGTGATATGGTTGACAGTCCTGCACTTTAGCTGACTGAACACTCTTTGAAATTGTAACTTCAGCATGAAGATGAATATTCATTCAGCCTTCGTGCAGACTCATTCTCTCATGTAAAAATGGATATAATGGAGTCCTCTCACATTAAAGTCAGACAAAGAAGATCTTTATGCACAAAGAATTCAAACACACGTGGTTTGCAACAGGAGAAAACAGGAAGGAGGACTAACAGGATTAATTTGATCCTTTGTTTCCACAAAGGTGACAGCAGAGACTAATAATTCCATGAGTGTAATCATCATCATCACCATTGGACCGTGCCTTGACCTCCTTGTCATCGCTCCGTAAAATAAGCTGTCATGCTGGAAGCACAGAAATTTGACAGTCCTCTGATGTTTCGCAAACTGACCCTCCTTTGTAGGTGGCATGGATTGAGTTCTGCTCTCTGTAACCAAACTCACTTCAGTCCATTATGAAAATCTTTTGTTTTTTCATGACAAGGTTACAAAAACCAGGCACCCCTGCGCTGTGAAACACTGATTACCTTGAGCTATCACTGCCAGCTTGTATTCAACCTTTCTATGAATCACCTCAGCCATATCCATTGTGTGACAGAAACCAGGGACTGAGAGGAATTTACTCACTTTATGTATTCCTGCTGTCAGGTAAATGTCAATGTCAGTGTCAGTTTCTGCTGGAATGGGAAGAACTGTTATTTTTACATCGATGACCTGGTTTCTTGAGGGCCAAGGTGATGAAAAAAGTCTTTAACTCATGACTGGAATCATTCAGTTCAAACATGAAAGATAAAATTTCAAAGATATTAGTCAAGAGACCTTTTCTCCTCCTCCTCCTCGTCCCACCAAAAATTGTGACTCCTGGTTGCACTCCCTTCAGCCCCTAGCAGATTTACCCAATAACCCTTGCTGACAATTTGCCAGCGAGGGCTTTTCGGATTGTAAAGGAGATTAACTAAACAAACACATCATCTTTAGAAGCTAAATCTGTCTTCAAGGAGACTGGTGAGGGATGAGCCTCTGTGCAGGGAAATACAGACAATGAATAAGACCAAGGTGTCCATTTGTGACAGCACGGTGATCTGATAGCTCCTGAGGGCATCCTGTGACTTGAAATCACACATTTCATCTTTGCAGCAATCGCCGTGTCTCTCACTGTTGAAGTGTCCTTGAGCAAAAGCTGGAAAAGGAAACAAGATTTTTCTGGTTGGAGCTTCTGCTCGCCTCTTATGTATGATCCTACGAGTAATACATAAAAAGAGAGTCTGTATTTTGCTTTGCAAAATGATCTAAAAAAATAAACACATGAAAATAAAAGAGCCACATACAATACCGAGCACCCGGTGCTTGAGAGAAAGCTGAGGCACTGCTGGAAAACAGCAGTTAGTTGAAAAGTAAAACTAAAAAGGAAAAAGACTGTTATTTCCTCTCACACAACTTACATGGATTTTAAAACTTATTTTCCTGTTGAGGACAGGAGAGTGTGACATTTTGGGACATATACTTATTGGCTTTCTTGTTGAGAGATGTGAGAGACCACTCTCATATCTGTCATTTTAGCCACCAAGACTGGAAAGTTATCCTGGCTCAAAGGTTGTGCTAGACTTTCCTGTTGTATTTTGACAGACAGGATTATAAAAATTCTGTCATCTAATTCTATTTTTTAATTATCATGAGCCTACTGATTTACAAAAGCATTTAGTATACAGAAGTTACAGATTTGTGCACAGATGAATGATCTTTACCTTCTTGCTGCCACTTGTTCTTCTTGTACAATCCTGACTTCTTCAGATTACATTTGTATTTAACTCAGTTGTTTTCATAAACTGACATCAGCTGTCACTCGTTGATAAACCTGCTTGTTCTTTATCCTCCACCATCAGTCTCCCTTTCTTTATTTATTTATCAAGCTCGTCACAACTATTGAGCTTTCTGAAGAAACTCTGGAAACCTTTGCCTATGTAGCGATACAGCTTTCCAGTCTGACAATAGCTAATTAATATGCACACTGGCCACCAACTGGACATGGGGTTCTACTAAAGGTGTGTTGTACTGTGGTTATTGACAGCGTTACATGTGAATTACTTAATGTTACGGCAGATCGTCCTCAGTGTAAATCTGTCAAAATGACCAACAGCTTTCAGATTTTTATGTTTTTGTTAAAAAGGTTCAGTCAGTGATGGAAAATATTCAGTTAACATGACCCCCCCTTTTTTTTATAAAACCAAAGTTTAAAAAGAATTCACTGTTTCAGTAGAGTGATTTACAATATGCAATTTCTTGACTCTGAGCAGTTGTTACAGTTTTTCTAAAGAAAGAGAATAGTCATATTTCCCAAATGATCCCTGAGATATTCAGCATTTTCAAACTTCTAGTCTTCACAACAAAAGGACACTTATCAGACTTTGTATATCTCTCTCTCTGGAGCCACAAAATGTTTTATATTAATTTGCAGTGTGTACCTGCACAAAGATTTCAAAATTGATAGACATCTCCTTTAATGAGGCTGTATTCAGACCAAAGCTAAATGAGGAACCGGCTGTACTTTTTGGCCTTTCCCTACTGACTTCATCTTTTGGAGGCTTAAGGCAACAGTTACCTCGGCTTCCTCACCTTCTGTTGTCCCCATTTTATGTCTTTTTTCTTCGTTTTACAATTACACAGTACTTGTATCACATCTTTTCACAGGCAGTTGTTTTCCTCTAGCAGAGTTGACTATAGAGACACAAAAGATGTTTCCTTTGGGAGCTTAGCAATTTGCTTTGTGATTTCTTCCTCCTTATATCTTTCCACTGCCTCACTTAAATAAATGTGCTTCATTTTTGTTGTGGAAAATGTCACATCGATCTACCTTGAATGGTCCTTCACAGGTGTACCAGCTGGAATCGTGTGCTTTTGTAGGCATAACTTTGAGTTACAAACTAAAGTAAAAACAGCATCTTCTTTTGGAGATTGCCAGTGTATGGGCAAACTCTGCATTGTATATAAACTGCAGTCTCCTGGGCAGCTGCATTGAAAAGCAGGTAATTACAGGCAATGAAAGAACATAAGAATGAAAATCTACTTGAATTTCATCCATTGTTGGAAGTCATTGAAAATAAGAGCTTCATTGCCAGGGAACTAATTGAGGCACTTAGTGCTCCCTTATTTTACAATGCACATTACATTGTATAATAGATAATTACCAAATCCAGATGAGCCAACGTACAAAATATGCCTGTTGAAAAGTTTTCAGTTATACAAGAATAACATTGAGATTTTCTAATACAAAGCCTCGATCAAAACAGGTCCTCAAATCAGTACAAATACTTGAGGAGATGAGCACTCGGGTTGGCAACTTGCACTCGAATGACAAGGCATGGCAAGGATCGTGGAGCAGATGGGACTTTCCTGTAACAACAAAGCCAGCTGCATGTAACCAAAATAGTAACCCTAAACCTGATATCAAAAAGGAAGAAGAAAAACCTCACTAACCATTACTTAATGACCAAAAAACACAGGAAAAAAAAACCCTAAACCTAGTGCTTCTAAACAAAAGGATCTCTGTGTGTGTAATAAGACAATCAAACATACCTGGCACAGTGCCCAGGTAGTGAACAATGAAGTGTTCAGCAATTAAACGAGTTATATAATTCACAATGACAATACTGATGTTGGCTAGCTTGAGAAGACCCAGCCCACCACTGCCAGGTGGTGCAAACTTAAATAAGCCAGTTCCTCAAATTGCATCCTGCAAATTCATATCAGGTGCCACTTCAATCAGATTCTACCAGCTCTCTCAGGAAGCAATGACGAAGGTGGGCACACTTTACCAACTGGAACCACTGGAAGTTTTGATTGCCTGTGTTTTGGGAGCAGGGGACCATGTACCTAACTTGGCATACACAATAAACACTACAAGAAAAGGTTATACACTGGAGCTTAATGTTCACACGATTTCTCTTGACAGTCCTCCATTTTATATAATCCAGCAATAGATATTAGCTACATTAACTGCAGAATGTGCTATGCCAAGTGTTAATGATCATGCAGTATTGACAAAGTTATTGATTGTGTTGTTTTATATAACTGTGTTGCAAGCGTATCCAAACGTTGCCTCCACGCCATGTAAGTATACAGTGACTGTTTTTTAAGTCTCCATATTTATCTGTAGGTTCACAGAATTCAGAACTGTGGCAGCTCAGAGGGATGTAGCGGCATCGAGTCTTGACTCAGGACAAGCGTGCTGCTTCACAGCCTGACTAATCCAAGGCAGAAAGCCCCAACAGAGGCAATAATGAAGGACACCATCATTTCTTGGATGTTTTGCATGCATTTCTTGGTTGAGAATCAAAGTTTGCGAACTCTTCGCGTCAGTTGTGGATGTCAGATTCTGTCAAGTCACACCCAGTAAAAGAGGCCAATAGAATATTTAGAGAAGAGACTCTCTCTTGCACAATAGACATTTGGACTGACAAAAGTATGTATGAATTTTTGCTGACAGCTCATTTTTATAAAGATGGGAGGAAAAAGCCCAAAACTACAGACTGGTCTATCAAGCTGTGACAGACAATGAATGATACATTTGAACACAGCTGTGATAACCATGAACATGCAGCTTCAAACATGAAGTAGGCCTTCATGGTCCGGTTTCCCTCTGTGAGAAAGAAGGAAAAAAAACCCACAGATAATTCACAAGCTGACGTGGAATTGAGCGGAACTGCCAAAAACATTGCTTGCTGTGTTTTGCATGAGCATTAAAGCCAGTGAGACAAACATGGTGAACTGGTTAAAGCCAGACTCAGACCGCAGGACTTTTCAAATCCTAACCGATTTTGAAATCGGCTTGCAAACACAGATTTTCTTCTTTTGAATGTCAAGCATGCACACAATACAAGATACAAATAACTCCATCAAATTAGGAATCTTTTTGTTGTTGGTGCGCGCGTGCGCGCACACACACACACACACACACACACACACACACACACACATACTTGTTTTCTTTATTCTGTTTTTTTAAGTCCTATGAGTCTGACACAAACACTATTGTTCAAAAAGTTCAAGCAGGTCAAATAAATAGAGCTAGATGTGCTATTCACTGAGGCAATGTTAGAGTTTATGCCAGTATATTTGCTTTTATTTTCAATTAGAGGATTGTGCCTATGGGTCTTACACAACACTGGATACAATTCAAATAGAGAAAATGCTCTTGAACTAGATATATTAAACTGGAAACAGCAAATGAGCTGGCTCGCTAACTGATTGCAAGCTTTGCTGGCCTGGTAGAGAAATTCATCAGCTAGTCCTCCTGTAGCCATTTTTATCACCAAGCTTCTGTACTACCTGTTTCCAAAAGACCATGTACTTCCCTGTTACAGTTTGTGATGTGACAAGATCTTTATATTGGATTGAAATGGAGAACCCAAATAAGACAAATAAGTCAGAACATCTGTTAAAAAAAATCTGTAAATAATCCACTTCACTGAGCTGTCTGTTCAGGTTGTTCTGCCTTAACAAAAAGTAAATAAATAACCCTGTTGCCTATATATTAGTCAGCTAGCTGGCTAAGATTGGTTCATGTGATACGTACGATATGTGAGGAATTGTGATGACGAGCTGCATTATTTGAAAGCATATGTGAGATTTTTATTCACAGGGCATCCCATTTGTTATACCTTTTGTTGTTAATCATTTCCACAATTTCAAATAGCTCACACAACAATATACCAAATATGGATGCCACAGTGTCAGGGAGGCGTCAACAGTGACAGTATGAAGAATGGATGTCATAATCCTGACATTACCCAAAGGTTTCTGAAGAACCATTTTAAAGCTTGGTGTGGTGGCTTTGGATTCTGCCATGTTGGCAGTCCTGCCTCTTCTACCTCCGGGTTAATTTAAAAGATGTGGATCATCAGCGGATCTAAGGCGGGTCAAATGATGGCTACATGCTCCAACCTGTCAATCAAAGCGGTGTGTCATTAACGGACCGATTAGCCAGTCCAAAACCATTTTTTGTACCAGGCTGTAAGCATGTTTATTTCTGCTGTGAAGTTTTAACATTTTAACATGGGGGCTTATGGAGACTGACTAACCAGCCTCAAGTGGCCGTTCAAAGAACTGCAGTTTTTGGCACTTCCACATAGGCTTCACTTCACAATTCAAAGAACTTGTTTGTGTCATGTGGGTTGTTTGTTTCTTTTAAAGCTCTGGACTGCCTTGTGTCCTGCAGCGTGCCTATCAAAAAGTAATAAAAGTTTGGATGATGTGGTGATTTAATTTGGTCTAACTTTAGCAATTATGGGCTCCTCATATTTATGCAGTCACACCAGCAAAAGTAAAACAGTTATTGTAAACTATTTCCCCCTGAGGGGCAGCTCGGCCAAAGAAGGTAAATAGGCTCTTGCTCTGGCAACTTTAGTTGTGGACATCCTTGACTTTTTCAGAGCTACACTGTGGTGCAACAGTTTAAAAGAATTTGTCAAATCATCGAGCTTTCATCACTGGATTTAAGGCGGTTATTAAGTCGAGATTACTGGAAACAATAAAAATCTGTATTGTTTTCTTGTATATTATGATTTTATAAAACAAGATGACAAGAAGTCTGAGATCGTAACGGAGATTCCTTCCCTCATTACAAGATGGAATCCGCGGCTAACATGCAGATATTTTGCAGCTCTCTCTCTCCACTGAGTCCTGGCTGTACCGCTCTGCTGGGCTGGCACAGACGCCTGTGATCCATCATTACCAGCCAGAGCCAATGCAGAGTCACCTCAGCCCCACACATCTCCACAGGCTGTCTGCTAATTAGGAGAAGCAGAGAGTTGTGAAGTAGCTATGGTGTAATAACATCTACAAGTCATGCATGCGTGCCCAACATGGAGCAGTGATATTTTAGATTTAGCTCAGTGAGGGGATGTTTAAATATGCCGTTATATCAAAAGTTTTGTCCTAGAATGAGATAACTTCCACTGGAAAAAGGACCAAAATTAAAATTAAATGTAAAAGTTTAGACCTGGAGATAACTTGAACTGAAAGTTATACCTGATAACACAAAATGTTCATGTGTTGTGGTGCAAGCACCAGCAGGTATAGGTCAAAAGATATATTTCTATGTATGTTTCAGTTTTGTGTGCAGCTATGTTATTGCATTATGATGTGGAAACCACCTGTGGACATCCACAGAGCACGTGTCAGTAAATGTTGATGACTGCTTTCAGGTTATCTTTGGAGTGACATTATATGACACTGCACATTGTTGTGACTACATGTCCTACCAATCAGTGAAATGCCACCGGTGCTACACCTGTCATCTGGTTTCTGTTGGCTGTTTGACAGTATCGTGATGATCTGGTTTCTCACAAGATGCAGTGCAGAAATTCTTGATCGTCAGCCAAGCTTTGAAAACCACCGTTATACCAATAAGGAAGAATAAGGCTGACAACTCACATTTAGTGCACCTTGGATTTGATTAAATCAGGTTTCAATCCACATAAGAGTCTTTGTCAGGTTTAAATGTTGTAATTTAATCAAGTCCAAGAGGGAATACAAGCTGCAAGCATTTCTATTCTGCATTTACTCGCATTCAGCAGTCAGAAATAATGATGTATTTAGTGAGCGATTGGGCCAGATTTACATGACTTGCATTGATTTATTTATTAAAGATCTACAGTTGTACATTGTATTCGAACTATGTGAGCATTTTTTAAAAAAAAAAGATGTACTGTCTCTTGAAGCAACATGCAGTATGTGTGTACATGATATTCCCAGCTGCTGTACAGGCCACTCAAGTTCTTCCACAACTGGGAAAACCATTTTTTTTTTATGAAGCTGGCTTTGGGCTTGGGGGCACTGTCACGTTTGACACGGGTTTTAAGAGTTCTCTTTATTGGAGTGAAGCAGCCTTGCACGAATCATGTAAAACAGACCCACACTACAAATACATATAGTGTGTTTTCATAGTGTGAACAAAACAAGAAACCCAACGGAATAATGAAAGAAGTCTATTTAAAAGATTTCTGTGCACCGTCAGTTTTTCATAAGTTGAAATGAAACACATCTGACAAATGTGGTACTTGGTCTGCAAACCTTTTAAGCCAAAATTATGGGTTGACAAATACATTTTAAAAATACGTTTTGATGTGGTTGACTAGGTTTTCAAGTGGCCAGCCGATGATGCTCAAATCTAACGTCATTTATATGGTTCATTTAGTTGCAAGATCCGTTGTTACGCAATTATTGCCATGGTTATGTTTAAATCTAAAGTCTTTGAAGATTCTCAGTCATCCAGGTCATAGTACCCATTGATAGGGTATCAAGGCAACTAGACTTGCTTAGTTTCTCTGAGAGATCACTCATCCAAGAGGCTTCTTCAGTTCTACCTGAACCTTGTGGTAGAGGTTGCTGCTTTTACCAGTGATCTTTATGCAACATGTATAAAAAGAAAATCATGCAAGTTACATGAAAAGTACCACATATCTACTTCAACACTCCATATCTCACTAGTTTATTTGTGTTACAGAGTGCGTTTACTTGCTCTACCCTGAAATCGCATTTCAGGTTATTTGATGTTTCCATTTTGATTTCGAGGGCTCTTCCTCAGGCTGACCGCAGCACAAGTCATTTATTTTCAAGCCCCGTATTAAAGGCCAGCTTTATTGAAAAGTGTGTTTCATTTTCACACAGATCCTCCCAAAGGGAGATCAGATATCTGTCGGAAGCAGAGCCTGCCCCCCAACCCCCTTCCGTGACCCCCATCAGGTCGAGATCTTAACCCACCAACGCCCGATCTCCGCTCATTTATCCGGCAGGGACACATGAGCTGATGAGTCATTTCGATCATTGGCTTCAGATCAATTTTACCATGCTCGGAGTGATTTTGTTTTAGCAGTCTGATTCACAGCTGCCCCGATTTCCTGTTATGTTTAAGTGCCTACTTCAGCTTGAAATGCCTCAGATCAAAGGCTAATGAACAAAAAGCCAGCTACGCTAATTTGTAGACTTTTTTATTTGAAGAACTAAAAGGTGTAAGTTCTGTGTGTATAATTAATCTCTTTGATAGAGATTAACTCAAACAGCCACTTCAAAGGGTCGTGTTCTTGCTAAGCTGATTTCTGCTTTTGTTTACACGTCCCACATACTGTACAGAGTATTATTTGAGAGGGGGCTAAGACCTGGGCACTGGCTACAAAATATGACTCAATATATGTAAATTTCTCTAGCAATTTTCCATTCTGTCTTTGGTCCTCTCCCCAGATCTAATCTCGACTCCTACAGTTTTAGAAATAAGCTAATTTCAGACTGACAAAATTGTGTTATGAGAATGGGAGTGAGAGGATTGATTGAAAGGGCAATAAGGGCCGATCAATGAGCAGATGAGCGCTGGACGTTCAACTCCACAGTGTATGACTCCCCGAGGCAGGTTTCACTTCGATTTGGATAACACCCTCTAATTTAGTCTTTGGGGTGGTTACCCACAGCTGTGACTTTTCCTAGCTCTCACTTTATGTTGCAGAGATCTGATCCTGGGTCTGCAATAGTTACCTCCACATGAACTGTATGAATCAGAGCCGTGCATAGATTCTGTGACTAAGATTTAAACACAACTGGGTCAAGGGGAATGAGAAAGGGGAGCATGTATTCTCTCATGCAGGTTTTTTTTATCCCAAGGTACACAAAAGAGGTATTTGAGATGACCACAGGACAGAAGGTCATGTGGCCTGACCACAGGGACACAGATATAGGGCACTGGTCAAAGGCTGAATAGAGAGCACTTTTCTTTTACCAGAGGGGCATTTGGATGCAATGTTGCGTAGCCAGACAGGCACTTGGGGTGACTAAAAGGGACACTGGGGCTGGCCAGAGGGGCACTTTGGTTGACCAGACGGTATAGAGAGACACTAAATTCACCCAGAGAGGGGCACTTTGGCGCATGCTGATCGACTAGAGGGGAATTTGAGCTGACCACATGGGTTTACTTTAGCCAACCACGAGGACTTCGGTCGGCCATCGGGGCATGTTGGTTCGACCAGCACACCACTTGGGTTGACCAGAAGGACACTGTTCCACCACGGGGGCACTTGGGACACTTCGATCAACCAGCTGCACACTTAGGCAACTTGGTTGACTACAAGGTCTGACTAGAGGGCACCTGTTGGCTGGCCAGAGAAGCACTTTGGGGCTTTTTAGAAACACTATGGTTGACCCGAGGGGGCACTTTTGTTAATTACACAGGGGCACTTTGTTCAACAGAAAGGACACTTGGGTCTAATAAAAGGGTACTTCAGGGGCGATTTGGTCAAGCAAGGATGCATTTTGGCTAACCAGAAGGGCATTCGGGACACCCAGGTACACTTTTGGTGCGACAGTAGGGTAAAACCAAAGCATGAAACTGCCTCATTACAACTAAGCATGCTGGGATGATAAAAGCAACAGAAAAGGGCACTTCGCCCCACTACCACCCTCTGTGCATGCACACTGGTATAAATGCACAAATCTGGCAAGCACTTCCCCCCCAAACATAGCTAGCATTCCTGTGTCAGCAGCCCTCAGTTTGAATGACTTTAAGCAGGGCAGGCTCCACGGGTCACAGACATTACTTACCTACATGCAGGGAAACATCGCTATGAAAACACTGACAGAGAGAAGTTTTTCCTCCATAAAAACGTGTGAGGTGTGTGTGTGTGCCCATCTTTGTGTGAGCTTTACACACACTCTATGGCTTTTGTGTGCATGTGTGAGTTTGTGTATTTGTGTTTGCAGAGGTCACGTATACAAAAGGAGTTCAACCAGGTGCCACACACTGGCCTACAAGTGCAGATTTCGGCAGGAATAACTCAGACCTCCCACGTTTTTCTGGGCCTAAGTCAGCCTGTCATCGTGCATCTTCCTCACACCCCTCCTCTCTCAACTCCTATTTCACCTTAATTTGTATATTTTTCACCACGGCCAAGTCTTTTATTACAGACTATTCTTCTTCTAACCCCAACATCTATGTCCTGTACTAGGCTGCATGCAAGGCCAGCTGGGAAGGTTCACACTGGAGTTTTAGACAGAGTGATGAAGAAGGAGAGACAGAGGAATAAACCACTCCCTCGGGGGAGAGATAAACATTTACTTTTCCACGAGGAGATGGCGATAGCATTACAAGCAGTCTGGAAACAAGGGAAAGAGAAAAAAGGGTGAAAGTAAAATGAAATCAAATGGACAGTGAGAGTAGAAGAGACAGAAGTACATGACTGTCAAGATCAATCTGTATCTAATGCACAATGTATTCCAATAACAATGGCTGACTCTTTACTTTTTTTTCTGAAAACCTTTTGAAAGCTAGCAGAGATGGGCTTGTAGAATGTTAAGCAACCCATAAGTAGTACCAGGAATTAGTCTGCAAGGCGGGCAGCAAGCTTTGATTATTTTTAAATGGAAAACCGTCTACTTTGTATAGGAAAAACTGTTGTTTTTCTATATGTACAAACAGCTACATAGCCGACACTGTCAATGAACTTTCATTCAACATTTACAGATCAGTATTTAGTGGCTGAGGTAGGTACAAAGGCACACATCATGGCTGTATACGTGTTCATTAAACAATAGAGTGAATGTGTTTTTCAGAATAAAAGGACGTGATAATGAATCAACAAGTTGATTTGCTCACTAGATGACTGCGACTTCATGACAAGTGATAACATCAGGTTATGGATCACATTAAATGGAAAAAACATTGCCAATGAACGCAGTCCAGACAGGTATTATGTTCCCTAAATTGTGGGTGTACAAAGAGCAAGACTCTGACATCGGATATTGGGTGTCCCACGTCCTGCATGTGGTTAGACTTAGGCTAAAACACCTTGGTTATTGAAAAGATAATCTATCTGTCTCATGCTCCAGTTCCAGTGTTTTGGTGTTTTTGGCACCTGATTTTGATTTAGTTTTACTTTAGCTTCTTAGCAGACGGTCGAATGCCAACATAAATCCTGCTACTAGTTCCTTCTGTTAGCAACAAGAAAGGTAGCCAACTGAAAGCAACCTTAATGTTACATCAACATTCAGCTGATAGTGTTACGTTAGCTTAACTTTTTTGGAAAGCATCCTGCTTGCATGTTTTCGTAGTTTGTCATAGAGGTCTTTTTCCTACTTCTAGTCTAAATGTCTGTTGGATAGCATGACTGGCAGTCACAGAATGTGTTAGTTGTGAAAAATAGGTTGTGAATTAATATTTCTTGTCATAGTTTGCACTGATGAAATTAACACTGTTCAGCAACAACAGCATGTGTTTCCTTAAACAGAACCAAATAATTGTTAATCATGCTTTAGCTGCAAAATATGTCTTTTGTAGGAGACATTGTTAGATATGATATTAGTTATCACGTCATGTAAGGCATCATTATGCTTCATATTGAACACCTTCTCTTCACACCTTCCAATCATGGGGGGGGGGGTTGTGTCTGACAATGTTTTCTCCATTTTATTCTTCACTCCTCTTCTGTCACCTTTGCATGTACAAACAATGATAACACATTTTCCACTGCACTGTTATCCCAATTTCATTATTGCACCTCGCTCTTCTCTATGACGGCAGATTTTCGGCCTCACTTTTGAAACGGCTAAAAACACTTTTGCCAGATGCTGTGGGCCAACACAAACCTGCACAAAGTGGGTTGTTTCAAACATATCGCCACCTTTTTTTTTTTTTTCCAGAGGCATTTGAGATGACTGCAGGACAGAAGCCGGGCTGGCTGGAGAGCCTCGAGGTCTGTGTTTTGCCAGAGGGGCATCTTGGCAAAATGTTGGTTAACCAGGGAGGTAACTGGCCTGACTAAAAGGGACACTTGTGTTGGTCAGAAAACATTTTGGTTGACTAGAAGAACACTTTGGTCAACCAGAAAGTGTAGTGAGGCACTGAATTCAACCAGAGAGGCCCACTTCGGTGCATGCTGATTGACCAGGTAGACACTTCAAACTGACTACATGGGGTTACTTTAGTCACTCACATGAGGATTTTCATCAGCCAACTGGGCATGAGTTGGTTCAACCAGCGTGCCACTGAGGGCACCAGAAGGACACTGGGGATATGACTATTAAACAGATGCACACTTGGGCAACTTGGCTGACTACACTTGGGCTGACCAATGTGGCAACAATGTATTTTTTATTTATATTTGGTCTTTCTATAAAAATGATTTCTACAGATCATAATAATGTCCAGTGGGAATATTAAAACCACTGTGGCAAGTTCTACAGTGAACTCTTGACATAACTAACAAAACAATCAGCAAAATATAAACAACTCAAGCGGTTACAGCAGATATATAACTTGCGCTAAGAAAAAGAAACAATTTATTTACTTCTCACTACAAGATAGGGCTATTGAAATGGATTTTTCTTTGCAGGGTGATTACAGTCTGTTTACGAGCTGCTAATGGAAGAAGACTGAGGGGCTGTAATGCCTGTGTCACAACATAAACACTCCGCACCACTTTGATGGCACTGGTTTATTACAGATTGCATTCATAAACAACAGAAGAAGGAAAAAAAAATCGGAACAATCTGCAGCTCTCTTCGCTTCACCGCTGCCCTCTCTGCTCATAATGGAAGAGGTCTGTGATTGAGTGTTTTATGGTAAAGCAGCGTGTGGAGTGTACTTCATATAGGAGATATGATTCCTCCATGTATGTGACAGTCGACTCATTAAGATGCACTGCTGTGTGGTGTCCTGGCAGCCCCACTGACCCTAATTTATAATGACTCCATTGTCTTGGCGAACACAGACGTATATCAGGCGTAAATGAAGTAGGACAGGCACTTTAGCTGGGGAGATGAGGTGATTATAGCTCATGGATTAGTCTGGGCGAGGTGGCTGATCAGTCTGATGTGCATGCACGCACAAACACACATATGAACAAAAGAAGCGTGCGCTCTGGCTCACAAGCACACACGCAAAAGCGCTCAGACGGTGCGGGTTCGTGTGTACACATCCATGCATTTACAGGACACACACATACACACACATATGCTTGCACGCACGCAAGGCGATGAGCTCACCACGACACTGAAACAAACACAGTGTGAAGTGGATTTACTGTAAACAAAGCCCGCAGGAAGATGATCATGATGCTGTGGAGTTTTCGGTTCAGCTCGCTCACCAGTGATTTCTGAGCACGTCGCTGTGGTTTACATGGTTTGTAGATGGGTTCAGGTGTGGAGAGACGGTTATGGAGCTGTTACAGGCGCCTCATAGATCTAGATTATCAGTGAAAACAGGCTCATGTCAGTGAAGTTTATTTTCAGGAGGTTATGTATCATAAAGTTTAAATAAGTCTGACCTAAGCTACCCTGGAAAATGATCCCTCCAGACTAGCCTGTGTCAGGTTAGTTTTCAGGCTTAGCTTCAACTCAGGATTAACAAGTGTTGCAATCAATCTGTCAGACTGAAACCTTCCTAACAGTTCTGCTCTGTGAATGTGAGTCAGCTTGCAGTGTATGTCCAGTTTATCACAATGGGAACTCTTGTGCAATCTGAGGTTAGTGCTGGCACCGTATTTTAATCAAAT
The DNA here is from genome assembly GCA_028641955.1 of Protonibea diacanthus. Taxonomy (NCBI): domain Eukaryota; kingdom Metazoa; phylum Chordata; class Actinopteri; family Sciaenidae; genus Protonibea; species Protonibea diacanthus. The sequence continues at coordinate 18,686,384 of CM053991.1, forward strand.
ATGTGATTTTAAATACAGTGAAATTCAATATCCAAACTATGATAAAAACTAATTCGTAACATTTTAACTCTGTGTTCTATCTTTAAATGTGACTTAAATACACAAAGTGGGCACAATGTAAAGTTATTCAAACGTTCATATGGAGCCTCTTAACTGATCAGGAACTTTTCCAATTTTTAAAAAATGTTAATTATTATATTTCCTGCTATAAAATCACCTGACCAGGTCCTATTTGTGAAAACTGTTTAACGTCATGTCAGGTCAAGTCAAGTGGGATTATTGTCATTTTAACCATATACACAGTACACAGTGAAACATTTGGACTACAATAAAGTGCACACACTTTTGCTAAAGTATGGCTGTAGATGCAACTTTATCCACCTCTCTACTTTATACATCTAATATATTTATACTGCATATGTACATAAAGTTAAATCTTTTTCACTAAATGTATTTTGCACTTTATGTAGTTTATGTTTTTGTATTTTGTGTTGTAATGTGCGTGCACTTTATGGCACATTTTTGCTGGATAGAATTCTCTTTATAATATGTATTAATATATTACAACACAGTTTTGTCTTTATGCATCATTTGTCCTCGCTGTGGATTAATGCGGTCAATGTTTTATGCCTCAGGTCTGTATTCAAATCCATGAAATAAACCAGACTTAATGTGATCTCATCAGCTCTGACTTGGCTTTATGAAACAGCTTCTATTGTTGAGAAACATTTCTTTTTTTTCTTTTTTTTTTAAAAACTCAAGGTTTCTCACCAGAGCACATTTTGTTTCGATTATGCTCTTTGAATCTTTTTTTTTTTTATTACTCTTCCACAATGAATCTCTGATAAACCCATTGCACAGCGCCGAGCCGCAGACAGACACAGTTAGGGAACATCGTGCAGCTAAAGGGTCCAATCATGCAGATGGAGGACTTGGAGGAGAAGCCATACATACATGCATATTTTATCTATGAAGGTCCTTGTTGGATCCATGCTCTGAGGCTGCAGTGTGAACCACTTAACCAGTGTGCGACTCAGTCACAGGCATTAAAGCATCTGATATGATATATATATATATAAAGCATTTGATACCATATCTACACTGTGCCCTTTCTATTTCACTCCACTTTGCAGGTGATCATTTCGGAGCTTGCGTCCTGGTAAGAATAAAAAAAATCTCATCACTTCAAAACTCTTTCTCCTCATCCATTTAAGCGTTGCTTCTATAGAAGCTATTTCATTTTGTGCTCTGGGAACTCTAATACTTTTCAAATAAGTGTACACACTTTGGCATCAGGGGCTAAACAGATGGAGAGCAACTCTGAACCGGGAGAGATGGAGTTCATCGAGCCCATTCAGGTGGAATAAATCAGGCTGTTTGCGAACAGAAGCCACAGTCTGAGGAACGTCTGCGACTGTTCAGTGTCTCTACAAAGTTTACGATCCTCCCGTTGAGCCCGGCGGCCCTCGGACGAGCTTCCTCGGTGGTACTGTTGTTATGAGGAGGATTAGTTCAGCTACCAGGCTTCAAGTCTGTCTGTATCTGCACTGACTCACTAATGGACAATCTCCAAACTCCACCTGGTGATGTTTATGCAGTCTAAATACTTTTTAATAATCCCATCCAAACAGAGAAGCAGTTCAAATGTTCTCCTCTTTAATGAGCAGTGTATTGGATTCCTCTAAAAGAGACCCTGCGGATCCACTCACAGCTCATGATGTTTTTTTTCCCCCGTGACCACCACTACGTGGCGCACTGAGTCATGAGCAGATATGCACGGCGCACTGTGAAACTATACAGCCCTGAAACCTGAGGGGGGGAAAGTTTGCAAATGTCTGGGAGATAAATGTGCGGCCAATAAAAATGCATAAAAACTACCAAGTCATAAAGTAGAAGAAAATGAAAGCAGTTTTGCTTTCGTGCTGAAAACAAAATGTCTCTTCTCGGGTCATTTAGTGCTGAATGAAAATTTTGTTTTTCCCCCAAAACAAGTGAAAACTGTGCCAGCTCATTTTATGGCGCTTTTTTTTTTTTTTTTTTTTACTGGTTTCAAGGCAGTTTTTCCAGTTAGAGAAACTGTGTTGGAACCAGTTGCGGTTCTTGAGGCGGGACAGAAAAGTGCATTTACTGACAAGATAATTAATGCCAGTAAATCCATAAAATGAGATCATTTTGCCTTGAAAACAGCAAAACTCTATCAGAGAGTGAAAATGAAGTTTACCCAGCGACAGGAGCTTTGTTGTGCAGCAGCAGCGGCAGCGGCAGCTTTCCTGAACTGATCTGGGATCTGTCTGCCGGCCTGGGAATCACAGATACCCCCCAAGAGGAGGGACGTTGTTTTTTTGTAAGCGAAACGCCCGTCATTCAAAATCCAAACCAATGAGACTGCGAGCAACCGTGAAACTGTACACTGCAAGAAATATCCGCAATAACAAACAAACCCCCACATGGACGGACTTGATTGAGATTATTGATCCGCTCTGGGAGGACTCTCTGCAGGCTGTGGAGACGCGGAGCACCACAGAGTGGAAACAAAGCAATCCGTCTGAAAATACCTCATCTAACGTGAGAAAACTCAGAAGATTTGGACATTTTTTGCAGTGTGACCCGGCTGGCACAGTAGGGAGGATTGAGGGGGGGTGTGGGAGAGAGAGAGAGGGAGAGAGAGAGAGAGAGAGAGAGAGAAGGAGGGGGTGGAGGAGGGTTGGAGGTGAAGAGGGGGGGAGGTTGGTCCGGGTGAGCATGGCCGCAGGAGCCAAAGCGCTGCTGACTTGGTTTGGTTGCTCCACATCGATAACACCGCTTTCTCGTGGCGCTCGTCAGGGGACATTTAACCCGGAGATTGTGTGCGTTTACGCGCGGCGGAGAGGTTTGATTTAGTGCGTGCGTTGTTGTCGTTCGGCAGGACAGAAGCGCTCAGTGAAGCTGCGGGTTCAGCCGGAGCTGAAGCTGCTGCTTTCAGTCTTCTTCTGTTTTTTGTTTTTTTTTTGGTTTCTTGGTGATTGAGGAGGAGAGATCCTGCGCGTCAGGATCAAGGACTGCGTTTTGCGCTCTTTATCTTCACGTCGTGGAACATTTATTCTCTGCTTTTTCTTTGTTTTTTCCCCCCCACACTGCGCACACATCCTTACCTCCTCTCTGGGAAATTCAATGCGAGTTGGAGAAAGTGTTCGCGGCGCGGAGCGGAGTTGAGCCGGAGGAAGAGTGTTCGTGGCTCAGACAGACGTGTAGTGGATTTCCAGCGTCTGGTCGCTTCTTTAAGTAGAACTGCTTTTCATTCAGGCGAGTGAAGAGTGAGTGGTTTGTGCAAAGTACTGTCAAAACGCACAGTGGAACAGAACCCGGCAGTTTTTAAAAGACATTTAAGCTCCAACTGTGCGGGAATAAAACGCGTGAAGTGGACTCTCATCACAACACATCCACGTCAGAACCTGAACCCGAGGAAAAGGAACTGTAAATCAATTCATTTTTGGCTCGGGAGTTCCAGCTCAAAAAAAAAATGCCGCAGGTGGAAATGCTCCTCTTCCTCATCCTCATCATTGGGATGTGTGTGTACGGCCAGGACCCGGCTTCCAAGGTGGTGTCCGACCGTTACGCCGTCTACTGGAACCGATCCAACCCCAGGTAAGTTAACCCGTACACGCACCGGCACACTGTGAGCTCCGTGAGCCCCGCAGGAGGCGGCGGACTTCACCTTTGACGTTGCCCGGCTGAAGCTGTTCTAGAAGCGGGTTAGAGTAGTTTGAAACGTTGGGTGATGCACAATGTGAGCCCCGTTTGACGCATCACAAGTGTTAAAAATCAAAGTATTAGAGAAGCGACACAAAACGTCACTTTATATAGTAACAATTTAAAAAAGAACCTGCTATCTCATCATTGATAACAGTGTCATCATGATGTAACATTTGAACATTTGAATTATCTCCATTCTGAACTCTCTCTCTCTCACACACACACACTCACACACACACAGCTCGATACATTTGTTAGACTCACTCTTGACTCCAACCTTTTATTTTATTTATTTATTTTTTTTTTTTATCTCCACTGATGGATCGTTGTGTCGATCACACTTTAATAATCCTCCATATCTGAATCATCTTTTTAATCAACTGTGCACCCCGAGCAGCATAAATCATCCCTGACAGAGGAAACAACGAGGCATTTTCACACAGCCTGTCCCCTATTACGCACCATTACACATTAATGTTCAGTGTTTGCTCCACGTTCACGTCGAAAATGAAAATACCAGGACGTGTGTTTGAAGGAGGGGGGAGGAGAAGTGTGTGTTCGCCTTGAGCTGCCGCGCTGAAATAACGGCGAGTCTCCAGTCTGCTGCCATCGATTAGAATTGACGGGATCGTTTTTTGTGCCAAATGGAGACTCATCTCTGGAGACGTTGGGATATTTTGGTCTGGTTTATGTGGTTTATTACTTGTCTGACTCTCACCGCGCACGCTTGTGTGTGTGTTCAGAAAGTGCTGATAGGGTGGATTCTGTCCCGTTGGGTGACTCAAAACTTGCAGTTGAAAACTTTTTCAGGCTGCTTCCTGGTTCTGATCATCACGTATTTTGCCCTAAAAGTCTCCTCTCGGGAGACCAGTGGCTTTAGTTTAAATCCTAAAGTGACATTTCTCGTCTATAACTCCCTCCTGTGTGTCAGGGCACCTCCCTTGGTGACTCAGTGCCTCACTCTTGGCACTTTAAGCACATAGTGATATAATGAGAGTGTGTGTCACTTTGTTTTAGCTGGGCATGAACACTTTCACCTCTCTCTGGTGTCAGCAGGTCACAGTTTCGGCATGAGTCAAAAAAAAAACAACAAAAAAAAACATTTGCATCAACATTTGTTCAGGGACGAGAAACCGGTTTGTTTGGCTGGTTAGTAGCTGAACTGACAGACTATCAATTATACAAATGCAAATGTGCTGCTGGTGTCACTTCCATATCCGAGTCTGATAACAGCTTTCGGTGCCACTCTCAGGCTGCAGGTTGTTGTGTTTTTTTTTTCCTCGTCTTGGCCTTCAAACAGTTCCCAAGTCTGGTTTCTTGGTTGCCATGTTCCCCCCATCCAAGTGTCCCCCTCCTCCCTCTCTCTCTCTCTCTCTCTCTCTCTCTCTCTCTCTCGCTCGCTCTCTCTTACCCCCTCTGCTCCCCTCCTGGCCCACGCTGGGGCAGACAATAAGGGGGTACACAGGGGTATTTCAGCTGCGGCCAAGACGCAGCGTGGTGCTCGGTCTTGTGAGAGATCCACACATGCTGAGGTCACACACTTGGTAGTAACCAGGCGAGTTGCGGGTTAAGCAGCACAGAGGAGACCGTTGTCAGGGTCAAAACTGGGGCAGTACCGCCGGCCATGGGGCCCGGTGACGGCCCCGGCACGGCACCCCGCCTGGGCTTTGTCTCTGCAGAATGGGGGCTAAATAAATGAGTAACTCTAAATGACTGTCTCCTTTTCTCATTCATGACTTTAATCTAAACCTGACCCGGGATGTATAATGTAAGAGAGGGCCGTGTTTAAAGCCTGGGGGCCCCCTGACCCGCAGCAGAACCTAACAGTATTCCATACAAGCTCACTGGCCCCCGGATCCCTGCTGTTTAATGTAACCATACTCAGTATTGGAGCCCTGGGAACCTGCTGCGGTACAGTCCCAACTTCCAGATGAGCTTTCTTACCCCCCTCTTCTTCTTCTCTGCTGCATATTTGACCAAAGTGGGGAAAAATGGCATCCGGAGCAGCAGTCCATACTCAGCCATTCATGAAATCCCCTACAGGAGCTCTGGAATTGAAATGGGAAGTGAGTCGTGAAAAATGGAAATGCGATGACATTTTCATGTTTTTCTATTGTTTCAAAGAGGCCGAAAGGAGGCTTTTTGTAATTTAGATAAACGTGCGTTTGCGTTTGCTATGCTTTCATCTCAGGGAAACATCTTCCCGTGCTGATGCTTGCTGCTGATTAGGCTGAGACGAGCAGGACTCTGAGCGGAGTGGAGGAGGGATTTACAGCCCCGAGGATGGTTCAGCTTTGCCTGGAGTTTGAAAAGCTCCCACAGTGACAGCGAGTAGCTGTGCTACTATAAGCTACTTAATGAAATTAAATGTAACTCTAGTATCAGGGAGGCTTGTTAGAAAGAAACTGCTGAGACAGAATTGATGTAATGACACTTAGTTGTTTTTTTTTTGACAGATAATTGTGCCATTTATCAGTCAAATGTAATTCACTTGGTGTACAGCAGGCAGTAAAATCATTCATTGTTCGGGTCTACTCAAGAGTCCATTAGTCAGGGGACGTTATGTGCTTTAGACGTGCGTATAGTTGCTATGCAGGTTTGGAAAGTCAGGGAATGCTGATTTGGATTTAATCCTAAATTTCACATTTAAGAATTTCACAAAAATCTTTGATTGCCTTTAGTTGTAGACCCAGAGCGGTTTGAGTTAATGTCATACAAGAAGAGTAATGTGTAGCTGCCGTGCTATAATCCCCTGATCATATTGACAAGGTATTGTTAACAACTTGTCGTGCATTAATGTTTTCAGATGAGTAAGAAACCATTTATCAGAACAGCGAGGCCAGGTTGCAAAAATGTAGATCCTCCAATGGACAGATCCACCTTGTACCCTCTGAAAAACATCTGCAAAAGACAAACCACATGTATTAACTAAAGACAATGGATTAGTGCTAATAGTAATATTAATTCATAATATTATAAGTAGACACCTAATGAAAAGAAAAAACAAAACTTTCAAAAACTTCAAACAAGTTGGTTTGTGGTGATTAACAAACTTGCTTGCAGAAACGTTTCAGGTAGTTTCAGGTATGGTGATTAAAGAATAATGATGACTAATGTGTAACTGCTGTTATAGTGTAGCTCCTGTCATAATGACAAGGCACTGTCAGCAAGATAAATAGGTTAACTCGTTGTAACAAATGGTTAATAAATAATTAAGGAATTCTTTGTAGAGCAGAGGTTGTGGTGGCATTAGCCAGATGCTAATCTATAAGGTTGATTTATTAACCGCTATTAACATTAGTTGCAGTTTATAAACACTTTATAATGTCTCAGAAAATAATGTTGATAATGTTAGTAAATTGGTTTTATTGCAGGAACAATCTCTATTGATAGCTTATTAAACATTAATGAAGCTGTTAGTCACAGCATATAAAGTATGTCTAATTAGACAAGATAGAAAGGATCCAAACGTTTGTTCTTTGGTGTGATCAGTAAAGTGTTATGAACACATGTTCTAACCATCAATAAAGACATTAGTTACAGCTCATAACGTCTGTATCAAGTGTGTTTTATTAGAAACTGGCACCGGGACAAAAACATCCCAATGAAGACAAGAAATCAAAACCTAGAAAATAAAAGCGGTGGTGGAAAAGCTCATGTAAGAAAAATGAGCCACAGATGTTCCTTGTCAGCTTCGCCGTCTGTGTCGGTAACCAATGATGGAATAAAGTGCATGAGTGGGGTATTTACTGCTGCTCTGACAAGGAGCTATTAGAGAATTCCCTGCTCACCAGCTATTTAGCTGCTTCATTAAAACCCACCCGGGTCCATATGGTCCGCATGCAGGCGTTGCCGTGGCCCAAGGTGTTTATTTGTTGCTGATAGGTGGGATCAACGGAGAATCAGGGCCGAGTTCCGTCCCTAATCTCTCAAGCTGTTTGTGTCTCGGACGCCATGGAAACTGATACCCCTCGTCATCAAAGAACCTCATTGGGTGGGACTAACGACCTGACAGCTGGGGAGAGAGGGATTCCAGTGTTCAGGGAGAGCACTGTCACCCCAGGGGTTTCCTTTAATCCATGATAATGCTCCATCCAAAGCTTTCCCCAGCAGATGCAACATATTTCTCTCAAAGACAATTAAAGAATCAGTTCGGTGGCTTGTTTTCATGTTTGATATATTGTAAGTGTGGTTATTAACTTGAAAGAGCTCTCTGATGGTCTTTTCCTCTCACTTTCTGCACACATGTGATTGTTTTTGGTTGAGTTAATACCTCAGAAATGGGAGTAAGCTCCTCGACTTGACACTTGCACACATTTCTTCTCATGGCGGAATGGCCTCCGCTATTTGCTTTTCTTACACTGTTCTCTTTTTAATCTCCACTTAAAGAAACAATACTTCATTTTTCACTCGGTGGCGAGCTGATGTTGTGATAGTTTCCCAGTGGCATTGCGAGTTGCCCAGTTTGCATTGTTCCCAGTGTTTACCCTTGCTTTCCCCTCGCAGCCTTTTCCCGGCTCCCTGCTGCTCGGTTCCGCTCGGATTAAAAACGGACACAAAAAGGCAACCACGTCCAAATATTGACTGGGTCTCAGGACCGCAGCCCTCTCCCAGCGCCCGACACAGAGCGCCTGAAAGGCCGCTATTGTTCCGCTCGTACTCAGCGGCCCATAGCCGGCTTTTAGCTGTGCATGCAGAGAGACAGACTGAGAGAAGGAGGAGACGGGAGAGTGTGCATAAGTTATCCGAGGTGGGGCAGGAGGGGGATTATAACAGGAGGGACGGCACAGTCACTGGGGTGAGAGAAACTTCCTCAAGAGGCCAGAGGCTACGACAGAGGAACAGTGTCCAGGCCGTGGAGTCCTGGGGTGGGGTCAGAACCAGTGTTTCCACCCTGAGGAAGTGCCAATCTCAAAAAGCATCAAAGAGACCTGACTGAATGTGATTTCCTACAGAGGGGGTTCAGAAACTATCAATAAACTGAGGATAAGAGGCCTCTTATCTGAGGTTTACCTTCCATTTTATTACAAAGTGCAGGGGCATTAAGCCTCCTCACAGCACTTCAGACTGTCAGCGGATGAAATGAAAGAGCGTCACATCTCCGATAGGAAATCTCCCTGATTCAGTTTCTCATATCATTTCAGTTTCCTGCCACTCGCTGTACTTTAATCAGTGGAATCTCACAGAATGTGCTTAATAAGACTCAACCTTCGGGTCAATTAAGCTGTGAGTTTCATGAGCTTTCTGCAGAGGGGGAACAGTTGTCCTATGGAGACGCCCGTCATTCCTCATGCTCTCTGTGACCCTGCATGCAGAGAGAAGCTGCCCCTGCCCTCCCTTTACCCTTTGGCTAATAAGGCGAGGCCCTCAGGCTGCCAGGTTGTGATTGACAGGAACTAGTGACCAGGGGTTACTAATAAGTGTGGAGGGTTTACTGGGTTATGGCAAGATTTCTCTCAAGTTCTTCAGAGAAAATGCACTGTGCACTGTGGTTACAATGACTGTTTTATAAGTAGAGTCATTTCATCTTACAATATCTTTTTAATTTGTTAATTTGATTCCAGACTTTTTCAAGAATTTAGCACCAGAAACTTGAAACGTAAATCAGTGAACCCGAATCAAGAAAAAAACACTTGAATCTAGAAAATTCAATCTCGTCTTAACTTTAAAAAAAAGTCTTTCAGTATCTCAGACCTGTTCCTATACAAATCAACTTTTAGAACTGAACTGTCAGTGTCTAGAAAAAAAAAAAATATATAAAAAAAATAAAATATATAATATATATATATATATATATATATATATATATATGCATGAAAATATGCCAATGAAGCCAGACTCCAGTAAAAGCCAAGTTATTACAAGAATCTTTTAGATTTGATCATCAGTTTCTTGAAAGAAAACAGAATGGAAAATTTCTGCACTAGAAAAAAGAAAAATTAGACATATTGTCTAGTGAAAAAATCTATGCATGAACTTGAACATCCTCTTGCTCTAGAAAATTAAAATACGCTTAAAAAAATCTTCCTGTTTGATTGTTTCAGACAGTTTCTGGTTCAAATCAACTTGTTTGAAGAGTTTTCTAGAACTGTGAAGGGTCACCATCTTGAAAGGACACATAATAGTAAAAATTGCAGGGCTAGACTCCTTTCTTGATCTAGAAAACCCAAAGAAAATATCAATGTAAAATATCAATGTATCATTATTTCAACCTGTTTTCAATATAACTGTACACTTCTGTCAAAGATTTTTCAAGAGTTTTTCGAGAGGACACTAGACAATAGAAGAAGGTAAATTAATTCTAAAAATTTGGGAACAGGTCGGATTTCTTGACTGGCAGATTTTTCTTACGTGTTTTAAAAGAAATAAAACTTTATGACTCAGCAGCAGACACAAAGACTTGATAAGATTCACTGTGTCCAGATCAGATACTGTGTGAGTTTGGCATCCTGTGTTTGATATGCGCGACAGTCAATGGATTAGCGGGGGACTCTTCAGGCCTAATCTCACAGTCTCACTCCGCTGCACAGAGGTTCACTTTTCTGCCGTTTTAATCTTGGTGGGGCTTTTTTCTGGTGTATGCTGTTTAAATGTGAGTGGTGAAATGGCATCCCCTGTGTCTTTGTAGGCACCGGTGAGGGTATTAGCAAAGAGGCTCTAAGGGGCTTAAGAGGTCAGCCCTCCCTTTGTGTGGAGACACAAAACACTTCCTGTGGGACCCTTCACCCCTCTCTGTTCTTCCTTCAGAAAGCCAGGTCCTGCCTGACCATTCACATTAATCAGCCTTAGCTCCTAATGACTGCAGTAAAGCTTCTAAAAAAGTGCTTCTAAAAGGTCCTAAAGATCCACTAAGCTGCTAACAGACTTGGGCCAGGCTGCTGCTGTTTGTAGGGCATCAGACAACGTCAGAGATAGCAGGGTGGGTGCTAGGATGTCTGAGCATCCCTCTCCTCAACACCAGGAAATAATGAAACATGAGTTTATGAAGTTTGTCGAGGCTTGCTGTGTAAACTAGAGCCCAGGGAACTGTGCAGCTGCAGGAATGTGCTCCTCATGTTCTGTCTTCAGTGTTTAAAAAGGACTGTTAAAACCTCAATTTCACCAAGACATTTTTGTGCATTATTAAAATCTGAAAGTCTGATCTTCATTTTTTTTTATAGCGTGCTAAGATCATTTCAATCTGTTTCCAACAAAAAATGAACTTTGTTTTCCATCATTTTCTACAGTCATGAGACATTTTTTTTCTTGAGTGAAACAACTGGTCCTTATCTTGTGTTGTTTCTCACCAGAAAATTCTTCAGATTTGTGTTTGAATCAAGTTGGAATGAAGTTATTGCTGCTATATTTTCTCCCTCTAGACTCTTCAGTCATTATAGATAAAAAGGTCTTTATGAAAAGGACTTTATAATCAGGAAATTGTTGCAGTGCGGAAGCCAAAAGGTGCATCAATACTCCATTCTTCAAAGCAGAGAAAGTGTAAAGGATGAGTAGATTCAAGAAGACTGAGCGAAAGCTGGAGGAGAACACAGTCCGGCGTGTTTTCTCCTGCGTGTTTGCATTACTTAGAAGTGAATAACTGTCTTGTCGTGGTTATTAAGCTTAATTTTGGACTACAAACCGTCACTCTGTGGTTTTGACTTGTTAGCTCTGATGTTAGTATCATTACATCACGTGCTGGCAGAGAAAGGCTCCGCTGTCTCTTCTAGTTCAAGACAAATGGAGGTAATGAGAAAATTGGCACATCAGTAGATTGAAATCATATACGATCACAGCTGAAATGTAAATTGGCTTGAAATGCACGCTTGATAAAAAGCAAATGTGATCATTTCGACAGCGGGGGCCAAACCTCCAAGTAAATGCTTCTGGAACTATATTTGGGTCACTGCGGCTTTGGAGGGAGGCCTGAAACAAAAAAAAAAATATGTACGCCTCCTCATCAGGGCAATAGTTCCTGATTTTAAATGGCTGCTGACTTTTAGGTTTTTGTGTATGTTGGAAGAAAATAGACAAAGCTTGATGTGAGAACGCATTACTTTTCCAGTCAAGGTTTATGAATCATGTGTGATTCACAGTGATGAAGCAGCACGTACGATAGCCACTATTTCTCTGAGCCACAAAGACAAGACAAAACGGCTCTGATGAAGCAAAACAAGCTTTTGCGGGCGACGCTGCTCCCGTCTAATTGCTTTTGTTACCCCGGTTCAAATGTCTCGTGTAATGGTTTGGGTATGAGGGTTCATCTGAAGATGGTTTGGAGCCGCGTTTTTTTCGTACCACAACAGAGCGGAGGGGGTTTTATTTTTTTTGCTTGTTTTGCCGTTTTGTGTCTCCCGCGGTGATAAAGGACAAATGTTATTCATCTGCGTGTGAAGAACAGTTGTTGCTAGATGAACTTGGTGTGACTTTGCGGGACCTTTCGTGTGGCTCTCTGGTCCGTTGAGACTCAAACTGTTTCCTCCTGTTGGATTTTCAGCGCGCTTGGTGCTTTGGGACGCATGAAATATTAAAAAAGCCGTTTGTGATCTCACGATAGAGCTTGGACGAACCTTCACACGCAACCAGGAAAAATCCAGGTCAGGACCGCCATGACTTTAATAGAGGGGTTGACATTGTGTCTGCTGTTCTTTTTCTTTTTCACAAATTCTTTCCCGGCCTGTGTTTTGTTGCTCATGAATGACTTTTGGTATTTTATCATTACACAAGTTGAGTTGCAGGGTCATTAATTGAAATCTCAGACTGCCAAGATCTGTACACGTTCCATAGATGTGGCTGACTTCTCTTCCTCTTCGCCTTTTCTCTGTGGTGTGTGGCGGAGCGGGGAGCACAGGCAGCCATTTTCCAAATTCGACTCCATTTTGATTCAAGGAACAACAAAAAAAAAAAAGTAGGTTGCGAATCCTGGGACGTCACGTGAGCATTATCTGATCTTTACTACTGCACGAAACAGACAAATTCTTAAAGTCTTTCCCTAAAACATGAAAAGAATTGTGACAGTAAATTATAGTTATAGATCCGCTTATTTGAAGAATTCTAATTCTAAAAGAATTCTAATGTCACGTCTCTCTTGTTTCTTTTTGCAGCGACAAGATGCAGAAATATTTTTCTTTTTTAAAAAAAAAATTAAACATTTTTTTACTTTATTTCTATTTGAAACAAGTCCAGTGTTCGTTCGGTACCGGCGGTTTTCACTTATTTCAATAATTTTTGTTGTTTTAGGACTCATGTATTACAGATTTTCTGTAATACATGAGTCCTAAAACAACAATTTTTTTCCAAAGAAGAAAAGAATCATCTTGAATCCATGCCTGCTTGACCTCATTTTCAGGATCTGTGCAGGCTAATCGATCGAGGCTGAATTTGGGAGCAGGCAAGGAGCAGCACTGCAAAGAATTCCCCCTCTAGAAACAATCAAAATATCTGGCTTTTTTTTTTTTGTAGTGTCAAATAAAAATTATACCCGTGAGGAAGATGAAATTTCTTGATGACAAGATTTTGCTAAAACTTAAAGGTCATAAAAATCAGCCCACAGTGAAACACTTTCTGAACTTAAAACCATTGAAAGACCTTCAGAAACTCATCATAAAGGTTTTTTCAGCTCAGTTCAGAGGTTAATGAGTGAACCGCTGTGTTGTGTTTGTCTTGTCTAGCTGAGATTAGTGTCTGACTCTTCAATCAAGCGAAGCCATCTAGATTTCTCAGACGGTTGAGATTTGAGGTTGACAACAGCACATTCGTTTCTTGTGTACAAAGCAGAGGAAATGTTCTGTGACAAGATTATTTATCTTGGATGAGGTAAAATCAGATTTGGGGATCCTCGATCAAGGTTTTATGACTTTGTTGAGGTCTGACCTGCTAACACAACGCTGATTGTGCAAAGCTGTGATATGTTTGTTTATGCTCCAACCCGTTGGTGTGTGCCATCCCTGCTGCCCTATATGAATCAGTACCATGGCGCTCATATCACCGGTTGCGGCAGCAGCACGGTGGGAACGCGCTGGGCAGACGCTTGGAGCGCTCGCGCTGATGATCCCCTTTTATGTCTTGGCTCCATCAGGGCCCTGAGTTATTCTAGTGCATAATTGATGGAGGAGTTAGAATAGCAGAAGTAATGCGATGAGAGGGTGCAGCCAAGCGGAGCGAGGGATCGCGTGCGTGGGGCTGCAAACATTGCAGGGGACGAGAGGAGGGCATCTGGCGTAACAGGTCCCAGCTCTGAGTCGACACAGAATATGTCACCGCCCCGGCCAATCGCAGCTCTCCTCTTCCCCGCCAATCAGATGTCTCCACTTGAGCGGAGTACTACGTTCTCATGAATCGAGCAAAAGACTCTTCGGTTATCAGAGCATTCTCAGAGCATTAAAGAGTATTAAAGCTTCAAGTTGATTCTGGTGTATTTTACAGGAGATTCCTCTCTGACTAGAAAGGCATGTTGTAAATCACCTCGGGGGTATTTTTGTCCTCAGAAGGCATTCTTTGTCCCCATAGTGGATTCTGAGGTTGACTCTGCGGTATCAGCGGTGACAGGGTGGATATCACACCTAGACGAGCACCTACAAAGACAAACTAATGGCCCAACAAGACTGTATTGTGTGTTCAACAAAAGGGACGAGGTCACAGATAACCTGCCCCGTCCTGCTTCAAAGAGACTCATGAACTCTCAGAGGGGACAAATAAAAAAAGAGACGGCTTTCAACCCCCCCAAAACCTCGCCCACAGTTTCACTCTGAAAGAAAATTCATTTTGGCGGGAAACAAAACAAACAAAAAAAATGCTTGAAAAATATTGAAGCACTGCAAAAAAATGTTGCAGAGAGTGAGAAGATGGGTTAAAGCAAAACATTTTAAAAGAAGGTAAAATGTTCATTAGTTCTAGTGTTATTATTCATTGCACCGAATATATTTTATTTTATCTGGAACTGAACTGATGACTTTTTATTAGTAATAATTACTAAGAACAGACTACTGCAGAATGAGCAAACAGACAAAAATATCACATTGAACCATTAACATTCTAAAAACGGTTAAAAACAGGAGTAAAATCTGAAAGTTTTTGCGAGATGAGAGATTTATTTTTAATAAATTCTCACTTCATTTAGGAATTTTCTAGAAAAAAAAAAGAATCAGATTTGTGGGATAACAGAATGTAAAAGAAGTAAAGAAAAATCAAGAAAATAAGTTTTTAATCTAGGAATTGATTCAAAGATCTTCCTTTGTGCTGCAAAGTGAAATAATTGACCCTATTACTAATTTTCACTTGTTTGTAAGAAAATGTTTTTTTAATCGTCGCACATTCAAACAAAAGCACTGAAAAATTACATTTTGTCTCTTATTACACCGACCACACGACTTCTACACACTGTTTGTTGTGTACCAGCTTCATATTCTGTGTTTTAATATGCAAAACACTGGACCCAGCTAATGGGAATTTATTGTAATTTCACGGCCAGTGAAAGTGTTCTTTTAATTATCCAGCAGCTGATGATGAAGACAGGAAGTTGTGCAGAGTTTTGTGTGTGGCGGTGCAGACAGTAGCCGGGCTCTGAAGTCGGCTCTGAAACACAGACCTGTCCAGCAGAGCACTTAGAGGCCACTGGACCGGGACTGTGCCTATTAAGATCATAAAATGGCGCTCATAAAGATGTTTTATTTGTTTCCTGAGTGTGCCGGCTGCTTAGGTTTCCATCAGAAGTCTTTATGGCTCAGTGCTCATATTTCTGTCTCTGGAAGGAGGTGACTATTAAGTTTTAGTGGACTTTTGTAAGTAGCAAAAGGCTGGTCACCAAAAGTTCACTAATTATTTTTTTTCTTTTCGTTAACGGACTTTTATTTTCTTAACCGCAGTGCGAGGCTTGGCAATAATTAACGGTTATATAGTGAGACTTTATGGTTTTATAATATTTACAATACCATCATCATCCGATGCAAGAATTTATTGACATTTTTATTCTATTTCTAAACAGTTTAATCTGAAATGTTCAGTAAATTCTCCCAAAAGAAAGCTTTTCATCAATATGATCGTATTATATTTTATCTTCTGCTTCTACATAGATATTCTAGTATTATTCATATGTAATGGCTCATAAAGAATTTTTAACATTATTTAAAATCATTGTGACTTAAACATTTAAATTTGTAATTTAAATCGCAAATTATTTAAAATTTTATTTAAAGTAGAATTTGTTTAAACATTTTTTTTTTCCCCAATTTTTTCATTTTAAATCATAATTTTCTTTGGAATGAAACTAAAAATAACACACCTAAAATCATAGTTTTTATTTATTACAAATATAGTCATATACAGTACACAGTACAAATATGCATGCATAATTTTTATGTATGTATGTTACAATTCATTCAGCCCACAATGAATTAAATCTTGAATATTATGTGAAAATATACAGAACATATTAATTCAACAGAATTTTTATGTTAGGAAAAAAAAAATTTAAATAAAAAAAATCACAATAAATGTATTCATTTCTACATTTGTCGTTTATTTATTAATTTTTAAATTTTGGTTAAAACATTTTCATGGTCGTTGGCATAATTTTTGGAAATTAACCTGATATGACGTCTTACGACTGCCGTTGCACCTAAAAAACTAAAAAAAAAAAAAAAAACGAAATCTTTTGAAAAGTGAGCTGCTATTTGCAGAGTTTGAACCTCGCTTTGATGCAGCCATGTGTCGTTGGCTCTTGGTTCCACTTCTGTCACTTTGCCTCACTTTCACTTATTTGAACATGTCTGATTATAGGCTGGAATAAAAGGGACGAACTGATCGAAGAAGAAGAAAGAAAAAAAAATTGGCCTTAAAGTGTGGATGTCGAAGTCCTGTGACTGCTCCTCTGGGTCACATGGTCCTTCCAGAAGTAGTGCTGGTGAGGTCTAGACACGCGATACACAGGGGGTTAGAGAAACACGCCGGCTAAGACGTCACACACATTTACCATCCACCAAGCCACTCCTGTATGGAGGCAGGCCCGTTCTAAATTTTGCCCAGCAACCCAGCAGTGTAGTGGGAGATGTGGTGCAGCACCACTGTTTGACACACTTCTTGACTTTTCCAATCAGGAGTCACGTTATTTTCTGACTATACAGTACAGCGAAGACTCTGCGCGAGTATAAAGTTGATTAAAATAGTTTTAATAATTATCCCCGTGTTGAATTAAGATTTTGAAGATCAACTCTGAAGGCTGAAGCACCAACTGAGATCTTTTTTTTTGTTTTTTATTTTTTTAACATTTGGTGATATCACGTCTTTGTCATTTAGGGCCAAAAATGGTCAAAAATTAGGTTACAAATCCTCCACACTACAGTGAAAATAGATAAATATGCAAATTGCAAATTTCTTCCAACAAACCCCCCCAAAAAAACAGAGGTGTGTCCTCTCCAAAAGTCACCAATCAGGATTAACCCATAACCCTGTGGCAGCCAATGAGCCGTGGAGCAGCTGTGCTCTCATTGGCCCGTTGAGCACAGATAACCAAAACTGTGCCAGATACACCAGGGTAGAAATAACCCAGAATTCATGTTGCCTGAAGGGAGCAAAGCTCTTAATGCAGCATGCTGAATCCATGCTGCAGCAGCCTGCTGCTTTCAGGTGGATGCAAACTGAAATGCCAACAACTATCTGAATAAATCACTCATCTGTATGGTCTCTATTCATGGTGGCAAGGACACACACATGCACACTCACTGCAGCTCGAGTCCACCACGGTATGAATGTTACAGGAAGCTTCCTCTCTTCCGTGCTTCCTGCTTGCTCGTTATCTCCCCCAGTGCTTCTCATCTCTCCCTCCCTCTTTTTTTTTTTTTTTTTACTTTGAAGGAAGCTGGAGCCTTTTTGTCCCACAACAATTACCTCAAGTTAATGACTATTAAAATGTGCTTAAACTTGGACCATACCTGTTCTGTGCAGTCCTTTATCATAGAAACCGCTAACATGCAAAAACTACATACAAAACACAAGTTGTTAACTACACTAAGAGTTTGTTTTAGCACATGGAAGCCCCTAAATCTGAGTTCCAACCAAAACTTCCAAAACACAACTTTCAAATTGTGTCGTAGCAACCTATAAAATTGTCGTGTTGTGTTAGACGGTCCATAAAACACTCTTGGCATTATCAAATATTATGTTACAAAGTACGCAAATCACCCAAATTTGGTGTAGCGTTACATAAATACGTTAAACATCTGGTGCAGCTGCCCCAGAAACAGGCCACGGAGTCCAAAACTATGTTGTAGCACATGCACATCACCCAAATTTGTCACCAAAACTTGCCAATTTATTCTGTCCCCAGACGTGGTCCAGGATAACCAGCACGTGTTTGTTAAAATCCCCACATTTGTGATACGGCTTGAAAATTCCTCGCCAATTTTCCAAAAGATGCTACGGTGCACAATCTGGTCTACTGGCCCTGAAATGTCATTTTTGATAATCCCAACATTTTTTTTTTTTTTTTCTGACAGTGTCAGCATCTCATCATTTTGCTGCGGCAGCTCCAAACATTTCGAAAAATGTGGTAATGTGCAAAACAGATTTTTGGTAGGTCCCAAAAAAATGTGTAAATTTGTGTTGGCACTATGAAATCCAAACATCTGGCGGAGTACGCTCCGAATGACTTCATTATAGTATAAAGACTGAATTAAAAAATGTGTTGTAGCAGCACAGTCTCACATGTATTGTAGTAAAACACGTGTTTTAACCCCCAAAATGTGTTAAAACCTTTTTTAAAGCGACAGGAAATCACAAAATGTAGGAGAACGTCCTCGAAACTTTTTGCCCCCCGAATTACAAAATGTCCGCTGAGCGCTACAGCACAACGAACATTCTTTCATACAATTATCGTTAAACGTTTAATCAACGTTGAACAGCAAAGAGAACCCCAGAAACACTTCATGATTTGTGAACATTCAGAGCCCTGAGCTACCTCTTTTTTTTTTTATTCAGCTCCGCTAAGCCCAGCGTCCAGATGTTTTTCATCCAGCTGCTGAACTCCCGCCGCTCCGCTATCAGATACGAGGAGGCCGATTAATACTTCTCAGACTTTGAACAAAAAAACCCACCTTTGCTCCCGACCACTCAGCTGACTCCTTCTCTCTGTGCCATGTTTAAGTTGAGGTCATTTCCTCCATATGCGCAGCACACGACACACTGAGCATGCATTGTAGGTCAACATTAGTGGAAGCCCTCTTTTTTTTTTCTACATGTTTATAAAGAACTGTTCGATCAGCCACAAGTGTTGAAGTCTCCTTCAGATTTTGGACCCGTGTTCTAGCTCCCAGCTGCACAGGCGAATGCATGCAGCACATTGGAGACTTTAATTTGGCGGTGTGCTCTGTGGGTGCAGACACACTTTTAATCTGCTGTGGTAAATGAGTCTGCAGACTTTGGGGAGACGGTGTGATCGCACACACACACACACACACACACACACACAGGCCATGCATGCCTGCACACACAGGCAAACACACACACAGTTGCAGACGCAGACTTGTGAGCAGGGTGTCATATGTTTATCCTGTAACTCAGCTGTTTGATCATAATTTGTGATTAATCAGCCATGAGAGCTTTTGAATTAAGTGCAGCTTTTCATGTCGGAGTAACTGCAGCCTAATCCGTCTGGCCTTAACCGAGTGCTTTATAGTTTAGCAGAGCAGATGACAGAGCAGGGTTTGCTCGGTGCTGGTGCTCTTGTAACTGGAAAGTCGCAGGTTTTAGTCCCAGTTGTCTCTTGAGCACAATAATTTCCTGCCCCGCTGATTAAACGTGCGTGTAGGAGGAGATCTATTTTTTTCACGTTCAGGCAGAGTTAGCGAGGAATGTGCGCTCTCTTTTGTTTACGTCGGAGGTGTGTAGGTTCAAACGTTTGCAGCAGGAGAAGCTCAAAAAGCACTGAAACTCTGTAGGAATGATTCCACAGAGAACACTAACGTCTGCAGACATTTTGTCACGCAGATACTGTCAGTGACAAACAGCACGGTATATAAGAAGTGCCAAAAGAAAGTCTAAAAGTAGAGTTACTCCAGCTTTAAAACCCTCATCCTGCAGGTAGAGGGTACCAAGGGTGCCAGCTGATTGGTCAGTGTCATCCGCATCTCGCTGCTGTACCCCTGGCAGCGCTGTGTTCCTCCACACATACTGCAACATGAAGCAAACACACTAACACGTTGCTAATAAAGCTGAAATAAAGCAGCACACCGGCTTTAATCGCTGCAGTCTGGCAGCGCAGAGCTTTTGCTCGGCTTTGTTGTTCGCCGTTGGTCAATAACAGGATAGAACATCAGATTCCTCCAACATGAAGTGCATTCAGAAACATGGTTTTCAATGTCTTGTTGAAGCAGAAGACATGACATTCGTGTGCTTGGGGACATAACGCAAGATCTGAGTTGAAATCAGTTGAACTCGATCTGTGTATTTGTTGGCAAAAATTAGTCAAAACCACAAACAACAAACCTTGCCCTCCAGCCCTCCTATTTTTGTTTACAGTGCTGTTTCTGTTTCAGTTTGGAGCTCGACTTTCTTACAATAGAGGACTGTCTTCTTCTGCCTCCCCCCTTTCCGTCAATCAAGCATCAACTCCCAGTTAGGATCCAGACGTTTGCTCAAAGCGACACGTTGAACGAATGTGTCTAGCTTGTTCATCATTGTTGTTCACACTATTGCGGCCGTAAGCTGCAGAGTCAATGGCGTCTTCACATATATCTGCACGTCTGCCTGGGAGCCTTAAGCGTGCCTGTTTCTCTTTATGTCTGAAAGAAACAATGTCCTCATAATCTCATGAGTATGATAGCAATTAAAATGCATCAAACTCACCCTGCATGGCATACCCTGGGCACACTGTTCCCTCCCCACAAATGTTTCTCCTACTGCCCTTTTGTTCCGCTCCAGAATGGAGTTGACGCGTGTGAAACCGAACGTGATACCAGGGGCCCGAGAGTTCATTATTTGCCGCTGTTCTCACGGGGCGAGTGAAAAATCACTCCTTTGTGCCTAGGAAGAAAGAGCCTTCCTCTGACCTCATGGTTGCGCAGTGTAATGTCAAAAGGCCCCGAGGTTTGTGCGGTGTAGCCACACCCACTCTGTTGTGGAGCCGCCGTGGAATCCGACCAGGGTTCCCCGTCCCTGAGAGAGAGAGAGAGCCGAGGAAAAAAGCAGCCCCTTGTAAACAAATGTTTGGATCCCACATCGTATGCCACACTAATTGGACCTTGGCTGCTGAGAGAGATCTTTTCTTTTCCCCCCCTCTACATCCAAATAGTGCATTTTCTGCATTCTCTGTATACTGTACACTTCAGACCACACTCACTCTCCAATTAAGCTCTTTCTTTTAACGGATATGTTAAAGATTTCATCCACGCCACCATGTCTGTGATGCAGCGCTGTGCAGTGTCAGGCGAGCCTGAATTATAGGTTTTCTCAACATCAGCTCGGATGGGGGGGGGGGCCTCCCTTCTGCCTGTCGCATCTCTCGAAGAGTTGACCAACATCAAACAACATCTGCACGTTCATCAAAGCCGCAGAAGAAAGTGCTTTTTTTTTGCAAAGTGCAGATCATGCACGTCTGTGGATGTGAGGAGGCGTTCTCAAAGCTTCAATCTGAACGCTAACACATGACATAATGACCCAGAGCAGCCTGCTGCCTCTCAGGTGTTAATTGAAGCTGTGTGTGTGGTATGTTTATATGCACGTGTGTGTGTGTGTGTGTGTGTGTGTGTGTGTGTGTGTTTGCCTCTGACTGTGTATTTTCTCCATAAATCCCCCCACACACACAAACACAGATGCGCAAATCTCTATCTCATTAAAACTTTTGTCCTAATTTTGTCTAAAGTAAGAAATAAAAGTATAAACAGCTCAACTGGTTTCATGTACAAATCATCTGAATTTGCTTCATACAAGTATCATTTTGCTTTAGAACAGTGCAGCAATCTGCCTTAATGTGCTATGTTTGAACAAAACAAGACTTTTAGGGCTTAAAATACAGAATTAACTTGAGGGGGGAGTTATGTTTTCTCGGTAACTGCAAATCTTTTGGTACATTGGTCCTCGAAACAGCCTTTTTACAACATTCTCGGAATAACATCGAGATCTTTTACTTGTTTTTGACAAAATAAGACTTTTAGGGGTTTATAATGGTCAGAAATGTGTGCAGAGCTGGCCTTCTTTTACTACCTTGTTTCAAGACCCTGATTCTCATTTTTCTTGTAAAACCTCAACAACAGCTCAATTCTTTTCACTGGTTTAAACGGAACAATAAGATACCAAAATGGCTTGCAAAGATTGAGACTCCTTGCAGCAGCTGCTTAAACCTTTGCTACATTCCAACACCGCTGACAAATCCAGAGCCGACCCGGACCGCAGGCAGTAATGGAGTTTTCATAGCAAATCCTGGTAACTGCGTGATATACGATAGTCTGCTTTAATCACTCAAAATTATGACACGACTCAACCAAACCGGCACTCTCATGAGGTTGATTTTGGATGCAGCTCTGATGTTCCATCCAGCTCCTCCATCTTTCCGTCTTCACCCACCTCCCCAGATAGCGCCGCCTTGTTCGCCAGGAATGTGGAAACGGCACATTTCTGCTCGACTAAAACCTTCATGGGAAAACGTTGCTTCTTCTGTGGAGGAAGAACTGTTAATGGATTAAGTGGCTGCTGTTTCCCACCCGGGGGCCAAGCCTCGATCGTACCCCAGTTTATTCAAGCCCCCCCCCCCTCCATCTGCGTTGAGGCTAATAGGCATGGCTAGTGTAGCTCAGCTTTAGACCCTGGTCCGCCGCCATGAACTTGGCTTTCCTGCCCCTCTTCACCCCATTCATGTCAGCAGGTCCTGGCAGTCTTGTTGGGCTTTTTGAGTGTGTTCACTTTGGACGGCGATGAAAGGAGTCGGGGGAACACGGGATCTTAAATCACTTAATGAGGGGAGACAGGCAACGCTTTTGTCCAGCTTGTTCTGGAGCTGCGTCCAGCCAAAGGCCTCTAACGGGCTCTGACACCTCGCTCTGCAGCAGACCTGAGTGTGTGTGTCAGTGTGTGTGTGTTGGTACATGGCCAGCATTGCTTCAGTCTGCCTGGCTTCAGCGTTCATGCACTTTTTTTGTCCTACATCTCGGCATTTATTCGCATTTTCCTCACTAGCGCGGCATGTTTATTTGGTCTTGGCATATTTTGTGTCTTTGGGCAGCGGGAAGCATATTTGTGTGTGTGGTGAGGGTTAAGTGAGAGGCAGAAAGAAGCCGCATGATGTGTTAGGCAGCGGTGTCGAGGACAGGGTCGCTCCCTGCGGGTGTTTGGCCTTGGCCTACGGTTAGCATGTGCTGACTGAGCCGGAGCATGAAGGGGGAAAAAACCAGAGAAGGAAATAAATAAACAAGCGGCAGCAGAATTTCACATCTTTGTTTGGTCATTACGTCAGGCCTGAAGTTTCGAACACAAACCTCTGTTGATCCGATGAACTAAATACACAAATATGTTAATGATGGGTGTAAAAGATCATTAAACTATTTAATGAGCCCCAAAAGTACCTGGCCCTGTTCTTGGGTTTCTTGTTTTAGTGATTTACATGTGGGTTTCCACTTTTCCTCCTTGTTAATGCTGCTTTTCTCGTGTAAATGGTCAAATAATGTTCTATGGTGACCCGGGAGCATTCACACATTACGACCTGGAGCCATACCGCGTGGATGGAAAAGTAAATGAAATAAACTCGGCTTGTATCTGCTGCATCTTGTAACAATATACATAGACAAATTGCATTGGACATGTACATAGGTCCTTTCTAATTAGCGGTTGTATTAAAGGGTAACACACATTGGTGACGTATGATGGCGCGTTATAACGCCCGTGGCCGCTGTTTTCTTTGATGCATGCTACTGTGGACTGATGTACATCGACGTGTCAGGATACGATACTGCCCCATTCCTCAGTGTCAGCGCTCCAGAAAAACATCTGTTTTATCACATCTGCCTGACAGATTGGCACCTCTCTGCTTTGGGAATAAATGTATGTGCATCAAATAACGATACTGGTTTGTTGGCGTTTTTTGCCTCATAGAAAATATCTCACGTCTCTGAATCGGATCAAATTGTTAGCATGATTTTAGGACAATAATATGAGCTTATCTTTGTCTCTCTTGAACCAATTTTGATAATCAAAAGCTCGGTTAGATTAGTAAGCCCAGGTTAAAACCAGCATGCCCCATATTGTCACTGTCCAATGAAAGCCACAAATCTCAATTTGATTTTGACTTTTTTCTACATATGAAATGTGCATATTTTCTTCCATCTACATTTTGAATCTTGAGCACTGAAAAGCTGTTTTGGTACATCATGTATGCTGGATAGATAGAAGGAGGATAGCTTTGGATAACTAGCAATAGACGATGATCTCAAGCTGAT
The DNA here is from genome assembly GCA_028641955.1 of Protonibea diacanthus. Lineage (NCBI taxonomy): Eukaryota > Metazoa > Chordata > Actinopteri > Sciaenidae > Protonibea > Protonibea diacanthus. The sequence goes on from CM053991.1 coordinate 18,710,512, forward strand.
GCGTGCATGTCAATGCCAGATGGCCATTAACCTGGATTATGTTGATTTACATTTAAAACAGTATAATAGTTTTGATTATGCCAGTGTGTAGGACATGTAGTACAGATTTGCTATTGATAGTTTCTTAACTGACGTGGACATAAACAGCAGAGTCGAGGCTTGGAACAATGTCCATTTCAAATATTAAACAGTTCACTGATGACTGTGTAAACACAGATTTTTATGTCTGGTGCCTCATTACAGTGATCATGTGTGATTATTTGTGTCTTAAGTTCTGAGAAAAAGTTTTTCCTCCTAAAAAAAAAAAAAAAAAGAAAAGAAGAAAACTGGACATACGAGGTTTTCATCGGGGATGATGTACGTAAATAAAGCCGGTGAACAAACGGCAGCTCAGTTACAGCTCAAACTGTATGAGAGGCCGTCTGGATCAGAGTGCAGTAGCACCACTTGGCTTGATAAGGATCAGGCAGGCCTGGGCAGTCAGGGGTCAGCTTTGTAGTTGAAGGCCTCCACCCTGTGACATCACAATCCAGGAAATCCCCCATCTCCCCCTCTGCGCCCCCTCCAGCTTCCTTCATCAGCCGCTGTCTGTCTGCTGTCTCCCCCATTGCTACTTCAGTCTATTCGCCTCACTCGTGCGCTGCTCTTAACACTCTCACCCGTTCGTATTCCTTCCTCCCCCTTTCTCCCTCTGACATTACTGTCCAAGGTGTGGATTAGCACTGGGACATACCGCTCTCTCTTTCTCTCTCTCTCTCGCTCTCACTTATTGTCTCTCGCTGTCTACCACCGCCACCTCCCTCCTCTCGGTCTTTCGCACATGCTGCACACACACATTTCACACATACTCGCACACACACACACACAGACTAGCTGGTAGGCCAGTGTTCAGTTACAGGACATCCTTCAGTGTTCCTCCTCGGTGTATAAATGAGTTTTGTGAACTCGTCTTCATTAGAACTGCAGCTTTTCAGAGGCCAGCGTGAGCACCCTGGCACCAAAACCAGCCTCGGCTTGAACCATTAACATATCAGCTGTAAACAGTTGTCGCTGCAGAGCTGCTGTGCATGTGTGTATCTGCATGTGTGTGTGTGCGACTGTGAGTTGATGTTGCTCTCTAAAAAGCCAAGATTTATATGGCGTTCTCAGTTTAGCTTCACTACAGCCGCTTCTTGGCTGTTAGATCCCACAGTTCTTTTCAGCTGGCTCAAGTCCGGTTCCTTTCACAGTCCTCCAAAACAAGAAGAATGCCATGAAGTTCCCATGGTAAATCACATTCACATTTACATTTTAGGCCTCATCCAGAATGCAACCAATACTATGGGAGAGGCTGTGTTCAGAGCCACAATGGCACTGCATTAAAAACCCATAAAAGCCTGCACTAAACAAACCAGGAAGTACAGACTGAAGGTATATCAAACACCAACACATTTTAGAGCTGTTTAGACTCCTTTGAGGCATGACTTTGCACCTCTGGAAAGTTACAGAAAGTTTTTTTTATCCGTCTCTGTTAAATAAATAGAAGAACTAGTTCATGATTCAACAATACAAGCCATTTACACATTTACACATGAAAATCTAGTCAAACTAAGAGATAAGACAATGGCAAATATAAGAAACAAATGTAAATAAGAAAAAAAAAGCCAATTAAACAACAACAAAAAAAGAAGCACTGTTAAATATATCAAGTATATATATATATATATATATATATATATATATATATATAAATATAAAGTGCTCTACCTGGAATGAGCAGTTGCACGGTTGATTTGACATTCCACTTTTTTGCAGATGATAATGATGCATTCTTTTGAAAAGGAACAAGGAAGCTAAGGAAACTGATGGAGTCTGAACACAACTGTGTTTCTAAATTCCTAAAAGTGATGTATTAAGTTTTAAACTATGGATTATTGTAGCATTAACATAAGATATCAATCAAAGATCTAGACATGGGTAGGGCTTTTACTGCTATATAGTCTTCTAACTCTATTAACTTAACCGTACATTTACCAAAATTCAGAAAAACATCTAAACCTGGACACATTTTTGAAAAAAAAATATAGAAAAAATCATCAGATTCATAATTTTTAATAATCTTTACCTTCTAATTTTATTTGATAGAAAATCCTGATTGATCTCGATGGCTAAAGCTTAAATTTGTGAGTTATTTATTATTTGGTATTTTAACTCATCGAAAAACAAACCCTCAAAACCAGACCACTGAGTACTGGTGGAGGCGTGAAGGATACTGAGCTCAGTATCTCGAGCCCTGCTGAGCCACTGGTCTTTCCAGGATGTTTACGGCTCTAAATGACAAGTTTATGTAAAAAAGAAAGTACATACCAACCAAACCACAGTCCACCCAAGTGGTGGCTGAGGAACAAATCCCATTTCCAGACTCACTGTGTCACTGCCAAACAGCACTCTGCCAGTTCTGCCACATCTGTGCCTACTCAAAGTTTTTTTTTTTCCTCCTACATTCCTCTCCCCGAAATATGCAGATATGTTTTCAATCAGAGGAGCACAAAGACAGTCAGATCGTGATTTTATCATCATCTCTCCAATCTATTCAAGCTGAGATTTTCTTTAGGTTACCTTTCTCTAGTTATGTGATTACCACTGTATAGTTTGGCTTTCAAACCCTTCAGGTTCCACACTTTAATTTGTGAAAGGAAAAAAAAAAAGCTTTTTGCCAACTGACATCGGAAAGTACAGGAACGAACATCATTGTGCTCAGATAAATATGGATTCATGCTTGTGCGACCAGACTACAAACAGACATTGTGTACTTTGCTTTGCAGCCGCTTTGCATGGTGTTTGAATGGGCGGCTCGACAGTCCATGAGACCATGAGAAACCCGCGACATGAAAGCCGTCGTCTGCACACCAAGGAAATTCTGCTGACACCTAATCACAAAAAGAGGGGAGTGAAAAAAAATCAGCCGGAGCCCACAGCGATCTCCGCGGGTTATCTTGAGGGAGCGTAACCTTTGTGACATTGATAGGATTGTACACAAAAGAAGGCGCTTTGCTTGTGCGCGCACCCACACACACAATCTTACCAACTTTCTTTCATTGAAGTTCTTTGGGGTGTGTGTTGCCGGGCTGTGAAGCAGCAGAGGTGATGGATGTCAGGTTGCCCTCTGTCGCTGTTCTGCTCAACTCGCCTTAATGGACCTTTTAGAGAGTCGAGTGAAATTGATGGGGAAACTAACCCAAGATAAAACCAGGGGTCTTTTCTTTTCTGCTATTTTCTCAGGCTCGCAACCGCATGGCACCTTATCAACACCCAATATTTTACACACAGTAAAACTCCCCATAAAGATCTGCTTCTCTTTGACTCACAAAGCTGGTCAGAGCTCATGAAGCTGGAAGTTGAAGTCAGCCTGGAAGGGAACCACTGCAAACAGTCACTCCTCTTCTCTCTCACTTATTTCTGAATGTCTTTCTTTTTTCCTCATTTGACTGAGCTTTCTCATGTCAGGCCAAACATGTGATTCCCCTTAAACTGCTGCCCTGTAGCAGCTGATAGTCCAGAAATCCTCTCTCGCCAGTCAGGCAGCAGTGGAGGCAGACGCAGAGACACAACTGTTTATTTTATTTACTATCTATAGAAAGTGTCTATTTCTGGAATTGGTGTAAGGCCGGCTTGATGAGGTGTTAAAATCATAGGGGATAAAGGCCAAGCTCAGGGCTCTGTGATGGCCTCTCTGTACTCTTGATGGACTGGGTTTAAGTTTTCTCCATTAGGGAGAATGAAAGAATGAAGAACGAGGTCAAAGCGAGTGAAAAGCAGTCCCATTTCAGCTGGACAAAAAAAGGTTTCAGAGTTTTTACATGCAGACGTGCAGGACAAGGCCTCCAGACAGGGACAGTACCATTTAGGACACTACTGTGGCTGGTGGAAGGATAATGTAGTGATGCAAAAGATTGAAGTGTAGGCTACAATAAAGAGTTATATACATTATCAGTTAATTTGGTGATTATTTCCTTGATTCAGTCTTATTCATATAGTCTCAGAACGCCATTTTGTAGTGCCCATGGTACAATCAAATGTCTTGTTTTGTCTGTCCAAAACTCAAAGATATTTAATCTCCTATAATGTAGGACATGTAGGAGCAGAAAATTGTCACATTTTAGAACGGGTCGTCCTCAAATGTGAATTTTTGCTTCAAATTGACGAGAAGAAGATGAATAATACAGTTTTATTGATCAACTCGTTGATGAATCGACAAATCGTTGCAGCAATGAAAGTCGGACATCAGGAAATAACTAAAATACAATGGGTTCATACAATGTGTTGTCCGACCAGGTCTGAAGAAGAGTTTGTAGTTGTTCCAGCAACCTCACTCAAAGTGGGGTGTAAAACACGATTACCGTTTGTCCCGTCAGTTTTGCACTTGGTTGATACACGAAAAGACAAGCGTCTTTTGCAAGTTTAAAATGATATACATGAGGACATGAAGAGGTGCAATGAGAAGGAAAGGAGTGGGTGGTGATGGAGGAGAGGAAGAGGATGGGGGACAGAGGTAGGGTAGCACCTGGAGATAGCAGAGCAAAGGGAATCCACATATGTCTTGATCTTCATCTGTCTTTGAGTCAACATCTCAACTGAGACACTGAGTCACAGTCTGCGGCGAGAGCACCAGGTCACACCATGTGCACCGAATCAAGACCTAATCTCATGTCTGCCACCACTTCACCCATACTGCTCAGCCTCTGTGTGTGTGTGTGTGTGTGTTGGACGACCGGACTGAAATGTGTTTGTCGATATCAGCAGCGGTCCTACCTGAGTCATCACCTGTGGTGAATAACTGCGACACAACAAAAGTGGCTTGATTGGAGTTACCTGAATGTTTGCTCATGTGTGTCTGTATATGTGTGTGTCTGTCTGTTGTGACCCTGTGTGTGTTTATCACAGTGATCAGCCTCTGGTTCAGAGATAAGAGGACAAACAGCCAGCAGGAAGTCACTCAACACACACATACACACACAGCCGGAGACAAACTCCTGTCCACACACAAGAAAAAAAAGCAATGGAAATGTGGGCTAGAGAATTTTTGTGGAGTACATCACATGATGAAAATTTCAATAGTCCTACATTTTGAGAAATGAACACTGATACTTCTTTCATGTCTGCATGGTAAAAGCTACAGCCTGCAGCCGTTAGCTTAGCTTAAGCTCAAGGACTCGAAATGGGGGAACAGCTAGCCTGGCTTTTGGTCATAGGTTACAAAATCTGCTTAACACGTCGAATCTTATTTGTTTAATCCGTAGAAAAAACAAGTGGAACTTATCTTTTTACAGGGTAATGACAACAGTCCTACCTCCGTGTTTACTGTTCAGACATCAGAGCAGTATTGATATTCTCATTTAACTCTCTTTAACAGCTTTATTTCCCTAAATGACAGAAAAGATCCCAGAAAGAGACAAGTGGCATGACATTAAAGTGATTTGATTCAGTGATGACTTCCAAAGCATCCTGGATTGTTAAAATCTAAAGTAAATGCAAATGGCATTCTATAGATTTCAGGCTAAGTTCAATAAATGTTGCTCAGTTTGACAAATGTATGATTTTTGGAGTGAGAAGCCACATTTATTTAAATGTTTCCATCCCCGTTCGGGCCTCCGTGCGGTCATTATTGTGTATAATTACCCTCCTTTTTCTGCAAACTGGGACAGTTTCCACCATAAATCACACTTTCATTCGCATGTGAGGCACGTAGCTCCTCACTGTAGAGCCACTTTCTAACATTTTCACAGCACACCCCGTAGTGAGCCTTGTGCGCGTCAGAGCGGCAGTGACAGGTGGAAGGATGGCTGATTGACGGCGAAACAATGCTGCGGCGTTAGGTGCAAAACCAACATGGAGGCATTATTGGTTCCTCTCTCCTTGTGTTATTCTGTGCCTCGGTCGTCGGCAGAGGTCACTCGGTCTTGACCTGCTGACCCCTCTGTTCCTCAGCCCTCCACAAAAGCATCAGACGTCGCTCATATGATCGCCGCCGCCGACACTCCCCCCCCCCTCACTTCTCTTTTCTCTCTCTCTCTCTCCTCCCTGCCTCCCTCCTCCCACCCGTCCTGCAGCCATTGTCTAAATGTCATCTGGCAAACAAAACGCCTGTTCATACAGAGCCGGAACAAAACACAGCATCCTCCATTCACACTGCGACTGTCAAACACTCCAACAAACGCTGCCACCTTCTCAAAAACCCGGCTGTCTCATTTCTTTTTTTTTTTTTATTAGCAGGGGCAGAGAACTTCTCACCCCAGATCAAAGAGGGTATCATAGCAAACATGGCAGAGATCCCGACCCTGATACCCATCCTGTTTATGTGTGTGTGTGTGTGTGTGTGTGTGTGTGTGAGTGTGAGAGAGTGTGATCCGTGCATGCAGGCTATGAAAAACCCCATTGTGGTCATGCGAGTGTGCCTAATTAGTGTGTACACAACTATGTCAGTCGTCCTCTGATCTCCTCTTGTTCGACTGTTTGTGGGGCTCTATTGTGAGACGAGTGGGAACGCTGAGGGAAATGCAGAGATCCGTGCGCGCGTGTGTGTGTGTGTGTGTTCGTCCTGTATGAGTGTGTTATCAGAGACACACACCAGCGTTCCTGTCTGTCTGGTTGCAGTCTCGTCTTCGGCTCACCCGCGAGCTCAGCGTCTCGGACGCCTCTTGATTTACGGCGTCGAGGCCCCGCGGCTCCAGGATCGGGTGGCGTTGCTGCCCAGTGTGCCAGCTCGGGGCACGAGGAGTCGAGTTCAACCCGGTTGTTTACTTTATGCCCTTTAATAACTTAAAAAAGTTACATCCTTATCAACTGGTCCAGGGCGCACTTTTTTAGTTTTTATCAGGGTAGTCTTTCTCAAAGGTACCCGAGGGTCTCTCTTGACTTTGCTTCAAGATAGTACTGGTGTTACTCAGATAAAGCTCCTCTTTCCCAAAAGTTCTTAAAAACACAATTTTCACTGATTATTCCTCCTTTTTCCATCAAGGCGGGGTTCAAGATAATCTTTACTAAGTTAAGAGCGATAAGAAAACCTGTAAAAACAAGTGTGAGGAAGTTATTTTTGCTGGTATTGTGAATGAAAAATCAGTTTAGCTGTCATTACGTGGAATTTGAGTTGAGAGGAATTCATTTTCCCGTTGGTACGGAGGTGTGTTGACAGCTTAACAGAGGTCTGAAGGGCCTCGCATACATCGAGTGTGGTGTGAAGAGAATCTCTGTACATACAGTATGTGTGTGACCACAGCAAAAAATAAACTCGAACAGTTCTTGAACTTGTCTGCGTCTTCTTGTAAATGTGGTTGCTTGACGATGGCAGGCTTGAAATAAAAAGATAGACACGCATGGTTTTACTAAAATAAACGACGAGACTTTGATAGAAAAGCGCACAAAAATACATTAAACAACACCCAGGGAGAACAAGCCTTTCTTTCCGTGAGACTTCCAGGCAAAATCCTCACTTGGGTCCCATCGTAACAAAGCTCGGTGAGTTCAAACTGTTGGAAGATTAACTTTGACTTGATCAAATGTTTTCTGTTCTCCCCCTGCCCTGTTTGTGCAGATGAAAGAGCTGACTGAATGGGCTTTGTACTGGATGAGGGATAAGACTATTGTCTGGATTGAGCTTTTGTCAAAACGCCCAAGGATTTTCAGTTTACCTTGTTGCTTGTTTCAGTTGCCGGGTTTCCACCGCGGAGCCAAACAGTCTGACTCGGCGTTCCTTTATCAACCACAGATTGAAAATAACAGGATGTATTTGAAGAGCTAATTTGCAAACAAAGTGTCCAATATGGGAGAGGAAACAATCATTTCCAACTTAAGAGGCTCCGAATGGCAACAGTCTATCTCATAGTTTTTTTTTTGTTTTTTTTTTACAAATTTCAGATACATTTTTGGTGATTTCTCTGACAGCAGCAAAGGAGTTAACTGGGAGCAATGAGTTCAAATTCTTAGAAAAGCATTAACTTTATTTTCTGCTATTGATATCAGTAATCTGTATTATACCCATTTTTTCAGTTGATGGAAATCGTGTTTTCGAGCCAAAGCTTTCATCAGAATAAAGCATGCGTTTGATCTCCTGTAAACACTTAGAGACGGCTTCGCCCTGTTGGAGCCCCATGCTGCCTTGCTCTGGTGAAATAAAATAAAAGGAGTATGGTGTTGTAGCCGGAGACAAAGCCACAGGAAGATAACGCAGAGTTGTCTTATCAGTCTTTGATGCTTTGGAATGGTCGTCTGGGTTGTTGTGTGAGTGTGTGTCCCGCTTTATCGGCTCACAGAGATGTAAGAGGGCCCTGACCTTATCATAGTGTCTCTGCCTCCTGCATCCCATCCTCCCTTTTTGCTCTTGAGATCATCAATGCAAACACACACACACACACACACACACACACACACACACACACCCAAACAAAGCAGATCAGAAGAAATGCTCCAAAACAGTTCAATACATCCGTCAGTGACGCTCTTTGAAAGGACAGGAGAGCTGACAGTGTGCGGGGACCAGTCCAGACAGCTGATATCGATAGAACGCTGGACGTCAATATTGGTGGAGGGAGTGGGATTGTCCCATCATTGACCCGTGTGTTGTTAGAGTGCTGCGGTCTTCTACAGGTCAGCGCTGTGCTGCAAATGTGGCGAGAGGTTTGAGATGATCTTATATACCATGACCCTTCTTGTATCAGGGTACTGTATTGAATTGATTTGTTGTGATATTAGATTTAAAGCATGCCAAACTTTTGATTTACTGAGTCAAACTCATGTGACTCATGGTCGTCGTGGATAGTAATGCATGGTTTGGGCATTGATGTCTTGTGTATTTACAGGAAACTAAAGCCTGTGGTTCAGGCACAGTCATGCTTCCCATGAAGTTTCACTCGGCATCTGTGCCTTTTGTAGTTTGCAGTCATTTAGATTTGCTGATAATTTCATCATGCTTCACAGTAACGGTGACGTATTTGGCAGCACATCTCATGAAAAGCTGCTTTGCAGCGACGACCTGAAACCGGCTCGCAACCACAAAGCTGGAATCTGGATGAGGAGCGTGATCGGAAGTGTGTAAAGTATTGGCTCATCCTGACAACTGAGCCTTGATACGAAATAATAATAATAATAAGTGGAATTAAGCTGAATCATACAGTGTGTAATGTTTCGTTGAATATTTGCGGAGAGACTTTAAATTAAATTACCGTCTGCTTAAACGGTTACAGTCAGTAATTACAACTCTCTGCTCGCCGAGCAAATAAAGGGTCTGTGCCCTAAAGCGAACAGCAAACATCTGAAGATTTCTGTTTAATTATATTAAACACATCAGATGTACAGAAGTCAGAGCACATGTTGTTAGTGCTGCCGTTTCCTCTCTAAAAGTAAAGTTTTTTTTTTTTAAGAAGCTGATCAGATCGGCTCTTATCTCCGCTGTGTGAGGATGTGTTGTCCGTGTCCTTCCAGCTCACGTCTCTGGTTTGGACTCCTGTGACATTACTTCCAGCTCACGTCTCTGGTTTGGACTCCTGTGACATTACTTGAGGATTTTTGTGGTCTAGCTTCCCAGAGCTGGATGAATCCTGCTGCAGCGTTTGATTTAAGACCGTTATTTTCGCCCCAACACCAGAGGAGGAGAAGGCCTTAATTTACGTCCTGTTTTCGACTGTGCGACTGCGCGGTCACAGCCCTCATCTGTTTTAAAGCACGGAGGGGAAGTCGTTCTATAACCCTGACGCACGTGTGACTCGTTAGCAAACATGGCTATTAGCCACAGTTAATTCCTTTCTGTCCCTCTTCGCTGAAGGCCTACCAAGAGACACATAAATATCCAGAGTGGAAAACTAAAAGCGACGACACGTGACTCCGGTCGCTTCCTGACCACCAGCTGCCAAGCTAAGCACTTTTTGGTCATGACAAAGTCCTTGACATGCCTCATGACCGCTGACACCGCGTTGCCGTGGAGAAAAGGGACGTTCCTGGGTGTCACTTTGGTCTTGATGAGCCTGAGATTTACGGCGACCTGACCCAGGGAAGGCCATCATGGGGTGTTGGAATTATCCCAGGTTGACTCCTCCAGGGAGCGACTGCTAGAGGTCAGGGTGAGCGATGCAGATTTATATAGCCGGAGCTACATGCTGCACATGCTCTTTCTCCATTTAGCTAATGGGGCTGCCGTCATAATAACCATCCTCTCAGTGAGGAAGAGTTATTGCCTCATTGTCTTGCTGCCGAAGTTGTTTGTGTCTTTTCTTCCTGGTGAGCTGTGCGAGCTGCAGGTTTGGTGCTCATGTGGCTTGTGGCTTCAGTGTCGCATCATGTGGTTGGATTCCTGCAGGAGCCAGTGTCCATTCATGTGTAAGTGACTGAGACACTGAAGACACTGGGACTACTAAGTGGCTGTAATAGAATCCTCTGGTGAAAGCATGTGTGTTTTTCGAGGGACATGCAATGAGGAAACAATAGTGCTTCTTTATATCCCCACCATCTCCCCTAAGCTCAATTTTTCACGTCCAAAATACAAAGTTCTATTCACGTTCAAGATATCTATGACTGTACTGGATAGAAAAAAATAGCCACCTTGTTCTTTTGTTAGCATTCAACAACTACAGCTCCCATAAGGCTTTTACAACATGCCAGTAGCTATAGGGCAACACACGGCAGCCTTGTCTCGTTGCGTCATGTCATCTGACGCTGGTGGCACACAGCGGACATGTCACACATACAGAAGTAGTCGAGGTACAGCAGCTTGTGCCAAATGTGATAAAAACTGTTGCTTTTCTAGACCATCAACCTCTGTCCGCAGTGACATTGTCGAATGACAGCCCGAGATGACAGCAGTGTGAGTGGGCTCGTATGAAAAAACAACACCCTGGTGTTCTGACTCACGCCATACACACTGCTGGTGTGTGCTGTCTTTAAGTCACGGGATATAATGTGGACGAACGCTAACAAAACGATCATTTTATCTTCGTGGAAATCAATACGTGCTTCTATTTTACCGTGCTGTAATTCAAGCTGGAATAACATGGCAGCCGTTCCAGGATATAATCCAGTTTCTCCTAAAATATCGGCCAAAGTAAATGTCTGGATAAAGTGAATGAAGGTGAAGAACCAGACATGTTGTTTAAATCATCTACAGGAGGTTCAGGAGAGGTGGCGGGTCGCTTTTTCAGCTGATGGGTCGGAGGATCAGGTGATTCTCGGTGGATTTTGGAAGATGGAGTTCAGCAGATGTACACATGTTCTTTTTGAACACTGCAGCAGCAGGTATTAACTGACAGTATGAACAATAAGCAAAATGAAGCCATAAATGCTTCTAAAAATAAAAAAAACTTCAACTAAAATTTAAAAAAAGTTCATTAAAAAGCAGCAGATAAAATTCACTGACTCAGTAAATCCTGACGAGGAAAGAACAACAAGTAAAAAGCAGTGTCATTAACGGTACAAATGGACAGTGTAACAACAGTACCATGTTGAAAATTCATTACTGTTTATTATGGCGACACAGGTCAGTACGCTGGCAGACCATGTCTGAGCCACGCGCACATGCGGCCCAACAGCCAGGTCCACACAGAGAACATCTGTGCCACATTCCTCTCCCATTCACACAAGTGTAAAGACACCAGCATGGTAGCCTCCAGCTAACCCCGAACACTACGGATTAGCAACGCCACGCTGGCTAACAGCACAATACAGAGTGTTGAGAGGAGCTAACAGGCCGTGCGCTGGTTGCATGTGGAGCAGGTGTGCCGTTACACACACACACACACACACACATTCATGCACCCGCACACACATCCATTCAGACATTCCTCATGTGCACCTTCAGATTCATCATAGGCTCATCAAAAACCCACATATACAGGCCAGATGGGTGGCTATAGATCAACATGGGCCATGTGCCAGCAAGCTGCACGGTCATTAGATGGAAGAGGGGTGAGGAGAAAAGACGAAGAGGGGAGGAAGAAGGAAGTAAAACTGCGAGGGGGGGAAACCTAAACCTCCTGGGAGCCTTTCGTCTCTGCTGCACTGTGTATCACATTAGGAGGAACATAAAACTTTATATTGTCTTAGATGAGATTTTAACTTTGTTTTAGACCAGGTCTCACCTCAGAATTAATGTTGGCCCCTGGACAAGCATTGAGCTGATGCACCACTAAAAATCTCCACTGAGGCCGATGCTAATTAAATTCTTTCAGGCAATGTGACATCTCAGGTGTAGACTGCTAAACGCTGAGGGATGCTGGAGTGAATGCACGTTTTCTGCCAACAGCTATTTCATCTGGAAGAATAATTGATAGTATTGAACCTCAGTACCTTTTTGGTACTGAAAAATGTGTCTGTGGCATAGATTAGAAATACAAGGCGCTGGCATCGAATGACTAGTCAGATTCTTAATCTCGTTTGTAGGATTGGGTTTGCATTTGTCAAATCCAGTATCAATTTCCACTTATTGAATTCAAATCCTTTCATCAAATCTAATTAGGTTTAGCTTTTAACATTTGCAAGGAACTATTAATAATTTAAACTGCAGGATCTGCTATCAGCTTCTGTTGGTTGAGAAGGCAAAAACACTGCAGTCATGAGTGGTGGGCTCATTAGCGTTCACAACCTGTAGCTTACACCCTGAATACGAGCAGATATGATAGAAGAAAAAGATGTGAAATGATACTTGTTTTAAATATTGGAGGTCTAATTAAGTTAACTGAAGGGAAGCCGGGTTTTTAACCAGCTTTGTATTGTTGCTGCAAACGCACATGTTGCCTGCGCCCCGGACGACCCCACCCATTTTGTCCACCAGTGACGCATTTTGCCAGCTCTTCTTTAACTTTTCAAACTACAGACTGTACTTACACATTTTTCATAAGCCTGTCCGCCATTTTGTCCACTCATCAGCCGTCCTTTAAGTGATTTTAACAGTTCAGTGCTGGAATCAGATATTCAACACCACATTTATGAGCCAAAATACAGCCGAGACAGAGAGTCAGAACGCAAAATATTTATATGAAATGCATAAAAGTTTAACTGGAGATCCCCTTAAAGTTTGTGTGATGAGCAGCTACGTCACTGCTTCAGTGAAGGCAGTCGATGTTGCATTTCAGCCATTACAGAATTAGCTTTAATTATTTATCATTTTAACCAGTGAAAGTGAAGCCAGCGTTTAAGAATGAGAGTCTCGCTAACTAACGCTAATGTTTAATTTAGATAAAAGGTCCAGCATTAGTTAGCGTCAGAGCATAGCAACATTTATCATTTCAGAACTTTGGCTTCTTTGGTTAACTGGAAATATTATATATTTGTCAAAAAACAAAAAAACAAGTTAATATCCCTCCCTAATGATTAAGTAAGTAATGAATCTCAAACTATATTGACTTGCTGTCGGTGCAGACTCTCAGGTATTACTTCAGCACTAAAATCAGAACATTTCCAATGAGACACTGCCCTAGCAACAGACGACAGTGTAAAATTTATTGCTTCAATTTATTTTTTATGCGTGTGCATTTCTATGTGTGTGTGTTTATTTAGGTAGTAAATCCCCAGCAGCAGGCAATGTGGCTGTGTGTCAGGACTTACTCATCGGTGTTTGGGGAAGGGATTATGAGGGATGAGAGACCTACATCCACACAAAACAGGATGAAGGGAAGAACACGGAGGGAAAAAGAAGGAGTCCATTTACAAACAGCAGGCGTGTTCTCCTCCTCTCCGTCTTTTCTCCTCTTTTGTTCTCCTACACCATTAAGCGAGCGCTCTTATCCGAAGTGCCTCTCCGCGCCGCGCGTGCATACGTTTTTAGCATTGGTGGCTCCGCTGGGAATGCAGCGCCAGCCGCCTCTCACCACCACCACCCTGGTGGTGAAGGTGCCATGCTCTGCCAGTCGAGCTATGCAGGACCACACACTTCTTTCCTCCTCATTAGTCCTTCCCTGCAGTCACTTCTGTAAATTATTAGAAGAACATCTCCGCGACAGCTGCCTCGGTCACGGTTTCACCACATGTCTGTTGTGTGTGTGGACTTTACACTGTGGAGGGCAGAAAAAAAAGTGCACATTCAGATTTTCAGAGTTTTAGACGCTTTCAGCACTTTTTATTCTCAACATGCTGGACAAAATGTTCATAGCAGAGTATTTTAAAAAGTCTATTAACAATGGATCAATGTGTAAAGTGAGCAGTCTACACAGGCTTTTTAGTGTCTTTCAGCTCATTGTTTTGGTTTTTCCAGCTCACAATTTTACTGACTTTATTTTGTCACACGGCTTTCAGCAACTGTGGCAGCTGTTTTCAGCAAAGAAGGAACTAAACATCTGCCCAGCACTGAACGACAGAAAAGACAACAACTAGCTGGTGAAGAAAACGAAACATTTAACAGCTCAAGGGGCCGATATATCCTCTGGGAGGCCGAAAACAAAACTCCAAATGAATGAAAATGTTCCACATGCTCCATAACAGCTGGATGTGTAAAAAGGCAAAGGTTCACCACCTTAAAATGCGATACTACAGTATGTCAACCTTTACTCACCAGCTTTTTCTCAGCTTTCATAATGAAGTCACGCGATGACTCGCTTGAGTTCCTTGTGTGTGAGTGATCCTCATGAGTCGCAGTTGAAAGGCTCCAGCAAATCTAATAGGTGGACCTGGACTTGAGATTAGTTGTCCCCAAAAGAATTCATTATTTCTTTGACAAGAAGTCCTGTCAGCGGTGTCTGATACTGCACGTGATGGATGAACAAAAAGGAACTGTCAACTTGCTAAACAACAAGGTATGGGAAACGAAGGGCATGTTTTTCCCTTTCTCCTCCTCTGGCTTTCTTTTTTTTCCCCCATCTTCTCCTCCATCACTCTGTCGCAGGTCCTCCACAGCTCACCCCGAGCTGTCAGGCCCAAATCAGGGGAACAGATGAGAAACAAATGGGTTTTGTCTGGCACACATGAGGGAGGGAGATACGCTTATCAGGGCTTCAGTGGTGGGCTTTACCCAACGCACCTCAGCTGCCCTGGGCCACAGCTGCCCCTTCAACTTTTCTCCCTCCTTCCTCTTCCTCTCTACCTGACATTTTATCTGAGGAATGTGGGAATGCGGCGAGCCCACGGATGGAGGGAGTGCGAAAGAGGGATGTGGGGAGGGGAAGTATAAAGGGGAGATGATGGTGTCCCTCAGTGCTGACAGGTCGGCTCTCCGCACAGACACCTTCTCCTGAGCCCAGGCGGATTAGAGCCTCAGCCAAGGGCCAGGAAGGATCTCCATGACTCCCACCCATCATCCCTCACCAGTCCTCCCTCTAAAACCAGCCGCTTCTTTACTCTCATGGGCGCAGTAGGACATATAACAGCTGTCACGCAAATAAAAAAAGCCTGTGGATGGCATCCTGGTGATTTTCAGCTAAATGAAAAAGGAAGTGTGAGCTTCATGGCTTAAAGTAAAGATGCTTCAGCAAGTCTGCTGCCCCTCAGAGGCCCAAAATAGGTTCTAGAAAATATGAATTAATTTCCATGAAATTCAATCAGTAAAGACAACACAAGTTAAAATAAGCAGATGAATGAATGAAGTTTATTTGAAGACTTTGGCATTAACACCGTTGATGAGATAGATGTATAGGGATAAAGCCCTATAAATAGCAGCCAATCAGAGCCCTACCGAGGGAGCCGTATACTGGGGAGATGGTGGTGGTGGTGGAGGGGGCGGGAGCTGCAAATCAGCATAGACTGCATTGACAGCAGTTTACGCCAACAGACACAGAATGCTGACTATCATAGAGAGAATACAGAGAACGTGCGAGATGGTTTAAACATTCTTCAGCTAAGATGACTGGATGATAGGAAAGCCCACACACACACAACTCTGTGAAATCATTGGACAGTAGCTGAGAAGTGGAGCTTCACTGTGATGACGAAATAGGCTGACATTTGTCTTCCTGCTCATGAAAATTCACACTTTTTTTTCTTTTTTTGTGACATCACCCACATGCAAAGTGTAGTGCACAAGCACGACGTGAAAGCTTTAAAATTAAACATATTGTATTTGCATATTCAGAAATTTCAGAAATCAGAAAAGTTTTTTGTGTTTTATCAAAGTTGAATTCATATCCATTTGGTGAGAAAAAAAAAAAAACTCTACTGCACAATATTTGATCAAAGCAGAGTGGTGTGTGTAGATGGTGTAGAAATTCTTCACACAACTCTCCTACCACTAAGGTTTCAGCTTGGTCTGGTCTGATGGGTCGTTTTTTTTTTTTTTTAGTTATTTTTGACATTTTTTGACTAGAAAATTATCAATCAATAATGAAAATATAGCTGGCTCCACCCCTTTAACTTGTACTGACATCATACTGGTGGCCAATTCAAAGCCAGCTGATCAAATGGTGGAATGCTGTTGCTTTTAAAAAGTTGATAAAATCGTGAAAAGAAACAGCTTCAGCCGATTTTTAATAGCGAAATCGACCACACATGGTTGGTGCTGAATCATTGGATTTGGCACATTTTGCCACTGTCCGCGGTGTCAGAGCAACCTTGGGACAAACACTGACGCTCTGTGCTCAGAAATCCACTCGGGGCCATTTAGAAACTCATCGACTGTAATATCATCCCATTGTGCAGCGTTCACTGTCAACACCATCCACTTAATACGGCCACAGATGCGCATATCGGCCCGTTGGCTGGCACCAAAACCTGTGACATGTCATCTGTGGGCCGGTCCCGCTGACCGCAGGGCCACCCCGATGCTCTCATCCATTTACGGCGAGGCAGTGAGTGCTTCAGTCATGACAAGAGGCCCAGAGGCAGAGCTGGCAGAGCCCAGGAGTGTTTGTGAGAGTAGGTTAGTGAGTGATTGAACGCAGCCCTCTGTGATGTGTGTGTCAGAAGCAGAGAATCGTGTCAAATAATGGCCGACGTGAACGTTGACTGATTCCGCTGAAAGAAGCCTCATTTGCAACTCGCGAGTTTTCAACGTGTGTGTGCAAATGTCTCGGCATGTGTGTGTGCATGCCTTTGTATGCGTGCATCTGTGAACTTCACTGCAGTGTTAATGAGAAGCAGAACAGCCTGAAGGTGTGTGTGCGTGTGTGTGCGTGTGTGTGTGTGTGTGTGTGTGTGAACGAGTATGAGCTCTCATCTCCGGTGTCAGATCATCGCCTCAAAGAGAGGAAGTAGAGAGGTGAATATTTATGCCAAACAGGGGAAATTCCTCTTTATGAAGACAAATACAGGATGAGACAACGCCGGAAAGAATTTGGGAATTAAAGACAGCCTCAAAGATTCATTAGCAGTTGTTAAGATGCAATTGTTTTCCCATTTTTAATAATCCGTGTCGCGATCTTCTATCTTCTACATCTGAGAACAATGAAATGCCTACAGACTGTGTGACAAGCGAGTGTTTTTATGGTTAAAGAATCAATTAATCACCAGGAAACGTTAAAGAGGCAAAAATTTGTCTTAATGACGCTGCCACAGGGACTTTCTGACAACGGTTTATACTGAACCATATGGTAAAATATAAACAGGGCAGCGGATACAGTATACAAAGACATGACAAGACATAATGTAGTATGCAGAGCAGACTATACATACACCGCCACATATAAATATTCAATATTCCGTAACAGTGTGGATTTTGTGCTTATTGCAGATTGTATATACATTTTAGATGACAAGTGTTTGTGCCTATAAACCACTGAAAAGTCGCTTATCTCTGCTCCGTCGTCCATTATATCCTGTAATGTTTCTCCTCCCTCCCTCTGTTCTCCTCATGAGTGATGGAGCCAAGTGAGCACAGCTGGTTTGTGGCCCTTCAGAGGGGTCTCTGTCTCCTCGCTCCTTCCCGCTGTTTGTACCTTGGCTCTGCTGGGGACATCATCTGAGAGAGGAGAGCAGTACTTGGACACGAAGACACTCGTGTGCAGGTGTGAGAGCCAGGAAGTTTGATCGTTTAAATATGACTGTAGAATACTAGAGCTTCTCATCGGCGCTGGTACAGTAGCTGAGATTCAGCACTGATACCCAGCAGACTTTTTTTTTCATACCGTAGCTCAGGTGGATGATTTTTTTATTTTTTTTTTATCAAAAATGATCCACCATGAAACAAGAGAGGAGACAGAGATTTCAATCTGATAGGTGAAAAGGTCAGAGAGGTCGTTGACATTCTCCTCATGTGCTGTCTGTCTGAAACCTGCTTCACATCTGCTGCTGAGCTGAAAAGAGCAATGTTGTTCCTTCCAATTAAACCCCCCCAACACACACATCACCACCACAACCACCAATGCTGTTGCTGCTGCCACGCACCGCTGTGTGTCCGTCTGTCCAGCTTTGTCCACGCAGATGTCCCTGTCTGTCTGTCTGTACTGTTATTAAACATGTATGAAGAGGTGTTCATTAATTCCACATCTCTTCCACACAGATTTACTATCATTTCTGCTGTCATTTAAGACTTATATTTTAAATTATAGCCGTTTTTTTCTTCATTTTTATATTACATTTTTTTTGTTTATGAAAAACATTAATGCTGCTTGTGTAAAAAAAAAAAAAAAAAAAAAGAAATTTTCCGATGTTGGTGCCCCCAGTGGTACCATCAAAAATACACAAATCTTGTTGACAAAAAAAACAATCTTTTTTTAAATTTTTGGTTATTTTTATGAATTGAAAACATCATAAAAACAACAACATCATAAAAAATATAGAATTTTAAATAAAATAAAAATTTAAGAAATATTTTTTAAAATTTTAAAACAAGTACTGGCCGATAAATAAACACATTCTCAAATATCGACATCAGTTTTCACCTCAAAAATCCAGGATATAATATAGTAAAAGCATAAATGTACTTTCCTCCTCTCTACAGTTTTATTGCTTATTTTTTAAAGCTCAGATTTTTTCTCTAATTTAAAACAATCAGAAAGCAGACCCGGACCCTGGATGTTGTACGTTGAGCTAAGTAACTTCCCCTTGACATTTTGCGAACAAACTCGTGACTCTCGAGGCTGCAGCAGCAGCCACCGGCCTCCATCTGCGTCTTGTAGCTCCGGCTCTTGTCACCTGACACCATCTGCATGCTAACAGGCCTGTGAGAGCCTCTTCAGGCCGGCCGGGCACACACTGCAGGACTGCTGCGCTGTCCGGTGACAAGTGTGGAGGGACAAGAGCCAGAAGGCACACAGGAATGCAGCAGACACTCACTGTGTGTGTGTGGTGTCTGTGTTTCTCTCATTCTCTGTACGCGTTAAGAAATGCTCTTACTATCTTGTTAAAGGCAATACATGTCGTTGTCTTAGTTTGTTTGCCTCTGGCTGACTTGCGTCTCTTTGAGAATCTCAACTAGCCTGCTGAAATAAAAGCCTTTCACTTCCTGTTTATGTCACTCCATTGCCTATACATCCTTAAGTATCTAAAGTTAATATTTATCACGGAAGATTTTATTATAGCCTGTGATGATAGTGATGAAGTGGACTCGCCCAATGCCAGTGGGGATAGGGTCCATCCCTCCAGTGATAAGGATAATTTTACAAAAAAAATATGGACAGATTTTATTCTAGTGTCTCCTGCACCCCAAAGTAACGGTTAGTTACATAATGCCTGTAAGACAAATGTAATCAAAGTAAGAGATAATGCACAAAAGGTGTTCCAATATAAGAAAATAATGCATAGTGCATTCCTTATTAAGCTTATATCATCACTGATCTTTTTATGGGATTTGTTGACACTAAGTATGTAGTCAGTTTCACCCATGGTTGGGTTACTTATTTACTTACTCACACTTACTGGTAGTAACTTGTAACATAGCGTCTTTGGTATAGCTATTTACTGTCTCCCTCCTTTGCTCTGGTTTATTAAGAAGATTCTGATATATTTATGAGATACAACATATCACTCTTTGTCAGGGAGAAAACAGTGAAGTCTCTGACTTGGAGCAGCAGACAATCAATACTTTTTCAGTAAAGAAGATTTTTAATGGACTCTCGCAGACCAGTCACAAACAATGCAGCACTGTGTTTATACCATAGTCTCAATGAGTCTACGACTCCTTCTATGAATGAGTTGTCATGTTTCATAAAAACCTGTTTTTCTTCTGTAGTTTTGTCCCTGTGTGCGTGCTGTCACTCCTGACCTGAGCCTAATCATTTGAGGGATTATGGGGATTTGAGTCTTTACCTGCCGTGAGAAAAGGCGACTTAATCGGTCTGTCTGTCTGTGACGGCTGCAGCCTCGGTTTCAGCGTCGGGCCGACTCATGTCGTATGAAACTTAACAAGTCCGGACATGTCACACACTCGGATCCCACACATACATGCAGGCAGGGACACACTGTTTATCAACTGTGTTTCCTGCGACCTCATGCCACCCCGACACAACACACAAATATACACCTACTCAAACACTGAGTGGCCAGTAAAGCCACCTGTGTGCATATCGGTCAAGACGGAGCAGTTTGCTTTACCTGACTGATGATCACTCAGGCTGTCAGAGCAGCAGAAAGGCTTTGTTGAGGTGGATTAGCCGTCTGCAGGGCAGGGCTCGAGTTACTCTCTGGGTTAGGCTCAGCCAGCGCCTAATGACAGAGGAAAAGTGCACTCCGCGACCTGTAGGTGTTAAACTGAGACCTCTTCTCAACTGTGATGACCTGGCTCTGCAATCGGACAGGCTGAATGTGCGAGATGACATCTTAACTCTCGGCACATAACTGATTTCCCATGTGAGTGACCTCAAACAGCGTCTGTAATACTAAAGTCGATGTGAATGAAGTGATGGAAAAACTCTGAGCTGCTCCTTTGTGACACTTTGCTCAGTAAAAAGAGTAGTTTGTACCTGTGTAAGCATAAATATAAAGAGGTTCATCCAAACTGGGCTGAAGGTCCGCTGCCTGTCGGTCGATTACTCAACTAATTGGTCATTAGGTTCTTCACTCGACCAAGAAAACTGTAGACAATTAGTTATTTTTCATGGTCGTTTTATGGGGAATGAGCTATTAGTCAATAGTCATTACAAGAAAACTGGATTTTAATAAATGAATCTGTTAAAGGGTTCCTAACTTAAATTTAGTGGCCACAAAGCTGCCATGTAGCTGTTAATTCTCAGGATGGCTTCTGGAAGATTTAAAAGAATTATAGACACAATTTTGACAATGTTCAGATGGTACACGTTAAACGTGCATTTCCAGTTACTTGCTAGCATAACCAAAGCGAGGATTAAATGGATATATTGGACATGATAAAACATAATGCACCAACCAAATATAGCCTGATCCTGATTCTGATCGCAAAGCGACCAACGGCTGTCCATCTTACAGGAGACCTGACAATAAAAGTAAAGGATGTAATTTCAGCTGGAGTCAAGAACACTACAGGACATCCGCAAAAAAAAAAAAAAAAGTACTTAAGTAGAAAAAAATCAATCGGATGACTTTAAAATAAAGTCTCCAAAAGTTAAAAGAACACAATACTGCAAAAAGTGTTGCAGTGACTGGAGTGAAGGTAATCTGTAAATTCTGCTCAACGCGATCCAAGACCCCAGAAGTCCAGGTGCCCTGAAAGCTCGAGTTATTATGTGTCACCAAAGCACGACGACTGACACGATATATAGTGAAAGACAGACAGAGTGGGCAGAATGTAGGCTATCGTAGGCCTTAGAAATAGTGTTTAAATAAGGAAAAATAGCAGATTTGATGAATGCTAACACTAACAGGATGTTTAACAGTCATGTATACGTCAGTTGAAAAATGTGTATTTATGTCCACACTGAGTTATGTTGCTCACTTTGATTTTATTTGAATCCATCCAAACAGCATTGTGTAGAATAACATGAAATGTGTCCAAATGTTTGCATCACTGTGATTACAATAGCCCTTGCTCAAATCCTCCCCTGTCCATGTCACTGGCTGTTGTTCGGGGGGGTAAACACTATCTGAGAAGTGTTGAGCCTGTGAAGTGTTCGGTGTGTGTGTATGTGTGTTAACGTGCTGAGTGCAGTGTGTGTGTGTGTGTGTGTGTGTGTGTTTGTGCTGACTGATGTTGGTTCAGAGTGATTTTACACTCTGGCCCTCTTACCTAAACTGTCTCTTTCACGCACACAGACATTTTCTTTCAGTGGTCGCAGCTCTGAAGGTCAACCAATCAGCAGAAACACTTAACTTGTGTCGCACGCAGTCAGTAGCTCTGAGATGTGGCTGCTTTTATATATTAACCAGAAAAAGTGACAGATATTCTTAACTTTTCAAGACTATTGCTGTTTTTCTGACTTCTATACATTTGAGTTCTCTTTGTTGGGTATTTCCTCATCAGGAATATCTTTGACTTTTCACATTGTTAATTGGTGATTCAAACAGCAATATTTAAAAACTGAA
Organism: Protonibea diacanthus; assembly: GCA_028641955.1. Taxonomy (NCBI): domain Eukaryota; kingdom Metazoa; phylum Chordata; class Actinopteri; family Sciaenidae; genus Protonibea; species Protonibea diacanthus. The sequence goes on from CM053991.1 coordinate 18,732,829, forward strand.
AGTGAAAAGGCCTTAGGGATCAGAACTATGTTTGGGCATAAAAAGTGGACACAAAACAATTTCTATGTCGGCATTCATTAAAATTCGCCAATATGTGCAAAATGTCAAAATTAATTGCAGAGAGCAGGATAGAAATGAAACTATTCAAATGGAAGTTCAGGTAAAATAAACAAACACTTGGATTGTTTCTTGTGGTGCACTGAAGCTAGCGAGATTTAACTCATCACATTAGCAACCTTGCATGCAGCAATTGTCATTTGGTAAATTAAACAATGCTTTAGGATCAGTGCCAAAATAAAGACAAATTCAACTTAACTCTGCAGGCCTACAGTCTACAGCAATGCTATTTCTATGGACTTTTTTTTTCTGTTATTTTTCTCTGTAGAACGTTTAGTGAATGCTGTGCAACTGCACAATGTCCACCTTGTATCAGTTCTGTGAGGGAATCATGCATCATGACAAGTTGACACCAGTGCTACATCATGATGTGATTCCACTGAAACACGATCGCCAGTTTATTGAATTGCTGCCACGCCCTGGTCAAATAACGTTGGCATGGATTCAGCATCCAACACAGAGCTCTGCTAATTGCTGCAGAAATCGAACCTGCGGCTGTTTTGATAACCAAATGGTCTCTCCAACTGCTAATACCCCCTCCACCACCCCCCCTCCCCTTTTCAGGCTCAAACACTGAAGGACAGGAAGAATGTACATTAAGGGCCAAAGTACTCAAAGTCGTAAAAAGTAATGACAGCGTCTGCTGATGTTGGCGGGCAGCTACAGTCCAACCGTGTGCCTACAGTCCATTATTTGAAGACGGTGTGAGTGGTCGTATCTTTTTACAACGTTCCTAATGGTTATGGATGAAAATGATGGCACACATGATGACGCCGCTCTTTCCACAAGGCGATAATGGCGGTCACATGCCATTTAGGGTGAGAGAGAGAGAGAGAGAGAGAGAGAGAGAGAGAGAGAGGTTAGTAATGGCAGTGAAAGGACAAAGAGAGGGAGAAGGAGACAGAGGGTAAGGGGTTGCATTAAAACGATTAGAGATGCAGGGTTAAGATGGCAGCCGTGGAGCGCTAGTGGAAGAAGAGCAGGCGGAGAGATGAAGGGAGGGATAGTGGTGTAAAATGAGCAGAGAGGAAGGGTTAAGATGGCAGGTCCAGCCCTGCTTCGCTCTTTCTGTCTCCCCAGGGGGTAGATGAGAGATGAGAATCCCTGTCATTCAGTGAAGGGGAGTATATTTATCCAACCCTCCACCCCGCTGTCTCCACTGACTCCCACTGAATATGTTTCTATCCCTGTTTGAGATCTTTCCTTTCCTCTTTTAAATCTTTCATTTTCAATTTTCTCTCTTCATTTTTTCCTCTTTTTTCACCCTCATACATCCCTTTGTCTCTTTGTCTTTGAACCCCCCGTCCCCCGTTCCATCCCAGGCACTGATTTGGCGATTTGCAAGTGTAGTTAAACCAATATTACGAATGAAACTTCAGTATGCAAACTTTAGAATTTTTTTGTATGACAATATAATATTCTGTTTAATCATCCAAACAGGCCATGTCAGAGAATATTTAAAATAGTCGACAAAAGCAAGGCTTCTTTTTGTATCGCTACTTTTTATGGGTGTAGCTCTGTAGTCAGCTCGCTATCTAGACGATGGAAGATGCCCGCATTCGTAATCCTTTTATGGAGCTCCTCCAACAAATTTGATTGGTTAGTTGTTCCTCCATTTTTTTTAAATTACTGAATAAATTGTTTTTACATTGTTTCTCCATTAGAAAAAATGTAAAATAACTATATAGCACGAAAATTACAAATGCACGGGCTGGTTATTGCTAAATATATGAGCCACAAGTAGTGCCCAAAACTGGAGTTTAATACAATGAAAGTCTTAATAATTAGACCTTTCAATGACTCTAGTGACGGTCTGTGTTTCACATTGAAATGTTCTCATTTAAATGCTGTTAGAATGACAGTTGTATGCAATCAAGACATCCTAAACCCTCTTCACTTTTCAACCAAACTCACATATTTTGACAAATCTCAAAAGCGGCTTGTATCGATATCTCTCCCTCTCCATGTTTTTGGCTCTGAATACCGTCTCTTTAACTGTATTTTTGGCTTCCATTCATACATTTCACATGCTGTCACGCCTTTGCCAAAATCTTGATTTCTCTTTTTTTTATTGCGACTCACAAATAAGGACAGGCGGCGACAGTGTCGCCAGCAACTGTCAGAGGGAGACGGAGAGAAAGTGTTGTTGAGTGTTGCAGTCTGAACAGCAGGCTAGTATCTCCACTCCAATAACAATTACATCAAGTGGTGTGTTAAATGAGGTGGCCCACGGTTCAGCGGCTGGGGCTAATCGCTGCAGTCTGCTCCCTAAAACACAGCGATAATGACGGGCAGAGGGGAGGATTCGGTTGCCGCGGAATGCTTAATTTAACCCAGAGTCATACTGTACATGTAAAAACTCTCAGTGTGGCAGACAGTGAACGGAAAGAAAAAGGAAGTTTCTAACTCTGTCAGAAAAAAGATACACATCTGTCTTGTGTCTCCTTCCCTTTGGCGAGGAGGTGGAGGTGAAGAAGCCGCCTGCTTGTGTTTTTAGAGAGATGGAAACCGGCCCGCGGTGAGGCGATCTATCAACAGCGGCTCCATCTCTCCTTTATGGCCCTCTCCATCATCACATCGAAGCAGTAAATCCTTCCTCAAACTGATGTGCAGCTGCTGACATGTGGTTCCTATCTAGTGATTTCACAACTGACCTGGATTCAGCCGAGGTGACGCTGATCGTGGCAAGGGACGCAGCTGATAGCTGGTCTGGGGTCAGTTGTGAAGTTCAGAGAGCGGTGCAGAGAGACTGGATGTGCGTCAAGTGTTGCAAAACGTGATGTTTTCTTGGATGTGATGCCGATGTTAAAGGCGTGTTTCTGTATGCGAGTGGGCTTGGTTTGGTTTAATGCTGATCAGCTGTTGGATAGCAGCTGGTGATATTTTTTTTGGCCTAGTCAAACTAGTCAGACTGGTCTACTTTGGCGCGGGCCAGATTTCTGGTGCTCTTTGTGGCCTTTTCCTCAGAATAATATGAGCTGTGTCTGCAAAGTGCATGTACATGTGGGTGGATGGATTTGTATGTGTGTATTTTCTCTTAACTGTTATTTATCCAGGGAGGTTTCTCTGTTGGCGACGCCCTGCTTAAAGCTCACAAAGTTAACCAAATTACCTCCTTCTAAACCGCTGTCTAATGTTGCACATGGTCTTTGGTTCTGAGTGGTGGATTTAGTTTGGATTTGGTTCCAAACTGATAAAATTATTAGACTCAATAAAGGGTCAGTTTACCCAATTAACTAACTTAACACTGGTGTAGCTAAACAGATAGTTTTGGATTTTCCGACACCTGTTTCTGTGTTCTCTGCCTCCGCCTAAATGGTGGAAGATGGAATTTCTTTTGTGGTCCTCGAAATATTTCATTTGAAAATCTTAAAATACAGGAACTATATTACAGTTATTTTGAATAATCCACAGATCTGACTGGAACTATTTTCTCCCAAAGATATGATCGCTATGAATGCTTGACAGAGAAGTACCTGGGGAAAATATATATATAAAATGACAATTTAAAGTCCTACAAATCTTATATTTGCTCTTTTTTGACAAACATTCAGGCATTTAGCAAATTTACAAGTTTTAGTCTGTTGAATATCTTTTAGATTTAGTATTTAAATATGGAATTATTAATAACTTTCTTTGAATATTTAAAAATGAAATCTTTCTAGACTGAATAAAGGATTCAGGGTGATTCTGATTTGATAACTAGATTTAATACTGAACACACAAATCAGTTAACTGTCTGAAGGCTTTAGTTTGTTGAAGGTCCACCCTCTAAACTTTGTACCTCCTGCTGGCTGTGTGTGTGTGTGTGTGTCTGTGTATGTGTGTGTGTGTCTGCAGGTGCTGTACATATTCACATGTGCTTGAAATTTTGGAGTACTTCTCAGGTCTATTTATGCTCTATCTATCAGTGGGAAACCGTTTTATATGCATTGAAATTTGCCCACTGGAGGTCCCAAAAGACGGGCCATTACCTTACTAACAGTACGCCTTGCTCTCTGCTGAATATGTGAATGAGGAACATGGCCTCCACTGGCGCTGACACTGGAATGCTACAGCGGGTGTGAATATGAAATACGGCCCCTTAAGGTGGAGCGTAAGAATCTGAGCCCCGGACTTCTAAAGGCGCCGTGTGTGAATCCGAGCCGGGCCTCTCTTAAGGCGGCATGTGCAGATCTGAGATAGTCTCCGGTTTGCAGGCTGATGGACGAGACTTTGACAGACATTCTTTGTCCGAGGGGGCGAGATGGGGCCCTGCGGGGGCAGATTGAACGGACCAGGTGGTACGGCCCGGCGTTGGCATGCATGGCACTCGGAGGGTGCTTCTATGTTTAGCCTTTACATGATGTTACATGTGCTGTTTTTTCTGGGCCTGCTGTGGGATGTAAAGAGGACAGAGCTGTGTCCCTTAAGTGGTTCTCCCTCTGTATGTAGATCTTCACAATGGACACGTCAGACCCCTTTCATTGTGTGTCACACTTCTAATGATTGGATGCACTGTAAAACATTATACAGAAATGCACCATTACCTCAACGCAAATACATAAATAGATTTTGTATTTGATCTTCATAAATACACAAGTATTGTTAATTTCAAGCTAATTCTCATCGTCAAAACTCATCAAATTAATTAACGTATTAACAGACTTCCCAACATGCATTAAGAGTTAAAACTCTTTAAAACAAACACAATTGAAACATACTCCACATTAAGCTAAGTCACATGTCTTTCTTCTGATAGTAATACAAACAATGTGAACCATGATGAAGGTTAGTTACAGACATGAACATTTACAGTAAACAAAGGTACAGGGTGTGGCCTCACATAAAGGTTTTCTACCAGCTGTAGTGTCAGTCAGCTCATTGTTAAATAAAACTATACTCAGACTGAAGATGTGACTGGAAAGGATTGTGAATCTGGTTAACGGTTGTTGATCAGCAGTTTATTGAACTTATTTTTTCAAGTTCAGTAAACGTAACTCTGTTCAGTCTGTTTTTATTTGGGTGGCTTTGAACTTTAGTTCAGTCAACTCACATTTTTACTCGTTACCCTCGTGTTTTGTATTTCATCATAACAACCTTCTCTTCCATGTGTTTTTAATTGTCTCTTCTCCGTGTTTTCACTGACCAATAAAAACGCAGCCCCCTTATTCATTTAAATAGAAGCACTGCATTAGCGCAGCAGGGTTCATCCTCTCGCCTGAACCTGCAGCAACACACACCTTTAACTGCTTACCTTAACACAGTGCAAGGTGTGTTTAAGATGCCAGGAGCGGTATGCTCCGAAAGGTGGATAGAGAAGAATCCAGTTTGGTTTTCTCTGATCTTTCTTGTCATTCAGTTAACGATGTGACAAGAGGTCCACACCGCTCTCCTGAAAAATTAAAGTGTTTTTCACCGGGATGATTCGGAAGGACCACCATGATGTGTGAGCCACGGTAATCACTGTAATCAACGAGCAAATTACAGAGGTAAAAGAACAGGGAAACGTGACAGGTTGTTTAACTACAGCTAACAGCAAAGGGACAATAAGTGAAGCGTTTGTTAGTGTTTTACTAAATGTTGAATTTCAAGGACAGTTTGGTTATCGCCTTCTACATTTATCACATTTGTATATTACAAGCAGCCTGCAGATGTCTTCACCTGCCTACCTTGCATGTTGTAGCGGCCTCTTATGATACTTCCTGTTGTTGTTCTGCGATGTTGGAGAAAGTTGCATTTGGTGAGAAATAGAAAAAAAGTAAAGACACGTCTGTGTATATCGACGCCAAGGTTTTTCTTTATTTGTTTGTAGGACTGTCTCTTAAGAGGTTTTGCTGGATTGGGAGCAGTTGATGTTCAGGGCCTTAGTGTGTGATTCTGGGCCATACAAATAAACTCAGCTGTGTCAGAACCAAACACACATACACACACACACACACGCACACACACATTTAGAGAGAGACCTCCTAGCTCTTATACAGGACCTATGGGAGTTTTAAATCAAGGATGTGCTCTTTCCCACCCCTCTTTCACATCCCTCACATTTTCTCACATCATGTTGGCTTCTTCTTTCACATTTCTCGCACTAGTCAATCTTTCAATCTGCCATTTATCCCCCCCCCCCCCCCCCCCCCTTTCTCTCTTTAAAACCTTGACTATAATCCTCTCTCACCCTTTCTCTCTCCCCCTCTCTTCTCAGAACCATGAACACAACAAATTTTCCGAGCCTGAGTTTTTAGCATTTCACCATCTCCCCACTGAATGCCTATTACTCAACCAAGTCAGCTCCACCGCACTTTGATGTGTGTGAGACCTCACTGGTGGATAAGTGCTGGTGTTGGTGTGTGTGCGTGTGTGTGTGTGTGTTTGTGTGTGTGTGTGTGTGTGTGTGTGTGTGTGTGTGCATGCATTGGCAGTGGTGTGTGAGAGCTTTGCAGGCTTGTCATGGGCGGGTGATTGAGTCCAGACGCTGTGGGTTCCTCTCTTCACCGCTGTCCCACCCCACCTTCCCCCGCTCCTTCCCTGGTTGCGGGTTCAGTGTGTGTCGGGCCCGGGGCGGGCGGGGCCACGGCTCCCTGGGGTGCAGTAAAGTGATAGGGCAGTGCAGGGGGCTCGGATCGCCCCTGGGGAGGGAGGTCAGAGGTCTGACTGTGGGCCCTGCCAAGCGAGGATCAGGGCCATGTTAGTCAAGCGAGCTTCAGGTGGGGGGCTTCCTGTAGAATTCACTGCTGCTTAGGTTAGCTCGCATCTGGGTTTCTGTGTGTGTGTGTGTGTGTGTGTGTGCATTAGTCTTGCCTCTGTGTCTTAACATATTCCTCCTTGTAGTCTTTTATCTTTTTCCTCCTGAAAAGAGTAGATGAAATCAATAGAGATCAATACATAATATGTGCTTACACATATATATACTTATAAATAAATCCATGATGTGTGTTCACTCCTGTGCTTGTTTCACATGTGCAGCATCAAATGAATAATAAAAGGAGATGAAAAATTAATTTTAGAAACAAATACTTTTAAACATTATAGCAATCTTAAAAAAGCTGCTTGGATGTTGTCACGGTGACTGCATCTTTGCTTTTTATGACTTTTCTTTTTTTTTATTTTTATTTTTGATCCACTTTTCATCTTTCACATTTTGTGGCTTCAGCTTAAATTATACCCTTTTTGCCCACCAGTACAGGAGTCTACATGGACTGTACGTGACCCAACCACATAAATGTCTGCTGTCTGCCATTTTGTATTATATCAGGGCCTTTGCTTTTAAATGTCACACCGAACAACGCGCACTCGTGCTCATTTAACGTGAGTGCAACAGCGCAAGCGAGAGCCAACTGAACACGATCCATGTGGAGGAAGAATAGGAATGACTAAATAGGAAAAAAATATGAAACATAAGGAAGCAATTTTACCAAAAAGTCTTATTTTGAAATGAAAGATGTTTTTAAAAAAATGATGAAATGATTAAAATACATTTTTAATAAGAGAAGAAAGAAAGAGAAAATCAGTTGGAAGAAAATGTGATAGAATATGCTGGAAAGTCAAATTTAAACTAATGTACTTATTTTTAAATAAATCTTTGGTCGTTAAAAAGAAATAGAAATCTTTACAGACACCACTGAGCCAGCAAAGAACTTTTAGCAAAGAAGTGAGAAGAGGATGATGAGCAGGACAGAGAGGGAAGGAATCCAGTTTACAGGGAAGTAAATAGAGAAGTGAACGAAGCATGAAGCCTTTCATGGGAGTCCAAGAGACTTTTTAAACTTCACCTTCCATCCCTCAGCAGCTCCTAAGATGGACGACAGCGAGGTCACGCCGTCACCTGGGCTCAGACACTGACCAAACACTGACTCTCAGGGCTGAATAATGGGCTGTCACTAACCCCTGACCTCAGCTCAGAGTCTAAGGTGTCAGATCGATATCAGCCGAGCGACGGTGAGCAGCTCGTCTGATGGGAGGCATCCTGGGATGTTGGGCGGCACTCAGAGGTTAGCTGGCTGTGTGCTCTGCAGCGGAGTCCACATTAAGTGAAATTTTAAAAAAAAATCGTTCATTCACTGCGTGTGTACACAGCGATGTGTAAGCATCCTGTTCCTCGGATGTCCTGCAGGTGCTGATGGGATGTATTTTAGAGGGGTTATTTTAACAAGGCTCGCTCTGGGCCTCCTGGAGTTATGTGGCATTAGGGGTGGTAAAGGAGGCATGTGTGTGTTCCTGAGTCTGCGGTCCACATATGTACGTGCCTGCATGTATACACCTGCAGCTATGAGCGCTATGTGGTCGTCAAAAGCGCTGATTCTGTGGTTGGAATATTGTGTTGGTGTAAACTGGCGTCATGGCAACCTGAACAACCATCTTTGGCACAGAGGGGGTTTATGAGCCGCTCTGTCAGCCCCTTGGGGTTTTACACTGACTGAATGACGGAGCCCTGCTGTGTATGTGTGTGTGTGTATGTGTGTGTTGACTGACACTAACCCCATGCTGCTGTTGCTGCTTTGACCCCCTTGACACCAGAATGGCATTGTCAGTAATTAACCTGCCTCATCCATGTAAGACAGAAGGAGAAGCTCTTGTCTCACACAGTCTGAAATATTCATCTTTGAAGAGCCGTGTCACTCAAATCGAGTAACTCATAATCTCTGGGAAACATACAAAGTGGTCAGCTGATATTAGTCCAGTGTGAATTAATGACATTTTACAGTTGGAAAAAATGTTTTGCAAGCTTTTTAACTTTGCCTTTTTTGTCACTTTAGGTTGAGACTGTTATGTCATCTGAGCATTGATGTCATTTAAAGACGATGAATATTATTTCTTCTGATTTCAACTGCATCCACTTTTATTTAGTGAACAGCAGGTCAGATGGTCAACTTTATATTGAACAATACAGTTTACAATAAGGAATACATAATGAATTTGCTTGAATTTAAAGGAGCACTTCACCAGTTTTACATGGTTAACCCGTGGAAACTGTTATATCCTCTGGAGGATCTTCTTACAGAAAATAACCCTGACTTTGTGATAGTGTTTTTTGGACTGGACAGTGGCATTTTGGGAAATGTAGGATCAAGCCATTTTGGGGCTTGAGCCACACTCCTGCAGAGTCTGCTGCTATAACATTTTGACTATTCTTCTTTTTAATGTGCTTCCTGTGGGTCCTTCGATGCTGAATTGCTGGAACAGACATTTAAATGCAGTTTTTCTTTCATAGAAAATTCCAATTTTCTATCATACTGAAATCAAATCTTTAGTTCTTATCCAGGAAACCTTATTTTCCCGGAATTATGGAGCCGTAAAATAAATCCTTACCTGGAGTGCCTGCGTATAAACTTCATTTAATATTTGAGAATTTTTTACCTTCTTCTTCTGAAATGAAAAATTGTAGAAAAACTGTAAAAACTTTCTCAAAGTATTGTTTTGTTCCCAGGATCAGTTTTACGTGATGTGTTTTTATGCACACAAGCTGCGAAGACAACAGAGCCTCATTTGCAAGCAGACTGAGAATTAGAATATACATGAAGCTTTACATAAGACGTCCTCTGTGTGTGTGGACTCACTTTAGCCTGGCACACAATGTGGCTGCAGCTGCATTGAAGGACGAGTTAGCGATTGGCACAGTCAGGACCACCAGGATCCGTAAACAGACCATCCGTCCGCTCTCATTCTTTCTGTCTCTGCTTCCACTCTCTCCAGCCTCTGTTTTAGTTTTTAACTATCTGAGGTGCCTTCCCACAAGCAGCAATGTGTTTTCAATCTGAGGCCAATTATTCACCTCCTCTGGTTTTGTTCCCAGCAGGAAAAAAAACAGAGAACTGTCTATACTTTACAGGCTCCATTTTCCCCATCTCTCCGCTGTCAACGCCCAGTCAGACCGAGCCCCCTGGCAGACACATTATGTGTTCAAATGCATTCTATGTGTGTGTGTGTGTGTGTGTTTGTGCGTCCACGGACAGATGTGTGTATATAATTAGACAACTAAGTAATAATGGCTTTAACTTCCCAGCGGTGAAAATGCTATGAATGATGGGACAGGTGGAGGGAGGGGGATCGAGACCTCCCAACCCCGAGGGCAATAGGATGGACAGACCCCATCTGGTGACATCACATCACATGACCAGGGCCTGATTAGCCCCTTTTTTGGACCCATAAAGAGTTCCCCCTAGAGGTTGTAGTCAGGAACTACACGCCTCTGTGCCGTGTTGTTTAAAAAGAGAGTTAGTACACATCGGTTTGCGGAGGAGGAAATGGAGGGACTTGATATAGAAACAACGTGAGGTTTGCAGTTTGTGGTTTGTGAGCGCTCTTGTCTTTCAGTGCAGACATTATCGGTGTGTGTGTGAGTGTGTGTGTGTGTGTGTGTGTGTGTGTGTGTGTGTGTGTGAGAAGACAGGAGCTTCATGTGTTTCTGTGGGCTGAAAGCATCTCCTCTTTTCTTTCTTTGAGGAATAACCCTGGGAAGTTGCCCCTTGTCTGACCCAACTGGGTTTATGAGGAAAACAACAGGAGGGCTTTATCCTCCTCTCCTCCTCCTCTCTACTTTCTTTTCCCCTCCTGTTTTGTCTACATTCCTCTGCTTCCATCTCTCTCTTTTTTTGCTCCTCTTCTCTCTTCCTCATCATCATTTGTGTCCTCTTCTCCCTGCTCTCCTGCATTCCTCTTCTCTTCCTCTTCCTTTCCTTTCTTTCACCACTTGTTTTTTCTTTGCTGAACTCCTCCTCTTCTCTTACATCCATTATTCTTCTCTCTGCTCCTCACCCTTTTGTCATTTACTCCCCTCTCCAGTTTGTTTTCTGCTCTTTCCTCTCCTCCATCCTCCTCTTCTCTCTTGTCCCTTCTCCTTTAACTGCTTCGGTCTTTATTAGCTCTGACTTTCTGAAAGGACCGCAACATTATAATTAACTAGCTAACTTTTCTGCAGTCATACACTCAGACGCTGTTGGCACTGAGGTCTTGGCCTCTGTATTTTTCTGGAAATGTGATGCTGTTTGCAAATCCTGAGGGGGATTTACGTTCTACGGCTTCAATCTTATCTAAATATTTTTGGCTGATTCCTGTTCTCGCAATATTTAAATGAACTACTTTAATGCCAACAACATATTTGAAAAAAAAAAAAAATCTGCATGTTTAAATACGAAGCATAACTTCATCAACCGGATTTGGGCTGAGCAGAAAAGTGGATCCAGTCATCACGCAGACAGTGTGTCGGAGTTTTATTCAGTTTTATTCATGCCAAGAAAATAAAAAAGAAACGCATAAAGAATTCAGTGTTTCTACAGCAGAGTTTAAAGTTTCGGGCAATATAAAACAGCAGATGTTCTCATCAGGAAATAAAGCGTTAACACTGCATTTCCTGAATGGAAATATTTTCTTTAGAGTTTATTCAGTTGAAAGCATTTGATCACCTCATTTTTGGGCATGTTTAAGCGGGACTTTCCTCTACGTCCTTGTACGTTTATGCTGTATGTTCTTCTCTCCTTTCTTCTTCAATTTACCCCCACCCTCTCCTCCACACCCTTTCTCGCTTCGTCTGTTTCTCTCTGTACTGGCTCTGCCATACCTTACCTGTGCCAGGCCACAGAGCGACAATAACACAAACAGAAGGGGATAAAGAAAGCAAACAAGCAGGGGAGCGCACTGAAAAGAGGGATTATCCATAGATGTGGGCTTTGTTAAGAGCTCCGGTTACTGATTCATTGATAAGCCCCTCCAACTGGCCATGAGTAATTCAGCCAATCAGGGATCATTAATCCCCAAGACAAATGGATTTAGGATTTAAGGTGCTTTTATTTTGTTAATGGCTCATTATGACACATTTATAACTGACACTGAACCGTGCTGTTTTTTTCCTCGTTTTGTTGTTTTTGCCAAGGTCTGATTGGTCTTTCTGCCTCCTGCTATCAAAAACCCCCTCGAACACTCGATCAGCCTTCACCGCATCCTGCTGCTCAGAACAGTGCCGAAAGGAAAACACAACTGTTGAAATTGCCTCGATCAGCCCTGTAAAGGCTTAATGGTTCACTAAATAGCCTATAACAACAAAGCCATTTAGAAAAACAGATGAATAAATCTTACTGGTAATGAAAATGAAGAAACCCCGATGCTGAAGATTGCAAATACTGCTTAAGGTTTATAGCTCAGTGAATGAATGAAGGCTTCTCACACGTGAGTCCAGCCCATGGTTGGGGGTTGTGGAGAGGTTTGACGGATGCTCTCAGAGTCTCAGGGTATTAGACAGTAGAGATCAGAGTAGAGAGCAGCGGGAGAGAGACTGTGGGCAGCCTCTTCCAAAGGAGAAACCAGAAGACATTGAGAGATTAAATGTCTTCCATTCGACCACATCTTGAGTCAGGCTGCACGTTTATGACTGCGTCTTATCAATATTTCATTTCTGCCACTCAAAAAACTCCTTAAAACCTCCATCTGGCAAACATCTGGATCATCTCTTGGCGCTCTTTATGCTCTTATAGTGCATTCTATCATCTTTTGTGATAAACACCTACAGTCCATATATGAGATTTTAGACTCTTTGCTGCATATGTTTGTCCACATATGACCCCTGTTCAGAGCTGTCATCTAAATCCAACTGCAGTGATGTGATCATAAAAATGTGCTTCCAAAGCAAGAATTAGAAACAGATCACTCAACCTGCGTTTGCAGGCAAACAAGGATGCACATTGTTTCCGGGCATGTTGCTAAGTGGGAGCATTGGGATACATTGTCCTCCCATGGCACAGTATTTTGTACAGTGTCCTGCAGTAATTTGTCTGTTTTGATATTTCTGCGGCAGGAAGGTTTGGACCGGCTTCAGACCGCCTCTTCAGTCTGACCTAAATAAAGTTCAAATGCAGCTTTCAACCAACAGCTGCACTTAAAAAGTTTGGTCATGTCACGAGCGGCGACTCTGTGCCGGCAGTGTAGTTATCTTGATTTCCTCACGACGCTGTTGTCATACTGTCCGACCGCTTCACTGACCAAACGTCAAGATGTGATGTAAAATGTTGCAGGATCATAATGCAAGAGGTGCAGCGATCCTAAATGAATTCATTGATCAATTTATCCCTGAAATATCAACAGTCAAGTAAAATAATGCGCTGAAGCATTGAGACGTGATGAATGTATTGATTTCTGTTGAGTGCACAAGTGAGATCCAGTCAGAAGTGGTCACTTGAGACTGATTTTGAGGTGCTTGTAAACGCTCTACCCACTCCAGGATGTATTTGAATACAAGTATCCACATCTGAGCAGGGTCATCATCACTTTCCCAAACTTTTTTCCCACCTCTCTCTGACAAAGGCATTAGTTAGAAACTGTTCTTAATCCCGACTAATCTTGGCTGTTCCTCCTGGGTCAGGTTTGATTGACAGCCACTGACACTTGCAAGGTTGAAGCTAACATTTAAGGCTTTGTTAAGACACGGCAGGACAAGGCAGGATATCCCACAGTGCCTCTGGCTGAGGACATGATACCGCGGAGCCGGTTGACCCCTGGTAGTCATAATATCAGCGAGGAGCTCTGAAGCTGAGGCCATGCTGTGCCTGCCTGGAGCCAAAGCGCTCAGCTGGTGCTGAAGGGGGGGAAACTGGGAGAGAAAACAAGAGCTTTGGTTTCACATTTGACCAGACTATAATTAGAGAGAGAAAAAGATTAGAATATGGCCACCGATGCCATAAGACACCCACACACTCCGCTATCACGCCTACACAGTCATTTGCGGCCCCTGCAAACCCAGTAGGACGACCACTAATCCTGCAGCACATTTACAATCTGTGTAACGACAACCTGATACCCCCAGCAGGCCGCAGCGAGCACACACCTTCCTTTATGCTAACTCACGCCTCACAAAGCCCCGACATGTACATGTCAGCAGCTACAGCTGTGTCTTTACCCGATCTCACCTGGCTCCAGATCAGCTGATTGGCGCTCCCTTTCCCTTGGCGTAGAGCTAGGTGTAATATCTGATCCGTGGGCAGGAGAGGAAACGCCGTGGTAAAACCCCCACAGCGCTCCGACGAGTTCACCCGTATCGGATCATCAGCCTGCTGCAAGCTCCAACACGGTCTCTGGCCTGTCTCCCTTGACGGCCTTCACTGTGTCAATGAACAGAGGTGGAGTATTGAAGACATCCGCAGCATGTCAGTGATACTGAACCGCGGGCCATTAGCAGCTATAGAGACACAACTAGCCGGCTGTCCAAACCTAATCTGTCTCCGCTAAAAGCCTCAGAAATGCAACCTTATACGGCGCCTATGGGAATATGTGTTTCCAATCACTCTCCTCAGGAATGAATACCTGGCATATCTCACTGCTGCACTTTTTTTTCTACTTTCTCCTGTCCACTGGGTTTACAGTAAACACCAGGCAAAAAAATCTTGGGGCGGTTTCAAGGCGAGGCTTGAGAACAGGCCTCATTTTCCCAGACTCGGAGATTCCACAAGGGGCTCCTACATCAAGCTGTCATATTCGGCTAATGAAAATCTCATTCTACAGAGGGATCCTCTTAAAGCTGCTAAAGTCACATGCTAACCAGGGGATTAGCCCTGTAACGCTAGGGGACTTTAATTTCAGCACCAGCATAAGTCATCACTGCTGAGCACTAACATTGATATATGGCTTAGGACTGACTAGCATGTGTCATAAGAGGTTTCTGTGGGGGCGGGTGTGCTGCAGGGGGATTCGGTTGAGTCTCACAAGAGGCTTGGGTTGATCAGGACTGACATGATGAGATCCTGTAAACAAAACCAGAGGAGCCGTAGCTTAGATGTGTCGTTCACAGTCGGGCCTCTGTTTCCGAACACATGTGGTAACTTTTTTCTTAAGCTGTGGCCTGCCTACAATACCAAAAGTATCATCTCTTGTCATCAGGTGTTGGAGTACTCATAACTCTTAAGAGAGCTGCCCATCACGGAGCATGATGGCGAGAGACTCCCCAACCAAATCAATGAATAACAACCTTCCCATTTAAACAGCTGCCGCCAATGTACCCTTGAGCGCCGCTTCAGGGGATGTGAATGTTAATTTTGAAGAAAACATAAAGTGGGCCGCTGCAGAGAGAGCATGCATGCTCAGCACATTTTCATCGGATAAATAAAGGTCAAGATCAGTGATCACATGATCATGTTTGACGCTCTGGTGGGAATTATCCTTGCATGTAAACATGCAGAACAATCACCCCACCGATAACAGATTAATCACGTTAGCATTATTGCTGACACACAGAAAACTGCCCTCAGTATGGATTATAAACAGTTCAATTCTGTCATGTAAGCGCAAGTGGTCACATGTGTCTCTGGTGTAAATGCAGACATGATTTCATTTGTTCTGTACTTAAAGTGGTTCTGTTTATTTTCAGTGGTACTCACTAAAATGTACTTTGTGTATCCCCGAGGTCGAGCAAATCTGAACACATTTCTTTACTCGAAACATTTGCAAAAACACATTTCTGGATCATTTCAAAATGTTTAGATCACTGTATACATCCTTGGCCTACTTGCTAGCAGTCTTCTTTCCTGCCCTTTTGCTAGCACATTGCTGGATTTTAGAAACTCATACACAAAAACTTCACTCCATAGCGCTACTAGTGGTCAAAATCTTTCTGCCTTTAAGTGATGAAAATATTTTGTCTTCAGACTTGACTTACTTGAGACTTGCCACTTGAATCTTACTGTTTGCAAGTTGTAATATGGTAAAAACTATAAAAAGT
Source organism: Protonibea diacanthus (assembly GCA_028641955.1). NCBI lineage: Eukaryota > Metazoa > Chordata > Actinopteri > Sciaenidae > Protonibea > Protonibea diacanthus. The sequence goes on from CM053991.1 coordinate 18,748,622, forward strand.
GATAGTGAGTGGCAGAATATAACTGTAAAGCCTGTGCATTGAAGTAACTTGCATTTACAGACTTGAAAGACTTGCAACTGTCTTGTACCATATTGTTGATTGTTGAAATACTTAAAATAGTTTTAGTATTTCACAGATACAACAGTTACACGGGTTTGAAATTCACCTTCGCCTTTTTTCTCATTGTCTCTCCTCCAGCTTTTACCGGAACGACTACCACATCGACGTCTGCATCAACGACTACCTTGACGTCTACTGTCCGCACTACATCGGCCCTGTATCTGACGATCGGGCCGAGCGCTACATCCTGTACATGGTGAACTATGACGGCTACAGCTCCTGTGATCACACCGCAAAGGGCTTCAAACGCTGGGAGTGCAACAGGCCTCTGTCACCAAACGGACCTCTGAAGTTCTCAGAGAAGTTCCAGCTCTTCACTCCCTTCTCCTTAGGCTTCGAGTTTCGCCCTGGCAGAGAGTATTATTATATCTGTGAGTATGCACTTACCTCCCTGTATTATTTACAGAATTGATTGCACTTTTTGTTTGATCAGATAATTACAGCTTTAAAATCAACATTTTGGTACCGCTGCTTGTGGTTAAACATTCATCATTTGACAACTTTGGCTTCTTTAGTTAAATAAAAATATGGCTTTTGCCCTGCATTAGTATTGAAAAATTTATAATGAACCCCAACTTTAACTGGGAGTTGCATCAGATGACTGACATGAATTTCATCTTGGAATCTTGCAAAAAAGACAGCAGTAATGTTGGGGTTTTGTTTTGCAAGTCCTTGGAATGAGGGCTAAGCCAAAACACAAGCCAGCGGGAGCAAAACATAACTCTACTGTTGAGTTCTTCTCTTTTGTTGCTGACTGGCTGAGCTCAGCTTTCTCCTCCTCGTGAGAAGACACGGGAAAACAAACAGCCAGGAAGTCATGTTTTCGTAAGGGGAGTCAGTGTCCTGCTGGGGCAGATAGAGAGACTAACTGAGATATAGTTTGCTCCATGGTAGAGTTTTGGTATTTAGCTGACATCGGCCTGAAGAACTACATAGTTAACAGAAACCCATACTAAGATGTCAGTGAAAACAAAGCACAATCTTGGCATTGCAACAAGTGCATAATGAAGATATGAAATCCAAGGACACTGCTGACAGGGAAGGGCAAGTATGAAGAGTGTTTTCTCCATATTTGTGCAATGTTGGTGCAGCATTTCAGCCTCGCCTCCAGAACCAGAGCAGGTGTTTCGGAAAGCTGCCTGAAACTATGAATACAAAAGACAAACAGAGTTTGGCTCATCTAGCCAATCTCAGATTTAAAAAGAAAAACAATGTTTTCCATTGAAATGTAAATCAGGATTTGTTTTCTTTTAGCTGGTCCTGATTTAACGATTTCTCCCCTTAAATTCCATCTTGACACATGTTGTGTCTTCGAAACTTTGAAATCTCCGCTAGAAGCTTTGTTAGAGTTCTGTGTGTTCATAATAAAGATCAGTAGAGATCACAAGGAAGAATTTTATAATGAAGTAGCTCAGTACAACATCAGTCACTGGAGGATTTGTTCTGCTGACGTCTTTCAACACTTTCGTCTGTTTCTGATCTTGAACGGTGCTACAAGCGAACATCTGGGATCCCAGCATCATCAAGAATGTCCTCGTGCAAATTCAACCACATGTAAATCTGCATTTGTGTGGCAGTCTTTTGTATTATAATGTATTACCCTTCACTAAGTGTTTGTTGGATTTGGATTTGGTGTCTGTTGGCTAGTCTACTCGACTCCGTTGCATTAATGTGACTGCATTGTTTGGGGAAGAATTGTGGTCTACTGTTAGCAGTGCCAGAGAATTGTTGATGTTGTTGCAATTACTTGGATGTCGATAAGAAAAATCATAGATTGCCTAATTCTGCTTCATTTTTCTGTTGGCTCTGGTTGATGAGAAACTGAGTGAAGACAATGTTCTTGTAGAATCTGATGATGATTGATCATTCAGAGAGAGAGGGAAAAAGGCAGAGAGATAGTCCATATGGCTTCGAGCAGTTTCAGGCCATATGGACTATCTCTGGCTGACTCAGATTCATGACTCATCCATCAGATCCTTGTTCGCTAAAGACACTTTTTTTCTCTTCTGAGAACATGGGATCTGAGCACGGTATAAAATAACAAAGGGCAGAAACACCTCCAGCAAAATACCAAAGCCTCATAGTCAGAACATCTCACATAATACTGATATTTGTCCTTTCATTGTGAAGAGCCGTGTAGACGGAAATAATCTGAAATTATATACGCCAGTAAATTCGCATTTGAATGATGAGCGCTTGATTCACCTGTCAGGGTGTGATGAATGACTATATACTACAATACCCATGAGCCTCAGTTCCTATGGACGAAAAGCCAGTCAGATCCTGAAGCAAATTCAGGCACTTAATCGTTCATTGCGAACAACACAACACAGATGCTGAATTCAATTCCAAACACAATTCCAAACTGGTGAAGTTATACAAAGCAGCATTAGCTAATTTTTTGGCCACCTGCAGAAGTGAAAAATACAGCGTTGACACATTATCCTATTACATTACTTTGTTAGCAAAGAATGTACACATCCAGCAGACATAGTCTATCGTCAGCAACATATTTACTTCTACTAACTCCAGAGGTAAACTTGTAGCTGCTAAATGCTACCACACGTTAGCTAGTTGTTATTTTGTTTGCTGTTTGGTGCTGGTATGTAGTTTTCAATGGGTTTTTCAAAGCTTTTTATTGAAAACAGCTGCTTCCTGCGAGTGAGAACAAGGTTGTCATGCGAGTGAGCCATAAGAGTAAACTTGTGGGCTGAAACAAAGCAAAACCGTTTGCTAAAAGAAGCTAAAATGCACCGCAGTGCTGAGGAGAACTGCACAGTAGGTCACAGTTCTTTTATAATCCTTATCATGAGCAACCTCTTTCACATTAAACAACACAATTAAATCTACTGTTAACATGGCAATATTTTCTAGTGCAGCTTTAATTGCTGAATATTTCTGTGCTTTAGCTTTAGCTAAAGTGCTTTAGCTTGCTGTTATCAGTGCACCAACAGAATTTTAGGTTTGGTAACTGAATTTTTTGTACTGAATAAGTTTTTCTGTCCACAGGCTTGTAGCCCTGACTGACTGGGGGAAAAAAAGTACAAAAGATAAGCAACTGCATTAGAAATCATCTTGATCTTTCATGTCATGCAGGCCTCAAAGTCCTCCAACTGTCCTGTTTTTATTTTTTTGTAGACACTGTGTGAGCTGACTATGACTTTTTGAGCCTCCATTTTTGCAGAAAAGGGTTAATTTATTTATTTTATTTTGCTTTTTTTTTTTTTTTTTAATTGAAATCTTCCAGTAAATCACCATTTATTCACTCAGTGAATAAGTATTGCAGCGAGACATGAAAAACACATTTTTCCAGTTGGATCCTTGTTTTTTTTTCCCAGCAGCATCATCCAGAAATGCTGGTTGCGTTACAGTAAACTATGTTTTATCAGCTGCTGGTATCAGTGTCATATTGCATGTTGACTTTGTCTTGCTCTAACAAAGCCTAACAATAGCTGATAGGTAATACCAGTGTGGTACATATAATATGGTTTGGGAATCTGTTAAGTGGCAATGTAAATGACACATTGAAGAGGGGTTCATGTCTTCTTGTCTCACTGAAGACAGGCACTCCTTTGTCCTCCTCTCTGGTGATCGTCATTCGCCCCAGGCAGGGTGGGAGTGGGGGGTGGGCCACGTCAAATGGATGACACCTGCGTTTGGGGGCTAAGGGGATGCCCGTCTGGCAGGCAGACAAACACCCGGAGGAAAAGCCGCCCTGGTGTGGGATCAGTATTGCGGCTGGTCCTAGAAAGTCAAAGGTCACCAAGATGATGGCGAGGTCTGTGCTGCGAGCTTCTCGTGGCCTCAGAGGGCGGCATGTTTTTCTAATAGAGCCTCAGTGGAGCGGGGAAAGCCTGATCCTAATCTCAGGGGATAGAAATCCAATTTTCAGAGGAGACAGTTGAGAGTCTGGCTCTCCCTGTGTGAGAGAGATGACTGTCTCCCTGTAAAGCCCTCGCGCTTCAAACGCCAGGGTCCCGCTCTGTACAGCCAGAGCAGATCTACATCGATAATGACATGAACCCCACCAGCACAGCACCCCGACAGTTTCCCTTTAGCTTCTGGCGGCTGTAGCAAAGACAAAAGGCTTTGTTCCCCAAGATAAACCGATCATCACAAGAAAAACACCTGATCCCACAGTATTTATATCAGGATCTATCTAATTCACCTCACAGTCACACCGAAGCCTAGCCTTATACGGCAGCCCAGCCTGTTCAGTGATCTGCGATGTGTGTTTCCAGTCCCGAATGTGCGATCGCGACAATCACACGTCCCGCAGCACATGACTAAACGGGTAAGCATGTGCCTGAGCGTGTGACCAGGTGATTATTTACCGTCGTCCCGTTGTCATGGTGAGGCGGCAGCCGAATGACCCGAGTAACTCTGGGTTTAGAGTTGCAGGCAGAGCTGGAGTTACAGTCATGGTGAAGCATGGCTGTGTTGCTCGAGGATAGAAAACCCAGACTCTGACCTCAGTGGCAGACATGAGAGAGAGAGGGAGAGAGACAGTTGGGTAATTGTGTGTGTGTGTGTGTATGTGTGTGTTTGTGTTGGATTCTGTGAAGGGATGATGGTATGGGGTAGAAAAGAGGGTGAGAAAGTGAGATGAGAGAAAGACAGTGTGACATGATAAAGGATGAGAGTGAGAAGAAAAGCTTCACAGCTGCAACTGGGACATTTTTTGAACAGAAAAGAAAACAATTTGGAGAATGAAGGATTATTGTCAGATCCTCAGAGAGGTCACCTGACAATCCTAAATATGTGAAATGCATAATGACCCCGTACCAAAACAGTGGCCAAACGTACTGAAAACACATTAAAGAACATATACTTCTGTCAGTCTCCACATTCAAAACCACATCAAAGCAGTATTAAGTTGTCCGTAGCACATATGAGATGATGTATGACATGGTCTCCTGATAAATGACACCTCAGGGTACATTATCCAGCTCATACCAACATCGCTTACCAAAGGAAAACAAGACAGGCTGTGTTTTTATTACATGTTTAAGGTGGTTTTGTACTTTTAGTTTGACCTTTCTACCTTAAAAGGCAAATACAGCTACTGTCACACGCTTCTTTTTGCGGCACGCTGCTTGTATTTACTTTTTGTGGATTTCCACTGCGGCCAACACATTTGCCGCCTGGTGCATCTATGGAAACTGCACCTACAGTTCTGCTTTTTGTCGATTATAATTGAATTATGCAAAGCAGGATTGTACACACAGCGCTGATCTTTTACCAAAGTTCCAGAGATGACTCTGTCTGCTCAGGAGCAACATTTAAACATGTTGGCATCTAAAACAGCTTAGCAGTTTAAACGGTGTCTGTTTCAGCTGGGAGTTAATTGCAGTGTAGTGTCAGGCATATGTATTGTTGCTATGGTTACCTGTGGTTTAATATATCTTGCTCACTGATTTAATGACTAGGTGTTTAGGGACTTTTTTACACTAGATTTTTATAACAGGCAGGAGATTTCTCTTTTTACTGACAGAAAAACTAATACTACAAATTGATCTGGATTAATGCTAAAATGATCAGCTGATCAACAAGAAATATATTTATCAGATCAATATTCCTAACACTTACAAGTTCCGCACTGAAAGCAGAAAGCTGCTTTTTATCATGTAAATTTTATATTTTTTGTCTCGTGGACCTTTGATTGGGCATAATAATTAATTTAAGTATATTACCTTGGACATTTTTTCTACTCTCTGACATTTTGTATCCCCAGCAATTAACAGTTTAATCATGGAATAATAAATAGATTATTTGATGACCAAAATAATTGTTATTTCCTGCCTTCAATCTGAAAACATTCACAGGATTAATAAAATGTCCTAGATGGGAGCTCGGGACAATGGTTTCTTTCTTCTGTCCTATAATTTATGTCTGTCGAGACGTTCCTGCGGGAGTGCAGGAGTGCACTTTTTATAGGAGTCAAACAAAGTAGAGAGAGATAACGACAGCCGAGGAAACAGAGACTGAAGGAGCATGAGAGGCATAAAGAAAGAGAAAGACAGGGCTTTGGCCGCTCCAGTCCAGAGACAGAAACTGAGACTAAGGGTGTGAGGTAAGTTACTCGATACCCGCTGACACAGACAGAAGCAGCATGATTGACATCGTTCCTCTCTCGTTTATTTCCTCCCTCTGCTCCTTCAGCTTCAGTATTCCTCTCATGGTGAAGTTTTAAAGATGATTTTTATCTCCTCTCACACTCCTCTCCCACACGGTGTCTGATAAAGTGCCTTTTGAAATAAGAGCCAGAGTCACCGGCGACAGTGGAAACACTGACATGGTTTACTTTTATCGGGAATTCACCGCTGGGCTAGAATCCATCACAGGGAGCGTCTGGGTGAAAGGATAGAAGAGTGTCTGTGGACAAACTATGGACACGTCTGTGCACAGATGCACATACTCGGGAAACCACAGACATGCGTGCACACATACCCAGCACACGGTCACGGAAATCAAAGACACTCAATGGTTGTGTATGTGTGTGTGTGTTTGAAAGACTTGCAAGCCAGCAGGAAATGACACAGGTCAGAGTATTGAGTCCCATTAGACAAAGTCCAACAAAGAAAAGACAAAATCTGTTTTTTGGATGAACATACGGCCAGACAAAACAAAAATACTCATGACAAAAGTGCAGACAGAAGTTGAAGTCATTCGTCACAGCTGGAGACACCCTCAGTGCTCTATTAGCTACTTGGTCCCCAGCACTACTTGAAAACTAATTAGTTTTGGTAGCTCTGCAAAACAATCACAGCAACCCCCGCAAAAAAAAAAAAAAAAAAGTTTTTAATGATTCCCCTTCACAATCAGGAAACAGAGGAAATGAGATTTTGTAGGTGAGCATAACAGCACGACACACATCTGCAGAAATGACTGCCCCTGGCCATATTAGACATGGAAATATGAGGGTGACATTGAGTTGTTTCCTATCATAAAATATGGAGCATGTCACATCAGGATGAGAGGGGAGTTCAGAAGGTGAGACGAAGCTCTTCAGACTGTATTTAAGGGAGATACAATGTGTTGAGTACCTCTGATGAAGAAACAATCGACCTTGACAGAGATTATTCGTTTTTGGCAGCTTGGCCACTGTTCATGAATGAAGGTAGATTTAAGAGTGAAGAGGTCTGGGGTGAAGCTGTGAATGGAGAATGTGGAGCGGGTTTGCAGAACTCTGATCACAAAACGTTATATGCTGGGATCAGACTACAATATTTTGGCCTTTAGAGATGCAGATTAGGTGATCAAGAAGTCACTTCATTAGAGGTCTTGGTGACTATGATCAGTCCAACATGTACTCATGTAGTTCAATTTACAGGTCTAGACTGTACTCTTTATAATATTTTTTACAGAGACCCAACATTTCCTACCAGGAACAAGCACTTGGTGGCAGTGGCAAGGAAAAACTACCTTTTAACAGGCAGAAAACTTGTAGTACATTATATACTATACTATATATTATATACACTGGAGGATCCAGGGGCAGACTTCAGAAGATTAAGTATTTAAGCTTAGGGTCAGGTTAGGGTCCCTGATACTGTTGTCTTCCACTAATAAATGAAAAACCATCTTGCCCAACACTCAGTTTCCACGTATGTCAAGTGGAGTCATTACCAGCCGTGATCTGTGGTCAGTATTCAGTAATAATACAATGAGATTACATGCTGGATTTTAAACAATACTTGTGAAACTGGATTATTAATGGATACAAAACTGTCATTTTGTGTATGCTTGGTAGGGTTCGGTGTCATTTATTTGGAACTTGTGCCAACACGACTTCTAAATTTCAGTATCGAGACCAAAAATGATTTTTTGATACCTTACCATGTGAAATCTAAACACTTTTATTGTATGTAACAAAAGAAAGCCAGAGTTCTCAAATGTTAAACAATGAATACAAGCAGCTACAAGCAGCACCTTTTTGGGGGTCATGCTGGGTCTATTTCATTCCAGTTTGAGACAACATACCCACGAGTGAAGTCTGAGTGCTCAGTTAAACTGAGTGGTCTAACCATCTGTGCGAGTCATTTTCAGCCAAGTAAACTTTGACTAGAATGTGAAATTACACAAAACAGAGTCTTAACTCACATTTGGTTCAAAGCCAGTTCCTTTATGTTTACAAAGTACAATATAGATGTCAAGGCAGTTTTGTCAAAATAAAATGTTCTGATTTAATTTGTTCGAACAAAACTGTTTTGTTTCTGAAGATTGGATGACTCATCATGATCTCATTATTGAGCGAAATGTGACGAGTGCCCTTTTAAACCATAACCATGCAGCCCTAGATTAAATCAAGGGAGGTATTTTGAAATGGAAAAATGGAGGCAATGCGTGTAAAGGGTTTTGTTCTTAACTGTGCGTGATGTTTCCACAGCCTCCATGACTGACGACAAGGGAAGACGAAGCTGCCTTCGACTCAAAATCTTCGTCAGGCCTCAAAGTGAGTCACGGTTGTTGTGTCTACTCTGCCCAGTTTTCCATTCTGTTGTACAGCAGCTCATGATCAAGTGACGTTTAAGTTTTCTAATCTTCACATGTCCTCTCTCCTCTTTGTTTTTCAGACAATTGTGTGAAAAACTCTGGGAGTGTGCAGGAAGGGGTCGATTTTGACGACAACAGTCACAACTCCCTAGAACCCAGAGGTTAGTGGGAATAAACAGAATTTAGACTTCCTGTAACTTCTACGTCTGCTGATAATTTTCCTTTCTTTGCATTTCCTTTAGCGTTTTCTTTCACTTTGTGCATCGCTGTTCATCAACATCTGTTAGGGAGAATTTAAGAATGAAATGAAATTTGTTTTTCACTCACTTGTTGCAGAGATAAAATGTCATAAACTGTCAGTTTTACTTAGTAAATTAAATTTGATGTATTTAGTGTGTTCATAGTGGGGGAAAAAAAAAAAAACATTTGTGTTTTTGTATCTACATAGCTTTTGTTTTTGCATACAGTTAGCAGGATGTCATGGCCATGTTAACATTATGCCAGGGAAGCCTGGGTCATACATTAGCTCTGGGCCTTTACTGACCCTCATATCCATGGTAATTAAAACACTTAAAATAAGATGATTGAGGTCATTCTGACGCTTGCTTGCTGAATATGTAGCCATGAGATGCGTGGTGTAGCTTAGCATAAAGACTGGAAACAGCTAGCCTTGCTCTGTCTGAAGGTTAGATAATCCATCTATATGTTCATGTTCTTTTTAAATCTCTATAAAAAGTTGTGTTTTTTATGAGAAGTCACTGTGACCAGCCAAGAAATGGCCTTGGACATAAGTCTTTTCCACTCTTTCTGCTATCCATATATAACCATCTGCTGAGGTATAGCCTGAGCTTTAACAGAGAGGATGTGTATATTTTTCAAAATGTTTAACTGTTCCTTTAACCTAAATTTTATTAAGTGCTATGTACTATGTTACATTTTATGAATATGTGAAGGGAGGCGTGCTAATGGGTGCTAAGTTGCTCTTTAAGGCTCTTTTCATTTCAGTTGATGCTCTGGTCCAGTGGTGCATATGCTGCAGCTAATTTGCAGTAATTTAATTTACCACAAACCACCTGACACAAGATTAATTTGAAAGTCTGGGGCCTGAGGGCAGTCACCAGTTTACCTTGTTGGTAATACAGCCTTGTAGTATACATTATGTTTGCATGTCTCTCTGTGGATAGTCCTGTCCTCGTCATTTTGTCACAAAGAAAACAAAACCACTGCTTCATTTCTAATATTTAAGTTCATTTGCATGTGAATGATCATTCTCATCTCTTTCCCTTCAGACGGCATTGGTCCGGAGTCACCAGAACCAGCTCGAAGGGATGTGAACTCCGTTGGTCGGTGCCAGACTTCAGTCCTTCTGCTCAGCTCTGCCCTCATCCTCCTGGCTGCCATCTTGTCTTTATAGCGCCAGTCTGTCTGAGGAATCCCCCAGGAATGGACTGTCCTGAATGGACCACAGGCCGCCCTACCCTGCAACCCCTCCCCTCAAGGAGCACTTTTGAAAAAAAAAAAAAATTAAAAAACACTGACAATCTCTCTCGGCGAAAAGAGAGAGGAAGGGGACTTCAACACTGAAGCCTTCGCTGTTTTTTTGACTTGCCAACTAGTGTGATTCTTGACTTTCTGGTGGGTGCTGATGGCGTAGGCTCCCCGAGGTGACCTGTTCGCCTCGCTACCATTCACAGTACGCAGATATTAAACATTTCTTTGTGTAAAAGACAAGCACACATACATGCTTTTAAACATACACACACACACACACACACACACACACACACACACACACAACACGAAAACACAATCAGTACCCTCTTTAGCTTGAACGGCAAAGAAGCACAGCAGGATCCCTCAAAAGTTTACAGACTTTACATTTTTTTGAGTTCAGGAAAACGTCACGTAACCCCACCCCCATCCCCCCCCGACATTTAACACCATGAAATCTCACATCAAAAAGAGGAGGAGGTTTCGAAGAAGATCCGGTAGGACCACGGAAAAGAAAAGAAGACCGATGTTGTTGCTAGGAGACTGTTGCCAAGGGCATGAGGGTAGGGGGCGGGGCCTTTGATGACTTAACCTTCCTCTCAGGTTAAAAACGGAGTCGGATGCATCGTCTCAGACTGTGGAGGACCCTTTGTTAAGAGTAAAAAAAAAGAAAAAAAAGAAAATTTAAAGAAGCACTCATCTTTTAGTGTTTGCATAGGGGCGATTTAATGACCGATTAATGTATTTGTTTTTTAATAAATCACGTAATTCAATTGTAGCAGCCAACACGGGTGTACAGTAAAATATTTGAACGGAGTGTAGAAGTCGATATGGTATTTTGCCAGGCAAAATGTATTTTCCTATTTATTGTGAAGTCCTCGTGCTTTTTTCTGTTCTGGTTTAGTCTGTAAGTACAGTAGAAAGGCAATAAAAAAAACACTTACCCATTAAGTTAGTTCATATTACACACAGTTTATTTGATACAATCATACAAAAACACTGAGTGCAGTTCATGTGTCTGCTTTGATTGATCGCTGATGGTGGGTTTTTTAATTGTTTTTAACAAAGTCCAAGAAAGAAAAGTAAAAAAAAAAAAAAAAAGTCTGATGTGCTATCAGGGTGTAGAAATCGTAGAATATTTGTGTTTTGAATTTGTCATTAAAAAAAAAATGTCACAAATGTAGTTTTACTATTACACTATTGCTTTTGTGAATCACTGTCATAACACGACTATTGTATATAGAGGCGAATTTCCTACAAAGTTCAGGGATGTGTCCATGCCTAACATGAGGTTTAAAAAAATGATTGTTTCTTTTTTGTTTTGTTTTGTTTTTTTTAATCGGGGAGGGTCACTCTTCCTCGAATAAAGCAGCACAAGTTTTCTGTGGCTAAAGATGTTTCAGTGACTTGAGTTTAAGAGCAGGTGGTAGCAGTGTGTGTGTGTTGGGGTGGGTGGGAAAAAGGGCTTGTGCGTGATTCGGTTGCCCTCTTTGATGTCATGTAAAGTGGCGTCCGTACGGAAAATACACTGTGGGCACCCTCCTACCGGCTATTTCTGGAATGAAAAAAAATCGACCACCCGGAGTGATGGAATAAACAGAGCGAGGTGTCCTGTTCTTTCGGGGCGAGCTGAAACTCTACCACCGCTGGACCTGAGAGGGGAAAGAAAAGGAGAGCAAGATGTGAAGCTTTGTAGAGGTCCTGCTGAGATCAATAGTCGTGTTTTAAAGCAGGAACATGCAGTAAACATATCTTCTCCACTAGGCATGGCTGACTGATGCAAATCCATGTGGTGACAAATGAAGAGACAATGGCAGATACTGAGGAACTAAATTTCTTTATTAGAACAGTGTACAGAGAAGATTAACTTATATAAAGGAAGGAGAGATGTAATGAACCAGGTTCAGCAAATTGCTGCTTTCCTGCCTGTAGTAACAAAACAATTCTCAAATCTTCACTTTACTGTGAGTTTGTTTCTGGTGGAGGGGCATGTCTGCACCTGATGACGATGATGATGATCATTTCTGTTAATCGGCACAGTGACTGTGCTCCTTAAGTCAAAGCACCCCGTTTGAGATCTCTTTCTCCATCTGCCATCCCTGACAAGTGCTCTGTGTCATCTGAGAAAACCTCGCACCTCCATTCTCCATATGCCTGCTCACCAAATCTTTGCTCTGCCTGCCAATGCTCACAGCATCCGGTTGCATTGTGGCTGCCAGCAACAAGCCGACAGCATTTTAATAGCGTTTCCAGTAGGTCCATGATTTTTTTTGCACGTTCTGCTAACCTTTTTTTGCCAGACTGGCTCAGACCTTTAAAGAATGAAAGTCACTTGTGAATGCATATAAATGTAAAAATGGAGAGAGACCGAACTGTATATCGACAATCTCTAGTTGTGAATGTGATGATATGAAAATACAGATGTTTGCCCAGTCCCCTTTTTCTACCCGCCATTCTCAGCAGCTGATACACTTCCATATCCTGCTAGATTTACTACTGAAAAACAGCAGTACTATCTGCTCGCTGGCACAAGATGATACAGTATCAGGGCCAGTCAGACATTTAAGTTGTCACTTTGTGATACAAGTTATAATTAGAATCATAATGTGGGAATAAAGTGAATTAAACAAAGTGGTATTAGTAATAAAAAAATTTTAAAAAAAAGTTATATAAGGTGAATAAAGTTTTCATTTCAGGAGAATAATATCAAGCAATTAGAGATCATAATCACAGTTATAAGAATAAGAATGATAGAAGAATAAAGAGAAAAAGTCACAAACAATAAGAAACTGGAAACAAGTTATATAAGTTATAATTTCACGAGAAAAAGATATTACAATAATAAAACTGCAATTTTACAAGAGATATTTTTCAGATTTCCTTTTTTCCCCATTAAACTGACCCTGATACTTTCTTCATTGTGCAGAGAATGTTTCTTAAAAGGACAACTCCAGCAATTTAGAATTACCACTCCATGAAGTACAAGGAATCACAAGGAACTGATTTCTTTCTTTTTAAAAACGTTGTTGAAATCGAAGAAACAGACTCAACTACAAGTTTCAGTTCAACCCCACAAATCCTACAAATCCCACAATGTCTTCTGTCTCACTCTTCCTGCTCGTAAATGCAGATTTATTTCAGACTCACACCAACTGTTCCTCCATTTGCTGTTCTCCCAACAAGTTCCATGAAATTGATGAAGTGCCCCTTTAAGTAAGTTTTTATGATCACCACCAAATTAATCTATTTAAACAAGCTACAGAATTTTGTACAGAAATTTCAAATTAGCATTATTACTTTCACTCAATACTCATACCATTCGTAATATATAATCTCAGGTTACTTCATTTGCTCTTCTCTCTTCTGTTTTGCAAAGATAAAGGACATTCACATTTATAGCAGTACGAAATCTAAATAAAAGTCATTAAATATAAGCTGAGAGTGCTGGGGAGAAAAGAACTGAGAAGGCTGTAACCTAATGTAACGCAGTGTAGCATGACGACATACATTTTGGTCCACAAGTTTATAATTTCAGCGGAGGAATTATTTATTGGAGCAAATCAACATGAATAAGTATTTTGAGGGTCAGAATTATTCAACTTTGGGAGCGAATCAGTTTATTCATCATCTTGATTAGTTTCAGGGAGTCAGTTTTAATTTGACAACACAAATGACTCCTTTATAAATCTTTTCCCTCGTCACACCACCAGCCTCCAGCCACTTCAGTTCAGGCATCATTAACAGTCCACAGCCACTGTAATCATTGCCTGTAGCCATGCCACGATGAGGAAAAACCAATCAGTTAGTTTTGTGGATACTGTGTATCCAACAACGAGTCTGTTGTAACATACAGTATTAGATACTTTCTCTTTTTTCCACACCTCTTTTGAAGGACTGACACATTAACGTTCTTAGCAAGAAAACAAATTCACCGTTTGATATATTTAAAAAATATATATATACACTTCTTTTCATTTTATATGTCTTTTATATGAAACAAAAAATAAATACAGAATCCACACTGCACCCACTATCTGTGTGTGCAAACATGTAAGCGGGGTCGGGTTACAATCATGAATCAAAGGGCCTCAAGAAAGAACAGATGGAAGAGCTAAAATATCAGTTTTTTTTCTCGTTTCCCCCCCCCCCCAGAAACCGCTCTTGTTCATTGTACCGTTGCATCAAAAGTGTCTTTAAGGTGCAGGATGTTCTTTGTTTCTGTTTGTGGTCTTTTGCTAATCTTCACCTCCAGCTGTTCCCGAGCCGAGCTGCTGTTAAGACGACGGTGTTGCAGGATTCGGGAGGCGCGATTTGACTTTTATTGGTGTAGAAGCTCAGTGTGTTTGTTTGTGACAGCGGGAGAAAATCTGCTTTGCAACTCGAATTTTGATGTTTCATGTGGCATTGAGCAAACTGTGCTAAAAGAAGGGCAGGTGTGATGTTCTATGGACTTCTTCTTCACCTGATTTTGGTATCATGTAGCCTGAAGCTAACACCACTGTGTCCCTGGTTTGTTCTCCATCCTCTGTATCTTAAGAAAGGATGTGTGTTTTTGTCAGCTCATCTAGCATTGGGAAGGTTTTTGTTACTTTAGCCACAACTGTGCTTATTTTCCCCAAAACGACATGGATGTGCCACGAAACTGCACATTTTTTAACATTGTTGTAACTGTACCTTGTGCCTATATGAATCCCATCCTATCCTGTACTCATCTAAACTATTCTAATGTCTGTTTCCTGCTCGATCCCTCACTAGAATTTTCTACAAAAAAAAAGGCAATTTCTTTGTAAATACACGTGTTGGAGCAGCTATGACTAACAAAAAAAAAGAAAAAAAAAAGATTTAATAAATATTTCTTTGTCGTTGTAATTGTCTTGTCTGATTTGTTTTATTAATCGTTATGCAAATGAGTGACAGTCTGTGAAATGGGAAAAGAACGTCAAAAAGGCGTGAAGGCAGCTCGAGTGAGAGCTGAATGTTTGTCTTGGTTGTCACTCGATGCATAATCATACGGGGCCGAGTCCGGGGGAAGTGGGTGAACAGCTGTTTCTCTATAATCTGGAGGTAATTTAGACTGAAAAAAAAAACAAAACAGAAACAGCTTCAATTAATCTTGCGGGAATGTGCAGCGCTTCAGGGAGCTCTGCCAAGAAAACTCTGTCTCACGCGGTCTTTTGCTCCTCGCCTTGCGCTGCCTCTCCTGCTGTCTGCTTCGATTCCTCACTTTTTGCCTTTCTCAGTCTTTCTCACCACCCTCCATCTCTCCGTTGACTTTGCCACCTTTCATCAACCTGCTGCAAAAACCCGAAGACGTGCTATCATGGCATTCACACCGGGTTGTCAGGAAAGACAATGGGAAATTTCCAGGAAAAGGTCAAGAACACGCTGTTCTTTGGTCCAGCGGAACAACCTGCTTCATCAACAGTAATGAAGGTGCAGCTGAGAATCAAAGTGTGCTGCTGGTGGAAAGCTCTGATTTCTGCCTTGGATGGTTTGGAGCTGTGAACTCTGAGCTGTGGAAAAAGCCTTTCCACTCCGCGGAGGTTCTCCAGTGATGTAGTATTTACACCTCCATGAAGTCAGCAGAGACAGAATGATAAAATAATAGTCAAAACTGATGCAACACGGGCTGACATATCTTTTCAAACCACTGAATCCTACATCTCCCATAATACAGCTTGAAATCCTCATTTGCTAGACCACTGGCTCTCAAACTATGGTATGTGTACCATTGATGATATGTGATCTCCCTGTAGTGGTGCTTGGAGGAAATGTTTTGTTTTAAATGAAATAAATTCATTTTAAAAACATACCATCATTATTCAACAACATTTGGAGTGAAAATAAAATACAAGATCACCAGAATGTAGTTTAAAATTGAGTTTTGTACTTTCTAAAATATTTAGTTTCAATATCAGTCACGTTCATGCACGTGCATAAATCTATGATTGGTTCAGAGGGATAGTAAGCTGAGGTTAAATGATTCAAAAAAACTGCACTCATGGTTCCAAATGGGAAATATTAGAACGAGAAGTGTGAATCTGGATCAGGAGTACCTCTTTAGCTCTGGTTCCATTCAGGATTCACCAACAGTCAACAATAAAAATCTCATTAAGAATATATCTGCCTCATGTGTAAACTGTCCATAGCTGAGTAGGGTCAGCTTACGTTGCTGTATTTTGACATCATATTGGGGGTACTTGGATAGCAGACAATAGTCTAAGGTGATTTGTGATGTTAGCAGTTAGAAATACTCTCTCAGACTGTGAAAATGTTACTCAAACTTCAGTTTGTCAGACAGACTTTCTGTTAGAAATCTGTCATCTCCAAGGCCAAGGCAACACGTCTCTGATGACAGAACTATGACATCATGAGGCTTATTTTGTGACTCCTCCAGAGCTACAGAGGATAATGGAGTGTGCTTCATAATGAGTGCAATGAGTCATTTAAATACATACAGGCCTACAGTGAGTAAAAGTTCTGTATTGGAAGTGTTGCACAGTACAATGACAATAAAGCTTTCTATTCTATTCTACTCTTATTGAGATATATAAACATTTTCAGTCTACAAATGGTTTGTCTAACACAAAGAAATAAGTTTTAAATTTGAGGAACATGCATAAAAATCATAAAATCCAATTTAGATGATGTTTTAGAGTAATTATAATGATTGGACTTTTATATTTGTGGGCTGAAAAATACTTTCCCATGGAGGAAAAATACTCCAGAATGATCAAATACTTCCACAAAACTGGTGCTTCAGATGCAGGTTACTTCCCCACTCTGCAGCTCTGATGTTGGATATTTTGGTTCTCCTGCCGACATGTCTCTGCTCTGTCAGGAACACGGAGTAAAGTGGAGTTTTCCACTGTGAACATTGAGCGATGTAATGAGATGCTGCTACTGGGCACAGACTTGCAGTCAGTGACCTTCTCTTCTCTTCCATAACCTCTGGTGACAGCCAAGTCCACCACCAGCCTTCATCTCCGTCCTGAGGAGACCAAGTCTATTCTCAGACTGCCCTGTGGTCAGGTGCTAACTGAAGGGCACAGTGCAGTTCGCTCACAGTCAGTACGACTGTGGTTAGAGAATGGAGGGAAGCCTTAGTGGTTAAAAAGACTTTACTGCAAGCACAACTGGCAGCTCGATTCTCTATGAACCCAAAGAGTCCACCCTGCTGAAGTGTCCATGAGCAAGAGTCTGGAAAAAGACTTTGAAATTTAAAGAAGTTGTTTCTATTGAAGTTTTCAACATGATGACTCAGCAAATTCTTGAAACAACTCAACTTATTTTAAAACAGACTGAAATGATCAAACAACACTGACAGATTTTGTTTTATATAAAGTTAAGCTCCAACCACAGAGGACACAGAGATCAGTTCACATCCATGACTCCAAATCCAATTTTCATCTATATTCCATGGAAAACTGGAAAATATACTCATCAGTTATCAGTAAAATATTGACTGACAACATATTTGCTTTCCTCAAGTGGCAACTTGCATGGCTGAAAAATCAAACAGAAATGCCAAAAACTGTCATTCCCCAAATAGCCACTTGAGGCTGGCTACAGAACGAGTCTCCATAAGACCCCATGTTGTCAAACAGCAGAAATAAACAGTACAAAAAACTGTTTTGGTCTCTAAAACTAATTTCTCTGTTCATGACAACTGTACTGAGGGTGAATCCTTATAGAACTCACATGTTCAAATCATATTAAGGCTTAAAGTTGTGCAGAATTAAGGGCGTGTCCGCTTTGAGTGACAGGTAGGTGCCATCACAGGTGTACCACCTCTGCTCCATCCACTATCCACGTCTTTGCCAATTTTTAGATTAGCAGAGAGCCGGCAGAGGGAGGACTGCGAAGGTGACAGTTACTGCAGGATTGAAGCCAAGATAAGTTTATTATTTATTTATATATCACAACAATAAATTTCTCTCCCAATTATGTTGTGCTCACAAATACAATCACAACTTGGATGGTGTTCACAGCAACGTTTGAGTGAATTAAATGTCACATTTATCACAGCAGCAGAGTTACAGGGGGGTGGTGGAGGTGCATGGCGAGTGTCCAAACAGCAGCGTACTTTGACATCAGAGTCCAGAGTTTAGATTTGGGTAACAGGAGCACTTTGGTTAAGGTTAGGCTGAGGTAGTTATTTTGGAAGCATACTTGAGCATTTGAAGGCCACATTATGCAGAATGCAGTTTTTCATAGGATTTCAACAAAAATATGCATCACTGCTGTGCATATAAACCCCTAAAATATGAGAAAAGACTTCTCTCATTTCCTCTTTTTCTTTTTGCTCCACCTTTCAATGCAGTGTCACAAAGATGAGCCGACTTCTCTACAGATAAATGGTGTTCTGAGGACAGCGGTGATATGAAAGCCTGTACATTTTCATGTTCTTAATGGAGTCATATTTATTTTCTCTTGTATGATATTCTGTAAATAGCTGCACTGGAGGAGACTGGATCAGTTTCTATGACAGCCTGAAGCCTGGAATCATCATCATTATGAGAATGTAGTGTTCCTATAACGGTGATGTTTATGAGCAGGTTCCTGCAGATGATTGGACATTTGAGCCTTGGAACTTTTCTGACATTTTTCCTGCACATTGAAGTTTTCAGAAGAAGATGTCGGAAATGTTTCTGTCACAGTCGACCAGTTCATAATTAGTGATAGTTTTTATATTTACTGACCAGTTCTCCTGAAATGAAGTCTAAAAAGTATTCATCTGTAAAATCTACATGATTTAAATAAATGCTAGGACTGGACTCACTAAATCACTGGCACAGTGTTCAGGTTTTTCTTTGCAAAGGTATGCACCATATATTGGCTAGAGTGAATGTGTGGGGATTTCTCAGTGACAGTTTATTATGCAAAAATAACGACTTCACTCACAGAGCTGATATGGCTCTGGGCAAATATTCAACTGTAGACTGAGATGAATCTGCTGCTGTGGACTTGCTGTGGTAAGTGTAAGAACACACACTAGTGTTAACTTATCAGTGCTACTGTACATGCTTTAAAAGGTGTGAGCATATGAGCAATGTACAACAGGGTTAAAAAGGTAGTGAAATCAGTTATTGTAACATGTTGATTACAAGTTTGATATATATGTGAATCTTTTGTGTCCTATTATTCCTGATATGAAAACCATTGACATAAGAAGAGGTAATCTTTTCAGCAACTTTTCACCTTTTTAATGTTCCCAGATTTAATTCAGAGTACCCTCTGTTGGTCTAGATATGAGCCACATGCATGTACACAGTCAGATCTACCATCTCAAATATGCAAATTGAGAGTGACTTTAGCTCTAGTTTCAAAATGCAAACATTTAAGGTAAATCTAACTCTGGTTAACACAAAGAAAAACAAAGAACATGTAAACCCAGTTACAGGAATGTCTAATATAAGAATACTATCTTCACATACTATTTTAGGTGGCAGGTCAAAAAATGTTGTGCACTACATCAGAGAAATTGGACTCATGGATCTTCTGAAATCCTGACTACAACTCAAGGACTTATTTCAGTAGAGTTTTCTGAAGAGAAAAATGAGGAATTATCAGCTGTAGGTTGACTATGTACAGGGGGGATAGAGGAAATATTGTTAACACTTCATTCAAAAAGGACTTAATCCTGCAACAACCCCGTGTATGGAAAACCAGCACAGAAAACCCAGCATGTAGCATTCATTCTACACTAATCCGATGTTTTGTTGCCCAGAAACAATTAGTTCGGGGTGTACATGCCACGTACAAATGCAATCATACAACACATACTCCATAGACATAGAAGAACCATAGAAATAACATAATACAACATATATTTTAAAAAGTTTTAAATGATGCACCTGATATTTACAGATGTTTTGATTTTCTTCTACGCCAATCGTTAGTCAACAACTTACTGTACAGACAGGTTTGTAGGTTATATCAAAATCAAGTCTCTTCACCAGGAGCTGTTTCCATTACTTTGGCTACCTCCTGTACTCTGTGTTTCATGTTGACAGATGCTGGATTGTGGGAATGTCTCAAACTGGACTTCCCACTGATAACCACTCCCTTGTTATCTGTGTTTTTAGTCTGAGTGAAATATATCTGCCAGACACTTCCACTTCCTGTTCCCTCTGCTCTCACTGATTTTCTGGCCTCATCTGTGGTTATGTGAGCTGTGATTTTCAGTGAACCTTTACGGACACAGCGTCAAAAAGTAAACATGTAATCAATGTTTTCTCTCCTTGCTGAAGGATACAATCAGCGTTTAAGGCTGTGGGATTCTTCGTACGTTTAAACTCTTGTTGTAAGATTATCAAGGATAAATCCAGGAACCTGTTCTGTTAAGACTAAGACTGCATCTGCTCTGCTGTTAAATGGATCAATTTAAGACTGCAAAAGCTGCTGATTATTATGAGAGATATAGTCCTTACAACCCGTCACTGTACCTTCACTACATCAACTTTTCCTGAATTAAGAAAATCAGCCTGTTTTAATCATTTCTAAGAGTTTTTGGATCATTTTATTAGCCTATTTCAATATTTCCACACCCATAAACGACATAGCGGCAACATGATTTTCACTGGACAGCGATGTGAAATCATGGGAGTGTTGTGCATGAGCTCACGGCTGATCATCTGTGTATAATTATGCATTAGACCACCTTAGAGAGTGAGGGAGAGGAGATGGCTGCAAACAGGAAACCTGCTCCATCATTTGCTTTAAAACAGTAAAAGCCTAGAAGCTGTTTTCTGTCAGTTCCTCCATCTGCAGTGCGCCTCACGCAGCAGACACCTTAGCGGGAGGTGCGAGGCGCGTCACTTTCATTAACGCAGCTGCGAAGAAACCTGCCACCTTGAGAAAATGTCAGCGGCAGGAAGCGGAGTCTGCTGGTTGCTTTTGTTTGGTCTAAAAGAGCAGGAGATAAAGTTTAGGCTGACAGCTGCTGCGATGGGTTCTATCCAAAAGATACACTGTCCACCGTACTTCTTGTCTCAAGCTGTTTCTCATCGTCCAAATAAAGGGAAATCTTGCAGCATACAGTCATATTTTGGACATATTAAGTGTTTTTAACTTTGTGCCAACAGTTTTGTGTTTGACCTTTTCAACGCGAATGCCCTCATGCACAAAGCCAGCTCCATGGAGAAGTGGTTTTCCCAGTTTGGAGTGGAAAAACTTGTCAGGCCTGCACAATCTCTGACTTCAACCACGTCCAGCACCTTTTGGATGAACTGGGACACCGACTGTGAGCCAGGCCTCATCAGTGTTGGACCTCGCTAATGCTTGTGTGGCTGAATGGGAGCAAATCCCTGCAGGCAGGCTGTACAGCAGCAGATTAATGCCCATATTTTGGGGAATAATTGTGCTGCACAAAGATTTTTTTTATATATATATTTTTTTCTTAACTTTTTCTAACTTCTAACTTTTCTGGATAGCTTCATAACTTAACTTCAGGTCATTTCTAGTATGTGCAACTGGTGATGGGAGTGTTGCAAGAAGACGCTTTGTTGGAAACCACTGACACACACTGTGGTTGTAATGCTTGTATGTCAACACACTTTTGACTATGCAGTGTATTTCGGGAATATTTTGTACGCCCTTCATATTGGCACATTCAGGCCACTGTGCTCGGAGTGAGCTATGGTTATGAAATGCTGCAACACTCTGCGACCTGGCCAAAGTGTGCTGCATTTCACAAATGTGCCGCAGAGCACATTATACAACACCAATGAGATCTCCTTTAAAGACACTTCATGCAATCAACAATTTATCCTCTTAAAACAACAAAAATGACTCTGCTAAAATGAATGAATGAATGAAAACATTACATGAAAAGAACATGTAAAAGAAAAAAAGAGGAAGTCAGTCATACTGGAGAAGGATAGTATTCCCAGCATGAATGCCACCCATTGTGTTTTGTGGTTTCACACCAAAGACTGTATAAAACGTGGACATAATATCCGTGATGACGCCAGTAAATTTCTGAAGAGCCGTTTTGCAGGTCAGTGTGGTGGCTCTTGCTGCTGCCATGTTAGCAGTCCTGCCTCTTCAGCCTCCCAGCTAATCTAAAGTCACAGTAGACTGTCGGCTGAATGATGCCTGGTTATTTGAACAAGCCATCTGTAACAGCACCCACATGTCAATCAAAGCAGCCCGCTGTAGAGACCAAAACTGTTTTTTTGTACCAGGCTGTTAACTTGTTTGTTTCTGCTGTGAAATTGGACATTTTAATATGGGAGCTTATGGAGACTGACTGGTTCTGTAGCCAGCCTCAAGTGGACGTTCGAGGAACTGCAGTTTTTACCACTTTTTTACTTCACGGCCATGGAGGCTGCCATTTGTTTTACACACATTAAAAAAAAGAGAGAAAAAATTAATATATAACGTCACTCAAAATTAAGACCATATTCAGCCTGATAATGACCAGACCCTACAAATGTAGGGCATCGAGGATTTTTCTTCTTTTGTACAGTCTGACAGCTGTAAAAAGGAGCAAAGCGAAGAGGGATGACTTCAATTTCCAACTTCAGTCAGGAGCCAAAAAAATACACTGAAATGAATTAAAAAAAAAAAAAAATCAAATCTCTTTGGGCAACATCCCACACACACTGTCTTACTTGGAAGGTTCACCGCTGAGTGACGGTGCCAGCTTCACTTTCATTCATAAAAACATGAGCTGCCATGCAAGGTGCATCACTCAAGTCGTGAAAGACGGGATCCTATGGTTGGTCAGGGGCCAACTGGTACTCTGCCATGTCTCGAAGCCAAGTCATAGTAAGAATTTATGGCTCTATGATTGCCTAATTAGACACAGTGATCATCACGGAAGGCAAAAAAAAAAAAAAAAAAACTGTGCAGTCTGTTGTTGCTATTAGAGAAAAATGAAATGGATAGATGATGGATGTGGATTTTCAGGATGTATTTATCTACTCTAAAATAAATCAGAGCTTAGGGGATACACTGATGCCACTGAGGTCAAAATGAGATGCAGGAATGAGCTGAAATCTCTGAATATCCAGCACGCTTAACAGACTAGTATGTTAGTTTGACACCTTCTTATTCATAATCCTTCATTTTCCTGATTAATTTTCATGTCGTCGTGGTCTTAAGAACGTCTCATGTGGCTTGTGTTAATTTGATCTCACGGGGAGAGCCCCTCGCCTGATTATCTCGACTTTAAATTCCCAAAGCTTCCTCCTCAAACTTTTATTCCTGTCCTCTTCAATTTAGCTGAGGATTCGAGCAGATGGAATTGGGCGATGGGCCGCAGTAAATGAATCATTTTGGGGGAACGAGACGTTATATCAGCAGCCAAACAATCGTGACACCTCTTCAGAAGCGGTGACCTTCGACCGCATGGCAGCGCAGCCGCAAACCCCGAGGACAAACCCATTTCAGAAATCATCACGGAAAATAACGTTGCCCATGTGCACGGACAGCGAGGGACAGGCTGTATTACTAGACTCCCCCGTATTCCCATAATAGAGACCACACAATGGCATGCCGGCCAATTCTCTGCCCTGCTGTTAAAATGAAGCCCTATTCAGTTTTATGTAGGCCATCTGTAAGTCTACTCAAACCTAAAAATAAAGACTGAGTGGAACAAAACATATTCATCGCTCTCTACTCTCACTGTAGATGGCTCAGAGCTGAATGGGATCTCTGAAAGGAGAGAGCCGAGCCAGAGAAAACACAGAGCACAGCACTGTGATTGACTCAAGGCCAGTGAAACGGGCTAAATCTATTATTCAGACACATAAAGGACTGTAGGGTAAAGCCCATACCTTAGAAAGAAACATCAATATTTACAAAATGCCCTCTTGTACTGGTGCACAGTATAGAGCATCGATTGATCATTAATTATTCCTCACTACAGTAGAGCCACATAATAATGTTATTCTGTGCCATTGATCTCATTATTATGTATGATGTCATGTTGGAATAGTAACTGTTATATTCAATTATTGAGCCAGTTCTCTGTGGTTCTGCATAAATGAAGCAGACTGGACTTCATGCTGCAGTATTGTGTGTCATGTTGGCTGCAGCTGAATCCGTCCAAGATATTTTGGGTAGAGTGAACATATTTTCAAACCCCCAAACCAGGACCCTTAATTTTACCACATGTTCATGCATGTACATGTATGCTGTTATGCATGTACCATTTGTTTTCATCAGCACAGTGGACATCAGCATGTACCAAGTGCACCTTTCAACACCATGGACGTCATGAATGCAGTATTTTGGTTGCCAGGTACATGTAAATGTATAATTTGATACATTACTAAGTTGTCCGCTCATCAAAATTCATGTTGACATGTAAAATAAGACATGTTGTACGGCAAGTTTAGCTAAGGCTAGCTGTAGCTATCACCAGCTAGCTTTAAATTAACAGCTGTTCAGTTGTTTTTCTGGTAGACGTGGAAATCATCAAAATTACTTAGCTGAGGTTAAGGAAAAGTCACAATGATATCACAAAAAAAAGAATTAATAAAGATACTTTAAACTCTGTGTAAAGTAAGAATAAATGTTCTGAGTTTGTCAGACCAAAGAAGAAAGTGCTATTAACCACCCAGCCAAATTTGAAGTTTATGAAATTAAGCGCCAAAATCAGGTAGAAATGAATTCTCAGCTCCAGGACTGTGGGGGCATGCCCGCTGAACTAACTTTGAAACACTGAGTGAGATGAATTCATGTCTATCTTTCTGCTAGGGGTGCAGGGGTATGCTCAGGGTGGCCTCAGCATGTCATTGAGCCACCCTTTAGGACCGCCCACAAAATCCTGGACTGAAAACTGTTTTAATCGCTAACGCCACATTTCACTAATATATCGTTCAAAATCCTTTCACGTGTTTTCAGCAACTATTTTCCATCATATTTTAATGTGTTTTGAAAGAAATCTCAGAATTGCCTTTACACGGACTGTAAAGGTCCAATGTGTAGGATTTCGTGATACCAATAGTAATAAAGTTACAAATTTCAACCAAATAAATACTGAAATACTCTCCCATGCCTTGTCCTCTTCAGAGCATGTAGGAAAAACTCTGGCTGCGAAATTCACATCAGAAGCAAAAGTCCATATCTAGATCAGTGTTTGGTTTGGCTGTTCTAGGCTACTGTTGAAAAATGGCGGTTCAACATTGCAGACTTCCATGGAAGAGGACCTGTTCTCTCTGTAGATATAAAGGGCTCATCTTTATATAGGCAATGAAAACACAACAATTCTTATTTTCATACGAAAATATACAACTGAATAATTTATTCCATTCCTGCTAATAGATACTCCTAAACTCCTAAACACACTGGACCTAATACAATTTTATGCGACACACATTGCAGAAGTTCGAAGAAGTTCTACCTCTTTTTTTCTTAAATCTAACCGAGTAGTGAAGGTGTCTGGCAGAAAGCCCTAAGGACAAGCTCCCATGTGCCCCAGAGTGTGCAAAGGGCACAGCTTCCAACGTCATAAAAACACGAGATGCGCACATGCAAACACGCTTGTTGACTGTTTTTGTTGAGTTTTATTTTACATCTAGCTATCCCTGTTAA
Source organism: Protonibea diacanthus (assembly GCA_028641955.1). Lineage (NCBI taxonomy): Eukaryota > Metazoa > Chordata > Actinopteri > Sciaenidae > Protonibea > Protonibea diacanthus. The sequence goes on from CM053991.1 coordinate 18,774,275, forward strand.
CTTTCTTTTTAAATGCATGGTATGTGCACAGATGTATGTCATTGCAGGTGAATACATTTCACCTGTCTGTTGGAGCACTATTTTTGTCACATGTCATACATAGGTAAAGTGTTGACTTGTTATGATACCTCCATGCAGCGTTCAGCAGCGTGTTACAGTAACTGTTACACAACAACAACATGAAGCTGAAACACATGGGACACTGCAAAGCTGCAGGCTGTGTGGAGGCAGGTGTTCTCCCAGCCCGGGGCCTCAGGTAGCCACCTGGCACTCAGGTACGTACGTACGCACACACAAACACGCATAGTTACTGTATGCAGACACACACACACACACACTTCCCGGCAATGTAACTGTATGAGATCCCAGGAGCCAGCTCTCAGACAGGGCAGCTCTACAACACACACACACAAACACAGTCGCTGAGGAGACGACCTCTGCTCAGGTAGAATTAGTGCAAAGTGGTACAAAGTAACTGGAAGTTCTGGGGAGCAGCTGGTTGCTAACATAAAATGTGTTAAAGAAGCAATTTCAATGCGTTAAAATATAACTCATGAAATCATATTAATGAGCAGTCAGGACCTTGTTGTGGTTGGCATTAAAGTGGTTGTAATTAAGTAAGTAGTGACAAAGGGTAAACAACAAAGACCAGGAATTTTTTAAAACATTAACATGTGTCACAAATCATAAACTTAAAGCTTACAGAAACTTTCCATGTACAAACTCATGAGACCACATTCTGTGTGTGTTGAGCCAGACTTATAAAGAACACGATAAACAGCGACGGCTTTTACGAGTTCACCTGGAGCGTAACCACAAGCGAGCCTGTTTCACTGCTATTGTTTTTCAGTTGGCTGGTGGACATTCATTAGCTAACTCATGATAACTCGCCATAGTAGCTGACAGTAGCTAATGTTAGTACTTGTTCCACTGGAACTCAGCCAGCCCAGCATAATGTCAGTTAAAAGTCAACTTAAACCCAACCTGCTTCTATGTGAAAATAGAAAGTCAGATAAAATCAAGCAGAGATGGTTGATTCTTATACTTTTGTTGATATCTGGAAATGTGCAGCCTAACCCTGGCCCTGAAATGCAGTGTATTCAAATGCAATCTGGTCTTAAATCTCAGTCTGGTTTAAATGTTATTCATCTAGATTTGCGTAATCTTTTATCTAAAATGGTTATGGTCAGAATATGGGTCAATTCAACAGCTGCTGATATCGTTATTATTTCCAAAACCTGGCTGACTAAATCTGTCTGATGGGGATATTGCTATGACGGTTTTACTGTTTTACTATTTACACCAAAATCAACATTTTTTGTTACTGTGGTACTTTCTGAATCAACCAGCAAGCAATTTGAATTCCTAGCTCTCAAAGTGGATATTGCTAAGAGCCTTGGTATAACTTGTAGGATGCTATAAGCCTCCCTCGGCCACAACTACTGCGCTGCAGTCCTTGAGTGACTTTCTATCTAGACTCAACTACAGTGAGATTATTTTAGCTGGTGATTTTAACTGGGACTGGCTCACCCCAGTATGTGATGATTTTAATTCTCTTTAAACCTTGTACAGTTAATTAACTCCCCTACTCCTCCAAATCTAAATTTCCAGAGAAGGCCACCTTAATTTACCTAATTTTAACTAATGTTCCATATACATTTTCTGCAGTTGGTGTCTTTTGCAATGATCTAAGGGTAATTGCTGCTGTCAGGAATACTAGTAAAACAAAATTTGTAAAACAAAACCATGCCTAGTTTACAAGGGAAATCTTAAAAATTGTAATTATTGGGGTTTTTAAATCAAGATTTGCTCAATTTCAAATGGAAAACGATTGAGCTGATGCCTGATATTGAGTCAGTGAGTAATGTCTCTCATACCTTACCCTGACTGGAGTGTTTCACAGAATGTTTTAAAACTCAAAGATCTGATCTCTTTTAATGCTTTTAAATCCACATCGGAAGAGCAAGAGAATGAATCATGTGTGTTGTAATTTTATCTGTGTGTCTTGTGTCTGTTTTGGTTTGACTTCTTCGTTTGTGCTGCTGTTCTGTCTGTCTCAATGGGACCTTTCCTGGATAAATAAAGGTTTGAACTTGTGAAATCATTGCTGTATGCCAAGTGTGTCATCAAAGGCCCAGAGCCAAAACAAACTATGTTGGAAAGTTGAAACAAAAATTGTGAAAAAAAAAAAAAAAAATTTAATGTGTGTGTTTTATTTTCAGTGCCAGTTGCCTCTACTTCTACTACTACTTCCAGTTACTTCCTGTCATCTCCACAATAACTTTAAATTTAACCTCCTGCTTCCTACTGCCAACATTTAGAGTCACTGTTCCAGCCCTATATGATGGGTTACATTAGGTTATTTTCACCACTTAATGTAACACAATACAGGAGCACTCGTTCTATGGTTCTGTTAATTGATTGACTGAATTAGAACAGTGTAGTAACACCAGTATTCCAATTACAATGAACGAATGAGCACTTGTATGTTGAAGTGTGACTTATGTGTGAATTAGAAATAAAAACTGTTGGTTTGGAAAATTATTCTCGGGCAAAGCATGCTAAATTTAGTCTAGTTAGGCAAACACTAATATCATAATAACATAAACTGGTATGGTCTTTGTACTAATCTAGCGTGCAGTCAGTGTGGACATTTCACTGAAACCATTCGTCATCTTTGTTTACATGACGATCTCGCCCGTGGTACTCTGTCTCTGTTTGTATTATGAATGACGTCTTTGCACACAAGCAGCTTTTTAAAGTGAACTGTTGAGCTATTACTTTGAACATCAGGTCACGTGTTCCTTCATCTGTGGGAACCTACGAGCATTCTTATGCTCAGTGTTCCAGGCTCAAACTATGCAGGCATGTATTTTGTAAAACTGAGGTTTCATGATGGTCTTCTCATAATAATCTATAAACAGTCATAGACTGCTTGTGTTGAAATATTTGGCAGCCTGGTTGTTGGTGAAGGGTCTGCAAATGTCTGAGATACCAAAAAGGCAATGTAATTTTACTTTGTTAATGACTTTCTGTTCAGTTCAAAGTTCTGACATATATGTTAAGAATATAATATGAAATAATATAATATATGAAATGCACAAACCCTCAGATGGCTATTAGCAGAAATGAAGCTGAAGCACTGCAAACACAGTCTCTTCTTAAAACCACCAAATACATTGTGCCAGGGTGATGACATAATTTTTCAAATTAGCCCGCATCAAGTATCATGTTTCTTAATTTTGGTGTAGTGATCTGCTGATTCTGTCTTTAGGAAGAAAGGACGATTGTTTCGCAGTGTGTAGCTGGTAGTTTTAACAGAATAAGACACACCGTGGCTGTGTGATCTGTGCGATAATTAAGGCATCACACCTAAAAAGGTATCTTAATAATTAACAGAAGAACAGAAGCCCTCATCAGCTGACCTGGTATGTATTTAAGAGCTCCTCTGGCTCATTGTGCTGCTGCTTTTAAACTGGCAGCTCCACTTTTAACAGTTGTGTTTGTTATAATGCTTTAAGGCTCATTAGGGTTTGTTTGGATATTTACTTCATTTATTTTCCCCCTAATAAAAAGACAAGAGCACTTCAGGATCTTAAGCAGCTCAAAACATCCTCCCAGGCTGGAGGACATACTGGAAAAAAAAAAATCATCATGAAGAGGGGGAGGAGGACTAGCACAGCTTCAACATTTTGAAAGAGGATGATTTCCTACATTTGGCTCAACATAACCCTGTTAAAGACCCTGAGTATATAAATCTAATGCCAGGCACATGTGTGAGTTTATGAGAGAGCTCAAAGAAGCCCTAAAAACCACCAACACACTGGCTGCCAGGAAACACACATGTCCGTTTAAAAGGCCACACCTGCAGGGAAACAAGTGCGATCATTACAACTGATTACAGGTGTGTCTGCTGGAGAGCGCTCATCATGCAGGTTAAAAAAATCAGGTTAAACACCATCTCCAGTGTAAACAGATTAGCACAAAGAATGAGATGAAGAGCAGCAAACACCAGATGAGGATGGATGTACACAGAAAAGAAAAAAGTAGTTCACTTCCACTGTCCCACTATCAGAAATTCTATTCTTCAGCCACTTGTCTTTCTGATACTTGGCTAATTAACTTCTGTATAAGGCAAGCACAGTAGCAAGAGGGTAACACACTAATGCTAGTCAGTCACATTAAGTTTCCAAACTAGCTGGTTAGCTATCAGTTCATAATGATAATGATACATTTTAATTAAGATAATTTTCCAGGTAGAGTTCCAGAGTGAGGGGGCAGCTATGGAGAAGACTCTGTTGCCCCAGGTTTGGTGGTAGGTTTGGAGCAGGTCTGTGTGGTAACAGGGGGCCTGGTTATGGAGGGATTTGTGTGTGAGGAAGAGGATTTAGAACCGGATTTTTGTTTTGGGTGGTGTGCTGTTGAGGATGCTGCTGTGGTAGTGTGTTGAGGTGATGAAGGCGTGGATGAGGGTTTCAGGGCGGAGTCGGGCTGCGTTTGAGGGTGGAGGAACGCAGATCTGGTGATTTGATTCATGTGTTGTTCAAAGGAAAGGTTATTGTCAAGGATGACTGATTGCGACTGTTTGTGGAGGGAGACAGGGTGGAGCTGTCAATGATGAGGCAGAAACTGTGAGTGGTTTTGGTGAGGTCGATGATAATCAAGTCGTCAAGCAAGCTTTGCTAGCTTGTTGCTAATGGGACTGTAACAGAAGAGACATATTTGTGCCACTGACTCCTGTCTCTGAGCTGTGCTCCAACCATTTCTCTTGTCGACTCAGTTATAATTGGAAATTGGGTGATGCAGCACAGCTAAAGTCTGCGACGGGTTCAGAGCTGTCACATGGTGCTGTTGGTGCTATAGTTTTACCAGAGTCGAAATTAATATTTTTTTTAATGTGAGCAACTTTTAAATAACTTCATGTGTCATAAGACATGTGTATCTTTTTCAGACTTGTTATTCCGTCTGTGTGCGGTTTTGCTCCTCATCAGAACAAACACACCTGTGTGGGTGTGGCCCTCTTCCTGTTTGTCTCACAAAGACTTTCAGCCAGAACATGCTGATTATTTTCAGTCCTTCACTCTGCTCTCATAAATACTTTCACGTGAAACACAGAGATGTAGTGAAACCCAGAAGTTCTTCCTGTTTTTACTTTTTTTACAGTCCGTTTTACAGCTTCACATTGTTACAGCTGGCTTCGCTCTGTTTCAGATTTTGTCAGCTGCAGCTTTGAGACACACCACCAACAAACATTTATGGTGTGATAATATTCAAGACAAACTCTGTCCTGGCAGAACTCCTGTTGAGTAAAATAAGAGTGACCTGCAGAAATGAACACTAAAAAGTCCTGTTTTTTAGTATGAATGGCTGCTTTACATGGCTGAGTTATATTGCACCATTTACAGTAATTACCAATATATATGTATGTCCAAGTGTCTGAAGCTCTAAATATCTGGAAAGAGGGTCTTGATCTACTTCTTCAACACACAGGAAGAGCTCTTCCTGGAGTAAAATTGTGCTCATTGGCTGTAGGTTACTCTAAAGTAAATGAAAGGAAAAACAAATATTATAACAGGCCAAAGGTGTAATTGCTAAAGGATAAATAAAGGATATTCAAACACCTCCAAATGGGTTAAATACATAAATTGAATCTGCCCTTAAAGGATTTTAGCCGTGCTATCTGTGTTGCTCTTACAATGTTGGTCAGGTGGTTGGTTCAACACTTCACACTGAAACATAAAACAAATATTGGAAATGTTTTCATTCATCATCCCCAGAGGATGAATCCTAATGACTCAAGTGATCCCTGACTTTTCAAACACCATCAGCAGGTCAGAGTTTTTATTTATCCAGTAAAATATCTCCAAATATTTTAGATGGGTTGACATGAAAATCGGTGCAGACATTCGTGGTTCTAAGGTGACCCCATGTCTTTTCCTCTGCCACCATTATTAAGGCAAAATTTAAATTTGGCAGTAACACGGCTGTAGAATGAGTTTGGTCCTATTGCTTTAAGTACTTTAAAAACAAACTAGAGGAGAAGTTCATCTGCAATCCAGATCCAATTAGATCTTTATTATTTTTATTCTCAGCATTTTAATATTATATATATATATATATATATTTTTTTTTTTTTTTTTTTTTTTTTTTTGATTATTCTTTTGAATTCTTAATTAATTTCAAGTCTTTTTCCATTTTTGATGAACATCTTGGGACTGTGTTAACCTTTTATATGTTATCCCCCCATTTCATTGTGTCTTGTGAACACATGAATAAAACATTTTTTAAAACAAATAATGTTGAGGAAGAAAATTAACAATCTGTCTGAGATGGCAGAGGTTGTAATTAGAAAAGAGACCCCAGAGACACGTGGAAGCTGGCTATTCTCAGACATTATGACCTCTGCCTCATACACAAACATCTCAACACACACACACACACACACACACAAATAAAAACCCACAAAACCCCACCGACAGACAGGAGTATGCCCAGCACACTCAGCTGGTGTTTGGTCTCCTACATTCCTTCCTTTTGTGAGCCGCAGTTTGAGTTTCCCCCTCCTCCTCCTCTTCTTCTGTTTGACATTCCTTCCTCTTTATATGCCTTTTCTTTGTTAATTAGCCCGAATGTTTTTATTGCTTAGCTAATTAGCATAGCTTTACAGTGAGGTGACACATGGTCCTGTTTCCCATGCTACAGTACAGTGCCATTAACCAGCCTGGGGATCAGGAGTGTACAGACGTCTGCTCTCGTGGTTTGATGGATGAGTAACTCTGGTCCATTAGTCATGCAGCGCCACTAAAAGGCACCAGGGCTCCCAGGGCTGAACAGGTCAGGTAGAGACGGCCGATTATCACCAATGAAAAATTAAACTGCACTTAAATTTTTTTGTATACTTTGGTTTGGACTTTTGGCTGTGCCTTGTTCTCTTTTCTTCTCTTCTGTTGAATCATTTTATCATGACTCTCTACGACACTTCATTATATATTGTTACTGTTATATACATTGTTTTTATGTAGACATCTGTCTGTCGTCAACTCATGCACGTTTTTAGACATATTTTTTTTATATTTATATACTAACAATTTGTGCTGCCAGGAAACATAATTGCTGTCTGGGTGATTTTCCCAGACAAATGGCAAGTGCTACATGTGCATTTCTATACTTTCCTGCACACAAGTCAAAAAGAAATATGTAGTTTTATATTTAAACAAGCCTACTAAAGCACCTGGTCACTGTAGTTTTTAGCAGGAATTACTCAAACAGGAGGAAAGAGTGCATTTTGTTGGGGTCTATTTTCAGTGGCGGATTAATACACATTTGGTGCTCTGATGAGTATTTCCATTTTGGATTGTGTCAAAATAAATTACAGTGTGTGGGTTTGTGGTAATGAAGAGACAGGTCATCCAGTGCAACAGCACGGCTCATTAATGTGTTTTTAATTCTTTTAAATTTAGTTTTTAGATTTGGAGCTCCGTGGCATCATTAGCTGGATAAATTATTTGTTCATTTTGGTCATTAATGGGATGTGTGGACAAAAATTTAGAATATCACCTGACTTCTTGTTCATAGTGAGTCCACTATAATGTTATTTGCGCGTTCTAGTTTACTATCAAGGCAGCTAAGCTAACCTTTCAAAGTTAATGTGGATCATTACAATTGAGTGTAACTGTCAGTAAATGTCTAAAGCGAATGTTAAAAAGCTGTCAGGATTGATAGTTTTTCAGTAAGTCGGATGACTGCCTCAATAAAATGTTCTTTCATTACCTCGCTGGTCTGCTGTGAGGCCGTTCATCAAAATATGATGGAATGAGATGGGTGACCACAGACTGAAATCTCTCATACATTGGGGGGGGGGATGATTGTTATGAATACTTTAAAGATAATTGATGGAGAAAAACGATTTATATGAAATTACTCATAGTCTCATGTCTGCCTCAGCTTCCCTATAAATTCTTCAAACACATGCTGAGCACATTTCAATGCAATTTTGCTAAAGCAGCTAAATAAATACTTAAATCAAACCTGAAATAATTTTGGCCTGCTCTGGTGGTCAAAAGTTGAATCAGTAGGGGTGTAGGCTGTACAGATGTTACTCTACGACTTGATTCTCACAGTGCTGGAACGCTCTGGAAGTGTTTATAGTGTTTACTCTGAATCATATTCCCTAAAGACATGGACACATCCACGTCTCTCATGTCAAATGAAAGTTGGGTGCTTAACGTCTGAAACAATGTTTTTTTTCCGATGAGTGTCGGCAGTCCACCGAAGGGGCAAACTATTCCAGTCTGCTCTTTCCATACTGTGCTGTCAAACCTTGGTTCTATATCCAAACTCACACAGGAGAGTGAAAGTGAACGTTTGTCTTGGCTTCTAATGTGTCAGGGAGAAAATTAGCCATGTGTTGGAATAACAGCGCCTGTCAACGTCCTGCAGTAACGTACAGACGCGCCGCTCTGGAGGAGAGAGTCGAGGTGTGTTTGAAGAAAGCTGGAAGCACGGCGTGTGCTGTCAGCTCACTGACTGTGTAGCAAGGGTCAAAGGTCAACCATTTCCTCAAACCTACTTCCCCCTGCTGAACAGAGATCCTCCCTCTCCAACTATAACAACTTCGGGTTTACATGGAAAAGAAAGATCTGTGGAAAAGGTGGTTATGATTCTTTAGTGGCTCAATGTTAACCAAGTTTCAGGAATAAGACTGCGTCTCTCAATCCTATCCTATCCTACCTAATCCTATCACCTGTGCATATCTATGTAACTGTGTCTAATGATGTATTTCCTTGCAAGTTGGACATCGATAGTTCCGACTGAGTTTTCCCAACTTCTGATCTAAACGTGTCCCAGTGCATCTGTTCAGGAAAACAGGGCCACAGGCAGCAAACTCGTGTTTGTATGGTAAGTCCCAGAACCGCAAAGAAATTCACTTAGCACAGTTTAAAAGACGAGATGATGAGCAGGCGTGTAGCAGGCATGTACATCATGCTTGCAGAGACGTCTACCAAATGTAAATCGAGTGAATGAATGCAATGAAAATGAAAAATTGTTCTGTGCAAGCTGGGATCGCCTCCAGCCCCCGGCGACTCTCCTGTTAATTCTGTTCAGTGTATGCACTGCCATATTGCTGTGATGTCAGGTGTGTTTATGCCAGCGAACTCCCGAGCTAGACTGATCTTGCCGGCCCAAGTTTCCACCTTGAATGACCTTTCCATTACACTTTTCCATGTCTGAGGTCATTTTAGTCTGAATTCCAAGCACAATGGAGCGCAGCGTAATCCCTCTCTCTCGTGTCTCAGTTCTCACGACTCTCCCCTCCCAGATCCCGTTGTTTTCTTCTCTCCCCTTCCAGTGGGCAGCACGGTGGCTCAGCAGTCAATACTGTGTCCACACAGCAAGACCATCCTGGGTTTGAACCTTGAAAACAACAGTTCCCTTTCCATGTGGAATTTGCACATTCTCCCCATGTTGGGGTGGGTCTCCACTGTGTGTTAGGGTTAATACTCCAATCTAAGTAATTCTCTATTACCATAAGGGGATGATGAAGCAGCAGATCAAGACCTGTCTCCACCCTTAGTCCAGAACTCTGGGTTCTCAGCTGCTCCAGCAGCATCATGACTCAAATCGAGCCCCGTTCATTCACGTGTATCGAACCCCATTAAACCCTCTCCTCAACCCCCTTGATCCCTGCTCTTGGAACCTAATCACCTGATCCATACAAGCCCCATACCAACCTTTATCCCCAAGGCATTCCACTGAACACAACCCTCATCCTATGCTTCCTGACTGCTCTCGTCTATCCAATTAAACTACATTTGCACTGCATAAATGGACTGGTCTTTGTTAGTAACGCAGGTTTCGCACACTTTAAACAAAAGTTTTTTTCTTCTTCACAGTGTAAAATTATTAATATAGTTACATTGACAGTGAGTAGTACAGCACACAGCTGCTATATACAGAAAGAAAGGAGAGAAAGAAAAGATCAGACAGGATAGAAAGGAGGAAGGACAAATGGAAGAATAGAAGAAATCGAGGCAAGTTGTACTGAACGTGAGCATTTCTCTGTTTTTGAGTCAGTCAAAAATAGAGAAATGCTCACATTAAGTGACAAGTTGTCTTCTATTTTATCCTGTTGTTTCCTTTCGAATTCACGTGTGATGTCGTAGGAATGAAACATGTACAGTCTCAAACAACAGCCCCAAGACTGAACAAGAGCAGTGCATTAGTGGGGAAAATCACTGAGCCATTTGGATTTGCTCAGTCCAACATGTGCTGCTGTAAAAGATCCCACTGATATCTCACTCTAGTGCAGCTGGCGCACTCCAAGACCAGTACTTTGGGAAACACAAGCATGTTGAAGGTCATGGTTTATAGTGAGTGAAATAGTGTATTCATCAATTTTTACATTTTATCCTCATTCTGTATTCCCATGCTCACACAAGAGAGAAGTCAATGATCTGTGAAGTTGGTGAAAGGTGAAATGTTGGAAAAGACTTGATCTTTGCTGAAGGAGGTCATGTTTAGTCAGGCGGAGATATCAAAAATCAAATTTTTCAGTCAAGATACACAGAAAACTGTTTTCTTGGCAGTCTGTCACTGTTAGGTCCATTTTACAATCAGTCTTTATGTTTGTATGCAGAAAGCAGCGTGATGTGTTCGCACGAGGATTGTCATGCAGTGTAAGCCTTATTAATTATCAAAAGTCTGGAGTAAACAGGAAGTCACATGGACTGACAGGTAAGCCTCTGGTTGGACAGTTCTGATGATGTCATTCTGTATCATCAAGTCAACGTGAAGTGCCAAAAACTGTAATTCCTCATTCAGCCACTTGAGGCTGGCTACGGAAGAGTCAGTCTCCATAAGTCCCCATGTTAAAATGTCAAGCTTCACAGCAGAAAAAAACATGTTTACAGAATGGTACAAAAAACTTTACAGCTAATTTCTCTGTCCATGACAACAGAGCCCCCATACTCATACCCTGTTCTAAGCCTGGGGGTGGCAGCATGGATACGACATCCATACTGCCTTTGGTGCCCCCATTGGAAATGAGCCCACCTGCTTTACAGTCACTCCTTTTCACTCATGTCACTCACATGCTGACAGTTGTGGAAAGTAAATAAGAACATTTACTCAAGTACTATACCTAAGTACAGTACAATTTTGAGTTAAAACTCATTTTCTTGAGTAGTTGAGTAGTTTTCTTTTACATCATACTTCTTACTCCACTACTTCCTCTAGGTTAGGGTGAAAGCACCCTAAGTGCACAAGACTAATATTTTATACAGGCAGTACAGCATGTCCTCCCAAAATAGCTGAAAGCTCACGACTAAACATTTTTCTGTCCAAAAGTCCTAACTCATGGTACCATCATATTTCTTCCCAAAAACACAACTGCTAATGTAAAACAGTTGCACATGAATGTAGTTTCTACAGCAGACCGCTGGTATTTTCACCTCTGCTTGTTGGTCTGGATTACAGGCCTCTTCTCAGACAGATCATTGATATTTTCAGTGAGGTAGGCAGAGCTCCAAGCCACCAGCATCAGAGACTCACTGCCAGATTTGGTGTCAGTCTCAGGTTGCTTTTATCCGGCCGCACAGAACAGAGGCAGTGTGTATGAAAGCAGGTCTCCCCGGCAGTATCAAAGATGCTGCTGGCTCTTTGTCAAGACAAAGACGTAATGAGATCTTAGCTGTTCGGAGTCGGCCCCTGAGAGTTTCCCCCGCCAAACGTCCGGGGCCAGCCGCGGGTCAGGCCTCTCCTTGTGATTTATGTTCTTCTTTATCAGACATAATGAGTGTTCTCACAATTAGCTGGAGACACGCTATCAGAGTCCAGCTCTGTGTCAGCGCTGACCCTTGCAGACACAGCTGCCTCTTAACGACGGCCGGGGCGAACACGGGGTTTCTGTTTTTAATGGGCGGAAATCGCAGCTTTCGCCCGCTGTGGCCACGGCTTGTTACGCCGCCTCACGAGAGTGGCTCTCACCTCGTCACTGCGGAGCGTTGGCTAGGTTTTTCCACCCGCATCCCGCTGTGAACTTTTGAGGTTTTTAGCGGGCTAGTAAATCGTAAATTTCTTCAGTACCTGCTCACTGCTTGTCGGCGTAAATGATGGTGATTAAAGAAAACGTGGAAGACATATTACAGGTGTCCTGTGTCAGTCTGAATCATAAAATAGCGACAGAACAGAAAAAAGTGAGAAAGAGGTTTGACCTCCACAGGCCTCAGTATTTAAATTCACGGGACCAGCTAACATGCTAGCATTTTTTTCTTTTATAATTTTTTTTCTTAAGTTTTATTTATTTTAATTTCATTGATCCCTAGGGATCCCTAGTTAAATAGCTGCAATAGTAAAACGATGAACACATTAATGCATCAACGATCATAATCCAGTATTATAATATAAAATGTTTGAAATGGTGATGTCATCAGTCTGGGCTCAGATCAGAAAGTTCTTTTGTGTACCCTTCTCCAGGAAATAATGATGTTGTTATTATTATTATTATTATTATTATTATTATTATTATTATTATTGTTATTTAAAGGACATTTGTATTTTTTTAAGGTTAAGCTATGTGGGCCCATACGTGTAGTATAAACTGCAGAGCCAAAATCCTTTGAAAATTCAAAAAACATAAGCACATTAAAACACCTGTAATCACCTTACAACTGTTTATTTGACACGTCTGGGCCACCGTATAAACAACACTGACATGAACATGTGTGCTGAAAGCAATATTGGTCATATTAAATGTCCCTCCTGTTTATACTGGCCATGAAGAGTTTGACAAAAAGAGGGAATTTTATACTAAAAAATAATCTCTGGAAAATCTGACTCTGGCTGATGAATCCTCAGATTTTCATGAACTTTAAAATTATTTTTTGCACAGAAATAGTAGACTGTAGATTTTGACATTGAAAAGACTAAACCAAGAATAACTGAGAATATCTGTCATGGTAGAAAAGTGGCATTAAATTTAATAAATGAGTTTTATGTAACCCTCAGATCAACTCACAAGCATGAGATGTCATTATAGGAATAATTCAAAAGAATACAGTTTTGGATGTTTATGGAAAAAACTGTTCAGACTAAATTGAGACTGTCTCCATGGTTATGTTATTCATTTATCATATGAGTTCCAGAGGAAACAACAGAACAGAAACAAAGAGAATATTTGTCTAAAGAAACAAGCACTGATGACAGGATCACCTTTCATTTGAATAACTTTGATGAATTATAAATTGATAACCATGTTCTTTACACTCACAAATATATGACAATATTTGTTTCAATCTCTTTCGTTTCTTATCTCTTTGTAAAACAACATTATTTATTCAAAGTCAGTCTCATTCAGTAATTATTTAGTACAATAATGTCCTCATTTCAAACCAAATCCCTGATGGCAGAAATTAAATATTAATGTTACAAAATAAAGATCAAAAAATTCAATCTAAATATCACAGCAGACAAAAACATAATGATGTGTTTGAATTCAAAGAATTTCAATTAATGCTCACTGCCTGATGGGAAACCTGATGTTGAACGACGACGCCCACTCATGAGAAATGTTGGAAAATCATTTAGAAACCTGTAATGAATGTTCTCATGTTTTTTTTTTTAAACTTTGCAAACAAGCTGCTTTATTTGTTCAGGGATCTCTTTACGAAGTGACATTTTCCTGCTTCATCTTCCATCGTAAACGTAATATAAGCTTTTCATTCTATACCACCATAAAAATGACAGGTGGTGGAGTTTGTTTTTCATCAAAACGTCTAAAAGAAATGACTGTTTAAATCAAATCTATGTATATGAGATACTTCATTTAGTTGAAAAGAAAAGTCTCAAAAGGCTCCGTTAGCGAGTCATCTATTGTTTCCTCTGAGCTAATTAATATCTCCATGCCTCAGGCTCCCAGCATGCATCACTGCATGTTGCCTACAGAGCCAGACTTCCTGGCAAATTGGGACTACGCAGGAACACACATATTCACAAATATGCACAAACAAAAGCACACATACACACCCACACACACACATACACATACACAGACAGTTGCTAAAGACAGACGTTTCCCTGTGAGTCCTCTGCAGGTCTGCCAAAAGCTGTGGACATCAAACAGTGAGAGGAGGTTTTAATATTTCACATTTATGTCAGAAGTTCAGATGCAGTGTTTGTCATGATACACAGCTGTTGGCTTGTAGACACAGCTCCCTCCTAAAAGAAATCATTCTCATGGAAAAAGAGCTTCATGAATTTTAGCTTTTGTCTGTGTTTGACCCATAACAGTGGGGTATAAAGATGGTGGTGCATCCAGTACACTAGATCAAATAAAATAAGCTCTAGACATTCATGCTTCCCAGAGGATGAGTCCTAATGTTCTCAGTGGCATCCTGACTTTACCTTTATAACTACCACCACCCCAAACTATCAAAAATTATAGGGCTTTGTGAAGTTGCCATGAAATTTTCTAAACACATTGCTGCTCCCCAGAGGATGAGCTCCAGTATTTCCATTCTAAACAATCTGACCTTTCCCCAAGCACTACCATCTGGCCAAAATGTTGAACTTTGCACACAACGAATATCAAAATCTAACAGGACTATTGTCGTGGAACTTGTTGAGTGCGTTCCTGTTCCTCACAGGATGAACTGTGATGATCTTCTACCTCTGACCTCAAGACTAACTAACTAAGTAAAAACTCAACCCAGTTTTAAATTACATGAGCAGTCACAGTATTTTGAATGGATTCTGTTGTTACTGGTGATAACAGCAAGTGTGAGTGCAGATCCCACATATCTGGGGGCAACAGTCATTCAGTCAGAATTACAATAGAGGAGCATCTGGTGTATGTGTTTACACCACAGTCAAACAAACTCACATTGTTTTCATGAAGAAGTCAGTAAGTAATCTGTTTTTTTCCATCATGCCATGAGCAACCGTAATCTAATTTCATATTGCACGTGGCAAGTTTTCCACACAAGAAGGGCACAATGAAGTTGGTTGGTTATGTTGATGGATTGTTTTTTGGAGAGGTTAGGGTGGCATTTATGGTTTTTATTACAGATGTCACTCAACAAAGTCCCCAGATGGACTCAAACTAAAGATGTTGCACTCAGTGGTCTGCAGCATGGCCAACCTGGCACCCTGGTGGATCATAAAAATGATCCACTGTCTAAACAAATGCATAAAACGACCATGCCTTGTTTTGCGGATGCACTTTTGATGTTGCGGTTAACACCAATAGAACCTCAGTGACAAATGCATCGCATTTCCTGTGGCTGCTTCACAATAAAAGCCACACTCACTGTTCTACCACTTGAACACTTTTAATCTGAAGCGGCAGCAGTATGAAATGTTGAGTTTGCATTTGTGGTAACTCAATCCAGCTCTGACACAACTGTGAGAGAGTGAACGGAACAGCAAAGCGGAGAAGAGATGAAATCAAATAACAAACCTGTCAATCCATCATAGGTAAGCAATTTGGGCAATGCAGTGCAGGAATGGCGGACCTCGCCATGAAAAATGAAAACCTCTAAAGATGTAATTACCAGTACATTTAATGGCAATTCCTGAAAAATGCAATTACTATCATAAATTGGGTTTGATTTCCTGAAAATCTTAAATAAATTATGACTGCCTGCATGACATGCATAGCTAAGAGTTAGAAACAATGTCATAAACCTGTAAAAAAGGAGGCGCTCAAAGGGTTTTTCTTGTTGAATGTTGCACATAATAAACATGCAACCATAAAGTTATCTTATTAACCTCCTGAGAAGTAATTCTCACTGTTTAGGGTGGACATGAGCAAAATTACATTACATGGATCTATGAAATGTCTATTCCGCCTTTCATGTGGGGACTTTCTATGTCCTCCTGTGACTCACTGCCTCCTCTATCTCATATTTCCTCAGTTTCCAGGCCTGCATTACCCACAGTGCAGAAACTGCTCTTTATGGATCAGCCCAAGCTTAACCAGAGCCATCAATTACAGCACAGTCAGACACGGCCGATATTTGGTCATAACTCAGTGAACCGGCCACGCAGGCAGCAAACTCCTCCTGCAGCATTTAGCCAGCTAATAATGATTTAATGGACGGGCTTCGACAAAGATAAACAGTAACCTCATTCTTGACAAGAGAAGCTACTAATTACATCATAGAGCAGAGAGAGGCAGAGAGGCAGTCTGTCTCTACATGAGCAAATAACCGGGTGCATATGTCTTCCATATGGAGAGCCGAGCCCCCGGGCTGCAGCTCTGCCCCTGGAAACAAGACGACGGAGAACCGCAAGAACCGGGAACTTCCCAGGGAGACGCGTTTGAACCATCTTTGATCATTATGAGGAGGAATAAAAAAAAAATAAAAAAAAAAACAGACCGGTTGATGATCAACAACGACTCATCATAATGAGCTCTGATTTCATTTATGATCATCAAAGGCAGCTCATCACAGCACGCCCATTGTGCACTTGACAATAAACTCAATGTCGCTGTGAAGAGGCACAGACAAAACATGCCAAGTTTCATTACTGGGAGTCTCTTCTTCACTTTCGGGTTTTTTCTTTTCTTGTAATGAAGCATTTCAAATTCATAGCAGGGGCAAATGATTTGGTGGTAAGTGTAGATATTTGGAATAATTTCACAAATTTAATGATTATGCTTCAGAAATGATGACTGTATTATGCAGCTAAAATCTCTGGATAAGTAATCTATTCCATCTTTTTATGCCCCAGGAGGAATAATTTTAATTTGCACAGATGATGATGATGATGATGATGATGATGATGCACTTAGTAACATGCATGTTTGATTGTTGATCAGCTCTGCTTCTCTCACTCTTTTCTCTAAATCAAAGGTTCCTAACCTCGAGGTAGGGCCACCACAAAAAGGGTCACAAGATTTTTTAAAAATGGGAGTCTTGGAATGATTTGAAAGAAATAGAAAAGACAAACATTTTTTTTTTCCTTTGTGAATCTCCTTTGGAGATTTTGAACTGCTCACAGCTGAACGGATGCCATCTGTGCTGAGTGGTCAGGAGAACACATTATTTTGGCAATAACACATCACAAACTGAAAAGTTTGGGAACAAGCGAATCTAATACAAAGCCGATACAGTGTTGTAGTTATCTCGAAAGCTTGTGGTTAAATCACTTGAGGTTATTACGCAACCAACCACATTCTTGTCTCTGTGGCCACAATATTATGTGTTCTGTACAAGTAAAACTGTACAAATGTTACAGAAAGTGCTCCGTTTCATTTAATTTCTCTGGTCAGAGATCAGCGCTGTGCAGGCCTGAAGCCCAGGGTGAAGACATGAACCTCAGCGCTGTGGTTTGGAGCTCCTCTTGGTCATTTTCTCTTCCTATTTGTCTGCTCTGTAATGTTTCTGACATTCATACCACCCATACTGAAGTATTCTGAGCAAGGAGAGAACTGTCTGTAGTCTGAGGTGCACTCATGTGAGGGCTGAATGATTATTTGTTAGTATTTTCTGTTGGACCGATGTTGTAAACACATAGATTACCATGATTTTCTGTTTTGTGAAATGTCTTTCTGGTTTTTGTGAGTGTGTGTGTGAAGTCTTGTCCTGTATGGAGTCCGGGAGGTGCCATTTTTTAAATTCATGCTCATGTTTTAGTATTTTGTGCCGTTGATTAATTAATAACTCACACAAAATATCATTGTTATGTTGGTTTAATTTTGTTACCCACTCTTTAAAAGTGCGTTTTCTAATTTATGTTTAATATTTTATGTGAAATGTTTCTTTTTGCACCTTCGGGCCTCCATATGTTCTGAAATAGAATGAAAACTAAAGTTTTATACAGAGAATTCCTGTTGCGCACCTTTTTAGACCTTTCACCCAAAATCTTTCAGCTCTGTCCAAATATCTGTGTAGTGACTCATTCATAGCAACGTACGTGACGTATGTATTCATCAGTGTGGCTAACGCGGTCAACAAATTGACTGGTCTTAGTCATAATTACAAGACAAAATACGGTGAGTTGAGCCCGGTCTCTGCTGGCTGCTGTGCCTTCACTCACATTCCTAGTTAATCCCGTCATGTTGCACTGTTTGCCTAACTAACATGATTTAGCCCGTGTGCACTGGGCCAGAGCCCTCACTCCGCGCTGCAGGAGCTTGAGTGGCATATTAAGTTATAAAGAGACCAACACATGGAATTTGCCATTTTCATTTTGTTTTTTTTTTTCTTTTCTTTTCTTTCTTTTTTTTTTTTTTTTGCTCTTGTGCTTCACTGGAAGTTGTCCCAGACAGTTATGTCTTTCAGCAGGATTTCCAAGGACTAAAAACACCCTGAGAAACAAGAGAAGAGAGGCCTGCGCAGGCGAATCAGACTTTCTCTATTAGAGAGGTGCAAAGGGTATTTATTACAGCTTTAAGCAGCCAGCAGTGGAAAAAAGAAGAGACAGGGATGTAGGGGATAACACTTTTTGAAATATTACTCTAAGTGGAATTAATTCCTGCCTGCTGAGTGCCTGGACATCCCAGGTGTTACTGTGAAAATACCATCTGGCTCATTAATTGGAAGTTATTCCAGACGATTACTGATACCCCTGAGGACCGCAGTCCACTCTCTCTGCACGCATATTGAATTTCATAAATAAGACACCACCACGCCTCACCCTGGAGAGCAGCTCAACCGGGTTTTTATGGGTGAACATTGATTATCAACAGTTCAAGGTAGTTTACACACATTGAGCAAAATTCACAGGTGGAGGAGAAAATGAAACGTCTGAGTGAAAATATGAAAGAGAAACAAATTGAAGCTTTTGGAGGATCCAGACAGTGTAAAACTATTATTTTAATTAGGTTTACATCCACAAAGAATTCTCCTCCCTCACTGGGAATGAGTTTTTATGCAACGTAAAAGTTATCACCAGAAAATGAACAGTTTCCGCAACAATAAGTGACACAGAAAGCACCACAGATAATCCAAAAGTTGATGCAATAAGAATATATGAATGTCAATCATGTCAAGCCCCCTTTTTTAAGTAGAATATTTAAAGTAAAGTTCAATAATTCAAAAATAAGTTTTAGAATAATGTAAATATAAATAATGATTTCTATCCCATCATGTAGATGATAAATCTGTATATAGGGTTGATAGAATGAATTGATATGTGTATGCATAAATATATATTTGTATTATTATTATTTTCAACTTGAACACTGCAAGAAAAGATTCTGTTTTTCAAAGATAAATTTTGATTTGATTTTTTTTTTTTTTGGACCCAGCACAACAAGCTGTAAACACTAAATTGATTTATTGTTATCGTATGAAGGTGATACGGTGAACACGCTAGCAGTGACATTCCTCTTTTATTGTATTGTTACTTGCAATTTACTTCGACAATTTCAATCTGACTAGTCGTTTTAATGGGAGCAGCTGATTAATTACATAACATAAACACTTGATAACCATGAAATTAACTCCACATGAAGTTTTGGGGGAGGGGATCATTAGTCAGATCCTCATCTCAGTGGATCTAATGTGTTTGTGGTCTCCGCACTCATCCTGAACGCCTGTGCCCATTGATTAGAGAGATTCCTGCCCTCGCCCTCTGGAACTCGGGGCAGGGCATTGGTTCCCTGCACCTCTAACCCCACCACTTAACTGTGACCCCGACAAAGCCAAGAAACAGTCTCCCCACTGTTATGTTTTTGCTTAGTTCACAAAATGGATCCATGTCGTTCTTCTTTTTGCAGACAAACATGCTGTGAACAATTTTCACTTTCCTCTTCCACAAAAGCATCAGGTTCACTGTTCACTTCAGTTCAAACTTGTGTGATTTTAAGCCCTGCACGGCTTTTATAAACCACTGACAACAATCAAAAGGCAGATGTTGTCATATGCTGGCCAACTTGCAATTTTTTTCTTTTTTGCTGACAAATTGCAGATTTTCCGGTTGCTGGGCTTCCTTCATTTTTATCGTTCTACCAACACATGGGCTGTTTTCCACTGGGCCAGTGTGGCTCCTCAGTTCATTCACAGCCGTTTCTTCCTCATATCTTAGCTCCTTACAATGGGGATGCTCAAGAGAGTCCGTGGAGGGATGAAATGTTTTTACCATGAGACATCCTCGCTCCTCAGACAGCAATAACTTACAATTAAATTGCAATTTATAGAAAATAACTGACCTGATGATCTGCTGCTGCAATTCATATTACTGATCTATTCACAGAATGTGGCTGATAGAAATAACAGCAATAGACAATTAAGATTTGTGTACAAGAACAGACGCGAGTGGGCATACATGAGGGAGCAATAAGAATAGTTAGAAATACTCTAAATAAAACAAAATGTCGCTTTTGTTCCTCAGAGGTT
This sequence comes from Protonibea diacanthus, assembly GCA_028641955.1. Lineage (NCBI taxonomy): Eukaryota > Metazoa > Chordata > Actinopteri > Sciaenidae > Protonibea > Protonibea diacanthus. The sequence continues at coordinate 18,794,617 of CM053991.1, forward strand.
GCAAGTACAGTAAGTCTGTCTTTTTCAGGCTCAGGTCGATATTATGGGATTAATAGTAACTGCAACTCTGCAGCTGTAGAGGAGAAATATTTGGACAGATGACATTATTTTCCCCACTGAGACAAGATGCACTTGGAGCAGAAAATAAAAAAAGAAGAAGCATAAAGTCTTTTGGCAAATGAAGAAATGGGCAAAGTTGCAAGATCTTTATTTAATGTTTTTTTATTTTTCAAATTAAACTTTGTCAAGTACAAGGCACTGATGCAGCTATTCCTGTTTCCATGGGTAGTTTGCTTATTGTAAATGTGCTGAATTAATTGCAAGGCTCTATAATTTCAGGGGGAAAAAAAATAATGGGATTTTCTCATCCTCAGTGATGGTGGACTTGGACTTGGAGGACCAAGAATAGGATTGGAAAGCATTCATGGTAGTGACATGATCCCTCACCGGCTTCCCATTCACAAATACAGACAATTGTGTTGTGTTGGTACACTGGATCAAGTTGGAGATCACTACCCCCCTAATTATTTTTACAGATGGATCCAATTGATGACCATTAAAGCACTAAATTCTTAATGGCCCTTTCAGTTTGTGCGACTCAGTGCGATTTGCACCACGCTTGCCACTGGGTTCAGCTCGCTGCCCACCCACAGCGAAAAGGCATGTGGCATGGTGCAAGCCATTGGAAATAATGGGTTTGAGAGCACAGTGCTGCTGTTGTCGTGTTGTCTGAAAGGCCCATAATGAAGGGCCATAAAGTCTGACATCTCCATGTTCTACTTGGCTCACTTTTATTTAGTTAGCTCCGGAAATGTAGATGGAGCCTCCAGAATTGTGACACCAGGTCATCGAGAAGTTGAGATATTGGGAAATCCCTATTTCAACACCCTCATTTTTATTAGCTGAAGACATCCACTATATTTACATGTGGGAAAATGACTGTTTTCACATTGGTTGATATGTTTGGATTCCAAAAATATGCTGTTTTTCAAACCCCACAAGGATCCTGAAGACAAATATCTGGGGTCTACTTTTAGCATCACTCACAGGAAATGGTCAATACAGGCAGGCCGTAGATAAAGTCACACTTCCCCCCACAGTTTAAGTTCAGCTTTTCAGAGCCTCATTTGGGAGTGAGTGATAGAAACTGTCGGTCAGAGTGTTTCACGGATAATCGATGCGATCACCCCGCAAATAACCAATCAATCAACCAGATCCCCGCATCATCCACTCCATCCACCACCGTGAGTGATGGTGACACCTGTAATTGGATTCACTCTGTGAAACAACGGAACAGAGGAACGGTCCGGAAAAAATGAGACAATTATACACAACGGTAATGCGCTGCGTGGCGGATTTAGACAAACTCATATTTATTCTGAGAGGCGAAGTGAAGCAGAAGGCGCGGCCGGCGCTCTTCAGAGGTGTTTTATTGAATTTGTCAGGCTGTTTCCTTCTCTGTGGCCCAATCCCTTCCTCTATCTGTTCTATCCATCACACACACACACACACACACACACACTCTCACACACACAAACAAACTCAAAATGATGGGTTTCTCCCTGCACCCCAGGGCTCAGCCGACCCCCGCACCAGATTAAATCTGACACTCATGACCGACTCTGACAGGGGGAGAAAATACTGAGGGTGAGGAGGGGGGGAGGAGGGGGGCGAGGGTGAGGGAGTTGAAGGGGGTGAGGGGGGCTTGAACGGTAAGTTTGGAGTGACAGACTAATTAGGGCTTTCCTGCGTCAAGCTTTATTTTCATATTTACTCCAGGGTATCAGAAGGCCAAACAGCTCTGACCGGCATAGCTTGGATTACATAGTACACACACTTGCGCACACACACACACATACACACACACACACACACACACTTAGTGAAAACTTTACCATAGCTGTTACACACAACTGGGAAAAGCTAGTAGAGATAAGACTGACACTTGCGTTGAAACCAAGAGAAGAAACTTGATCATCAAACTGACAAAGACTGGCTCCCTCTGCTGGCTGAGAGAGCAACAGACACATCCTGACTGTGGCATCAGACACATAGTACATACATATCTTTAGTATCACACTCTTGTGTAGAGACTGATCTATCCAGTGACTGTGGGGGGTGTTGTGACAAAGACACAGTTAATGGACCCTATGTTTTAAATTGATTATTTATATTTAAACAGTAATAATATCCTGTCATATATGTTATATGATGCTTATGCTTACCTGAATCACACGTCTTCAATATTCAAACATGTTGCGACCAAAATGCTCTGAACAGCTTACAAAGCTTTGTAGGCCTCCTGTCACAAAGTTTAGATCAAACTCTTTTCAGTGTCAGTCATTACTTCTTTACATTACTAGTGTGATAAATGTACTTATTTCAGTCCGTGCCATTTTCACTAAACTAATGATTTGTGCACTCACATTCCTTAATTCATTCTCTCACAATCGAGGTCTGTTGTAGGCAGTATATGACCTTTTATTCTGTTCATCCTTGGTGGTCTCAGCAGTCTTGCGGTGCATTGTGCGGATCTTTTGTCTGATTCTTGGCATTCAGCTCCTGTATGTCATATTTTAATCTTCTGACACTTCACAAAACTTCTTCAGGGTTTAGCTGTTAAAAGATGAGGTTGCTATTATTCTACATTTTTGTAAACAAATTAGGGCGTGTTTTGTACTAAAATCTTTCAAAAGGGTTCACAAAGTATTTACTTTTATTCATGTAAAGAGCTGGACACTTTAGTTTGGTAAGACTTCTTTTTAGGGAACTGCTTTCAGGGTTTGTAGGACTGACCCAATGTCATTCAATATTTTTCTAATGTACCACCAAGTATTTGGAATAACTCATTAAAGGGATTAAATTAGGTTATTCAAACCCACAAACTTCTGTAGTAGCTTCATACAGTATTTGTTAGAAGGCTCATGTCACAGCACTCCCTGGTACAGCTGTAAAAGCTCCATGACACTGTATCCTTCTAGGCAACAGACCTCAGTCTCCCCTACGAGGTTTTTATTGCCAGATTCCTCTGAACATTGGCCCAGAAGCATACTGACTGTATTTTACTGTGCAGGCACATGGAGCAAAATCATCTCACATGGTGCAATAGAACAACATGTATCGGGCAAGACGATATATCACTCTACAAACAGTGTTTACATATAACATTATATATGCATGTGCGTCATGCAGCGAGGCTGCAGCTGCAGAGGAAACAGTGGTGAGTGACCAACAGTGTGTGGCTCAGTGTCTCCAGAGGAGTGGAATGAGATGAGGTCATTTGAAAAGTATATTACTTTAAAAAGAGAGAGAGAGAGAGAGAGAGAGAGAGAATATCCCTAAAGAAGGAACACAAAAGGGCACAAGCATGTGAAGGTAGTATCACTGTGAAAGATTGAATGTACAACATGTTACCTTACCATGAATCATGATACATCCATTTCCTGTATTGTAGTTTGTGACTGATCTCTCCCTGAGGATAATTACAGCCTCTACAGTTTAGCTTTTCTCCAGTGATTTCCTGCCCCATGAAATTAGGCCTTGCTGAGTCCATTTATCATCCCATTACCACAGTCCTGCTCTCTAAATATAGATCCAGGTCTGGAAGAAGTAGAGAACGAAAGCCAACATTGCCAACAACAACAACACCAGCAATCCCACAACTAGTCGCCGCCGCTTGATTATAGCACTTTAGATAACCCACATGTTTGAAAACAAGCTACATTGACCTCTGTTTTAACTGTGGTTTGACTGATCGGTTTGAGCTCGCAACTGCACAACCATCCTACGAGAACATAGTATTCTGTTCAAAACTCTATTGATTATTAATTAATTTCAAATTAATTGCTCTCTGAAATTTCTCGCTGGGTCCGTGTTTCCAGATGTATGGACAAGAATACGTGATTATTGAAGATGCAGACAGAAAAATAAAGTGATGCTACAGGAAAGGTCATGGGGTCATTACAATCAAAGGGGTTCATGCAATCATTATGATTGCTTCTCTGGAGAACTTGAATGGTACACAGCAAACATTATGGGCTTTTGAGATACGGTATGTTGTCATGGACAAAGAGGAAAGGTCATAGTGAGATTGAAATTCAAATGGTTCATCCTCTGGGCAGCATAAATGTGTGGAAATTTTAGATTTTAGATTTAATGTGTTAAAGAAAAATTTAGGTAACTATTGGGGAACATGAATATCTACAGAATATTTCATTGAAAAGAATTTAGTTTTCAACAAACCACATGAAACATGAAAAGCATTTATTTTTTGTGGACCATGAATGTGGTCAATTAATTCATAGGTAATATCCCCCCTTAAATTTTGATATTCATAGGTTGTAAATCTTTTTTTTAAGTAATGGTCAGGTGGTTAAAACAATTCAATCTCATTAATATCAACAGCAAATTTAATGGAAATAAAAGCTCATAGACATCATGTCTTGGGCCAGTGTGCTGATCGAGGGTAAAAACTGTGCTGACAGCTGAGGTACAGAACATGTTAAGGGAGTCACCAAGAATAGTGGGGGTATATCCTGTGGGAACCTGAATATCCCTGGTAAATTTAATGAAAACCCAGCTAGCAGTCAAGCTATCTTGTTCTGTGCTAACTGGCCATGTCTAAGAGTCTACAGCCGCACTAGCAGCTCTTTGAAGCTGTACTTTAATTTGATCTGAATGCAAACAACAGTGAAAATGCTAACATGCTTATGTTGAAGGTTTACCATGTTCACCATCTTAGTTTAGTTAGTTTGTGTTAACATGCTAACACTTGCTTATTAGCTTTAAACCAAGCAGCAACCTCTGGTGCTGGGAAATTAAGCCAATGCGGAAGTGCTAAAAACTGTAATTCCTCGAGTGGCCGCATGAGACAGGCTCTAGAAGTGAGTCAGCCTCCCGTATTAAATAGCCCAACTTTACAGCAGAAATAAACATGTTTACAGCCTGGTTCAGACAACAGTTTTGGTCTCCAGAGCTAACTGTTCAGTCTCTACCAATGTGGTGGACCGACCAACAGTGCCATCCACAGAGCTATGCTAACAAGTGAGAAGAGGGAGACATCCATTAAAGGTCCAGTGTTCAGGATATAGTGGCGTATAGCTATGATGTTTGAATTGCAAACAATTGAATACCGCTCATCTTTCCAAGCATGGCAGAGAAACTAAAGTGACTGTGAAATCCACAATAACTATCTAGAGCCAGTGTTTAGTTTGGCTGTTCTGGCTGTGTAGAAACATTATTGGACAACATGGCAGACTCCATGGAGGAGGACTTGGAAGAGGTTACAAAAATACCACATTCTTATTATCAGGTAATTACACACTGGTGAAACATACTTGTGAATATTACACATATTATATTCCACACTAGACCTTTAGGTTGACCCTGTGGCTGTGATAGTCTACAGAGTAAGATAGATAGATACAGAGTAAGAACATGTATGATAACGTCTACAAGGTCTACACTTTTATTTATTTATTTCAACATGATTACACTGTTATGAATAATGCAAAAGGGCAATAAATATTGTGGGAGAAAGAAGTCCTTAGTGAAGGCAGCGCATTACTCACAGACATATGATGGCCTTAAATGCATATCTGGGGAGATGTTATGTGCATCTCTTGAGCTTTTCTCTCTCTTTATGGCCAAAGATGAAATTTCTCAGCCATTTAAATTATACACCGCTTCATTAAAACAAGGGCTCTTATTCAAGCCTTTTCTTCCAGGAAATATGTTTCATGAGCAACCATTAAAATTCAGTTAAAACATGTACGACAAACTCTCCAGAGAGGTGCATGGTGGTAGCATAAAATATAAATGTGGCATGTTTGACTTTTGTGGGGAAATGAGGGAACAAGCGCTAACACTTAGCATGATGTTTATTTGACAAGGTTGTCGCTCCAAAAGGAACCTCTGAACTGACCTATAAACACACTTCACCTGCAGTTTAAACAATGTCTAAGCTTTAACACTTCATTTTTGTCCAAGAACAAGCCTTCCTTTTTATTCTCTTCATTGTATGACTAAAACAGCAGGGAAGAGTTTATTTTGAAAAGAACAAGTAGGAAAACATGTTTGAAATTACTTTGACCTATGGCTTTCCGTTGTGTTTGGATTAAATAAGGTGGCAACGGTGGTATCAAAAAGGCCTCTGAGGCCATCAGGAATGCATTATTATGTTGGTGGGAAAATGCCGAGCGGGAAGTGAGAAGTGACGAGGGTCACAGCGGGGTCGTGACATGAGGAGTGGGCTCGATTGAGTGAGAGGGCCCCAGGGGCCTCTGCTCATGCATGAACCACCTCAAGCAAACAAAATATTTCATCCGAGCACCTCAAGACTTCTGTTCCAAAACACATACTGTACATCCAACATGTAGACATCTAAACAGGTCAGATCACTCAGCACACTGGAAATGTTCGATGCAAGTCAATGAAAGGCATTTTCATCTGGAAAACCAATCAACTGCAAGTCTCCTGAAGACTAACTAACCACAGAATAATAACCTGAAGGAGACACAGCATTGAACTAAAATGCTGGCTAAGAGTCAGAGTGGTGGAAGGTCACGTACCCTTTGCTCTGACAAGCTAGACTGAAGTCCCAGTAAGCAAGTTTTAATTTTATCTCAGGTTTATATAACACATAACTGAATATTCAACCATTGCCTCCTAAAAATTGTGCTTCTGTACTATGGAGTTGCAACAATAACCATATTTTGAAAGATAGTTTTAAAAACCTATAAACATTAGTTGCTTAATCTTTAACTCTTGGCATATAGGTCCAGTGTGTAAGATTTAGCAATATCTATTAGCAGGAATGGAATATAATATTCATTAGTGTGTTTTCATTGGAGTATAATCATCTGAAAGTAACAATCATTGCGTTTTCGTTGGCTTAAAATGAGCTCTTTAAAACTACAGAGGGTGGTCTTCTTCCACGAAGTCTGCCATGTTGAACCACCACAAACCAAAACACTCATGTAGTTAGGGCCTTTTGCTTTTAATAAGTCTCCTAGGTACCACTAAATCCTACACACTGGACCTTTAATTAGAATTCTTTAACTTTCTCACTATTGATGAGTTTTAGCTATGCTAGTGGCTCTGGAGATGTCAGTCTATTAGTCATTCAAGTTTGATGATTTGTCCTAATGAAATTAGTGATCTCCTGACTTTTCCTTTAGCGCCATCACATTGGAAGATATTTTTGGGGGCTTTTTTCAAGTTTTATTCGACAGGGACAGTTGAAGAGGGACAGGAAGGCAGGGACTGAGAGAGGAGGACAACTCGCAGCAAAGGGCCACAGATTGGAATCCCTGGGCCATTGCAGCTAGGCCTCAGCCTTCTTACATGGGGCTCACACACCACCAACTGGCCTCCGTCACATTTGAATTTTAATTGAAAGTGTAAGTCACTAAGAGGATCTGAAAAGTCACAAAATCGCCAAGAGTCGCCAAGTTAGCATCAAGTTAGCTCAGGATGATTCGTGATAACTTCGGTGATTCCCTGAGTTTTCCTCTAGTACCTTTGGCCCAAATTTCATTTCAGTACTTTGATTATGAGTTTTCAACTTCACCTGTACTAAGATGTTAAACAATATTAAACATTACACCTGCATGAGCATTATGTTAGCACATTGAAGCTGCCATTCGGCACAGCTGTACTGCAGAGCCCCTAGCATGGCTGTAGACTCTGTCTTGCTGATACTGCCACAGGGGCTGCTAAAAATCTAACACATAATGTCTTTAAATATCTATTTGGAAAAGATTTATCCAGCCTCTGCTCTCACAGTCGGAGAGGTGTTTCTTACTGACAGACAAGTGTAATTTTTAAGTCCTCTTGACATTTTCACTTGTAGCTGTATGGAGCACAGGATTTCAAACACAAGAGGCTGAAATGCTGGAAGAGATCTAACGCTTCTGTATCTCTAAGCGATATCGTATTGCAGTGAGTCTTTAAATCACAGAATAGAGGACATAAAAACCAGTGTGACCGGGCAGACCTTTGGAGGTCACACTAACATCTTAGAAAACTAATAATCTTAGATTGTTGCACAAGAAGGAACCATGGTTCAGGTGCTAGGGGGGCAAAATGGTCACATCTGCAACACCACTGGATTAAAGAGGTAACAGAAACCTGAAAACAGGCACAGCAGACGGTAAACAGGGATGAAGGGACATAATAACTCCTCCAGACCAGAGTGTTCTATCTGAACTAAATTGCCAGGCGATCATCACCATTATGAATGATTTTGAGAAAGGCAGCACAGCTCGGAGGAAAATACCAAGGTAAACAAACAAGCATGTCTGTCAAGTAAGAATTCCCCAAAACCAAGACCAAGACCAGAGTGTACTGAGACAAAGACAAGACCAAGACTTTGAGGGAGGCCAAGACTGAGTCATGCCCAAGGGCAGATAGTAGTATTTAACCTACTTAGGTAGCAAACAAATCTCTTTGTGTGAGGCCATCTCAGTAAGCATTGCATTGCACAGTTTACATACTGCTGTGTGTTTTCTTTGTCTGGCAGAGGAATTCTTTGTGGTTTATGTAGTCAAATCCTATTCCAAAAGATTTGGCCATCATCTCTTCCCAGACAGCCACAGTGTCTTCTCCTGCCTCCCACGATCGGTTTGTCAGCGCACTGCAATGGGAGGAAGGGAGGGAGGAAGCAGGAAGATTCACCTTCAATCACGGTAATGATGACAACAAATAAATCAGACAACGCATAGACAACTTGATATCCCCACAGTTGTGGGCTTGTCTGGTTTTGAAATGAAATCCAGAGTCGTCTTTGTCTGAGACCAGATAGAGTAGAATGCAGTCGATTCAGAGATGAGATTAGACCTTCAAAAAGTGGTCTCAAGGCCAAGACTATCACAGATTCACCTCTTTAGGATAACATTTTTTATTTTGCTGCCAGCAGGAGATCTGTAGATGTCATGCTTTTCATAACGTCAACCCGTTTTCCATGTGTTGATCTCGATCAAATTTTATGGGTGTAAGAACAACAGTGTGTCAACCCATAAATAAACGGTGATGACAACCATCATATGAGGTATAATGAACTTTCAGGTGCTTGAGTGCTTCTGTACATGGAGCAGTATACCGTGTAATATCTGTAAGTCATCAGTTTGTGTCTCCACCAGTGACCACTTCCTGCATAGTCATCATCGTCCATTTGAACTGATCCCAGGCCTCTCAGTTTGATTCCACATCAAATACACACCCTTCCCTTTTGTCTCGATATAAGCGAGGGCTCCCCCAAACCTGCTATGATGTTCTTTTCCCCCATAAATGTTATTCCTGCTCTCATCGTATTTCCCCGGCAGTATCTGTGTCGCCTCTTCCTGCCGAGAACTAACTCAAAACATGTTTGCCTGTGATCCAGCATACCGGGACGAGCCGTTATTTATTCATTAAACAGAGCGTTCATTTTGGCCGGGAAGAAGATCAGGTATCGGTCATCCCGTGAGCACGGAGGAGACTCTCTGGGTTGTACTGAGGGAAGAATTCCTGAGAGGAAAATAATGTGTCCATGTGAATGTCAGTCAAGTGTGTCAGCTGATGGGAAAGCATGTTTTCAGTTAAGTGTAGACATAATAAACAATGATTAAAGGCCCATAAACTGACTATGACGGTTAAAAAAAAAGTAGTGAAAAAAATATTACAGACTTGATAGACTTTAACTCAACAGCTTTTGAATACAGGGTACAGGGGGATACCGGATACTACTTTGAATGACCTCATTAACAGTAATATGCTTCTCACGCTGGTTCTTAGCGTTGCAAGAGAAAATGCTTCTGTCATGTCACAGCAGGGAAAGCACAGGTGTAAAAAATAAAAGTTTTTTTACAATCTCGAATTTTTGTACCGCTACAGGGTGTACCTCTGATTTTCAACTAACACTCCGACTGTCACTCCGTACTGACATTTGACACCATTAAAGAGTAAATTCTACAAACGGCTTCATGTTTCTACATTTTCTTCCTGCAGACCTGTTAGAGCTGATTGTAATAAATCATTCTGCACAGACACAATAACATTATTGTTCTAAGAGCTGTATGTGGCTGTAAGTTTTAACCTAAGCTTTGCAAAATAATTTAGATGAACAACAATTCATTTGAACTATATACTGTATACAGTATGTGTGTGTGTGAGAGAGAGAGAGAATGTTTTCTCATGATAACAAGTTGATTTCACTTTTGTTTGCTTTATTGTTAATTATGTCATTATGTGTTGTTATCCCAAGATAACGGGATCATTTTCTCGAGACTGTCGACTGTCTGCAGACTGTTGGCCCTGATAACATTCTTCTGTTCTAAATCTAATCTAATATTTTATTTTCTTGTTGATAAGCTTCTGACTGACCGTTTCAATGACCATTTATCACTTCCTCTAGTGTCCACAGTAGTCTTTTAACTGACTCGGATCACTTACTCTCAGACGGTAAATTGAACTAATCTTTTTTTACACTGCCTGAGCGGCCTGTCACGTGGCAAATGAACGAAAGACCGATCCATATGATCGAACTGCTGCGCTTACTGCTTGTCACACAGCCTGAGCCGCCATGCAGCTGCCTTGTGGCGAGGGAACGTCCAGCATGAAAATGAACGTATCACTCACTGATTTGAGATTACTCATAACTCCCAATACGTTCACGACCAACGCACCACTAACTCGATATAATAAGGAGATAACAGAGTCAACCAAAAGTGTTCTAGTTACATTACAATTAGTTATATCACAATCTAACAATGTTCGATAAGTTTGTCCTATTCAAGCAGCAACCTCCGTCTGTGAAGTGAAGCTGCAGTTCCTCAGACGGCCACTTGAGGCTGGCTACAGTACATGTCATTCTCCATAATTGCTCATATTAAAATGGGTACTTGTGTAAAATATTGAATTTCACAGCAGAAATAAACATGTTTACAGCCTGGTAAAAAGAAACAGCTAATTACTCTGTCCACAATAACTCTACTGAGGGTACATTTTGATATAACCCACCTGTGCAAATGATATTAAGACTTCAAGTTATACATAATTAATAGGGTGGATGCTATTATTGACAGGTGAATGTTATTACAGATGGTTTGTGAGCACCCAGGCTTCATTCAGCCCGCCCCAGATTTTTAGATTAGCCGGGCAGGACAGCCAACATAGTAGTGGCCAGAGCCACATATTCTGAACTTCAAAACAGCTCTTCAGAAACATACTGTCAGTGGTCAGTGGTCCAATTTAGGTCACAAGGCTCACGAGATAAATTATAAAAATAAATGGTCCAAGATGAAGCAGCAGAGGTCGGGATTTCCTGAATTTTAGTCACTCACTCTCCCTGCCTGGAAAAGACATTCAAAGTCTACACCTCCAGTTTGCAATAGACTTTGTTCTAAATTTATAGTTTCAAACCTGTTCCATCGCTACGACATCAATCACATCATCAGGTTAAACTCCCTTCAGAGGTACAGAAGACATTATACAACTGCTTTCTGCTGGGCTGAGTAATCCTCCGATTTATCAGCAGTATGTGTGTGTGTGTGTGTGTGTGTAAAATCGGCAGACTGCCCCTTCTAACTGCTACAGAAACAAAAAAAAACTGCCTACTCAGCAGAACTGATAAGTGAATCAAAGTAAATGACTGTGACTCCTCATAACTCTCCTTTTAATAAATATACCGACATAACGAAGCTCGCACTCAGGCGATGAGCTGAAATCAAATCAGGTGTGGATGTTGACGATTAGGGTCATAATTAAGGTGATGATCATGATGACAATGGCAGTGATGACTCAGCAGTAATCGCCACTATTACTGTAGTGATGAGGAGAGCAAAACAGTGAAACTAAATTAGAAGTGATAGATCGACTGTACGTGCTGTATTATCTCGTCTCTGGCGTTAGTCCAGTTGATCAAGGAGAAGCCATTGACACAAGTGCAAGCTATTAACAATGACAAATCCCAGTCACTCTGGCTCTGGGCTAACACACAAACAGGCTCATTTATATAGAAATATACAACTCAACCGTACATGGTAAATAATGTTACTGTAAAAGCTCTTGTGGTACGCTTGTTGACAAGAACAGAACAAGGGAAAGGAGAAACTAAGTAATAAATACAAACAAGTGACAAGAAAAGAAAAGATTTGATTTGTGCTCATGTTATTTCGTTGGAACATTGAACAGTAGCAGTGAGTTTGATTTAAAACTGAGTCCAAAAGACAGAACAGCAGCCACCAGAACAGAAATAAGCCTTGGCCTTCCCAAAATGGGGTTGAGTTTCTGGCAGAGATTAAAGAAGATTGCCAGAGATTGCCCTGCAAACGAAATCTAATGATTAGCCAGTCATCGCTCTCAGCAAAAAGCTCTCTGCAGTCCTTGAAAATGCTTTCTCTGCACAGCACTTATTTGCCAAAATCCTTAGGCAAGGTAAGCTCAACTGTTGCGTCAGCCTGTGACTCTGCTTTCTTGGACTTCAATGCAGAGTTTATTCTACCACCATAAGGCCAGGACAGAAAAGAGTGAGATGAGCAACCACACAACCTGTGTAGCTACGAGGCCGGCCAATCATGCAATGACAGAGAAATGCAATTGTTGCCATAGAATGTAAGGTTTGACCATGATTTGTACATGAAGGAGCAGCTCCTTTCACTGCCTTGCAGACTAGCTTGACTTGTTTGAATTGGATGTGAGGGAATCAGTGTCATCACTGCTGACACACACTGGTTTAGGTGTGGAGGGTTGTCAGAAAATTCTGCTAATCCTGCTAAAAGGATAAAAAAAACTCTTAAACAACTTGCAAAACTGCAGAAAAGGAAACTGTCCATTGCAAAGCTTTAGTCCAGTGACAGACCAAGAGCTGACAGAGGTGACGTGTTGTTGAGTCTTACTCCAGGTTGTGTTTGCTCTGGATGTCTAATCCTTGTTAACAGAATGACGAGTATCTTCAACAAATCCATTTACAGACCTGAACCGAAGGACCACATGTGGAGTTGTTCACACTGGTCAAGGTCTCTAACTGCAGCTGGAGCGTTGTGTTTTGTTCCGTATGTTTAGTCTGCCCTGCAGGGTGGCAGAATTTATGTGATTTCGGTGTTTGCTGATGTCAAATGAGGAAATGTTATCTCCTCGAGAAATGCTTCACATACCATTCAACCTCCTCCACTCAGTGGTTTCTACTTCCTACTCAAGTTGCTGCTGTCTCAATGCAAAAATAAACTTTCTGCTAGACTCTTACTTCCTTATAAATATTACAGAAATACTTGCTATTATCTGAGCTCCTTGGCTTTGACCCTGGCAGTCTTGTCTTTCAGCTCGTTCTAGTTGTTATCATTGTAGCTTTCTGCTGAAGTCATTAGTATGTCTTCAGAGACCTCGACATAAAGCGGTCTCTGGAAGAAAAACAATGGCATTTCACACTGCTGACCTCATTTTAATAACTGAGCGCAGGTTGTAAGGCTGCTGAAAATGTCTATATTAAAATACAAATAATCATCATAACATGACCACAGAGAATGTATTGCATGACTCCAATATAGAGTAGTAAGATTAAGTTGATATCAAATTTGTCTAAAGTACTGCCAACATACAAGTTCATGCTATATAATATGGCATGTTAATCTTAGTTCAATCTTAGAACCCATGAGCTATCATCTGCAATGATTAAGCCTTTGGGGGCAATAGTCAATGTTTCAGAGGATCCAATGAATATCTAGTGGACACCCGGGTAACAGATAATGGATATCTGGGCCAAGACTTCCTCTTCCACACACTGGCTATTGTTTACAGTCTGATTAACAACTTGAGATGCGAGAATAGTGACCTCTGTAAGTAGATATCTGCATATGAAAGCTAAATCGTTGCCAGACGATAGCCTCTGAAATCCCAAAACTGCATTTACTTCTGTCTCTTTTGCCCGCCACAGGGACTGTTTACCTCCATGCAACCAAAGCCTTCTGAAACATGACTGGTCAACACAATGTGGACTACAAATGGAAGCAAGAATGCTAGAGTGTAGGACCAGTGTGTAGATACCACTACAGTAGGTACCACTAAGTATGTTCAAGGATGAAAAATAGAAACAGCTCTATTTCCTTGTTTTTCCCCAACAATAACAAGCACTTTCAACTCTTTCAAGAACCGGAGTAACGGTGCAGAATAACCCCCAGCCTCCCTTCCTCAGGGCTAAGGAAGTGCCAGTGCCTTGGGGCCCGGTGCTCCTGGTCCTGATTGATTCTTTAATAAGCAATGAACAGCAGCGCCTGGTACTTTGGGTAATTGTCATATTTGTCACCCTCAGAAGCAAGCTGAGGCGGCGAGTGTGAGCAGCTTCTGTGATCTAATTGGACAGAGTTATCAGACGGTGAACAGCAGCAGCGGAGCAGCGAGCAGCGGTGATCCATATCCTGCTCCAAACGAGAATGAGGAGTCGTTAAGAGAGACAGAGAGACATTAGAAGCATCACACACATGCATCATTCACACACATCCTCGTAAACACACACGCATTCAGTGTATCATGTTGATTTTAATGCCAATATGTCTGCTCTGATTTATAACCAGGACAGGTTTACAAATCTGCACATGGGTATTCATCCCTGCTGAAAAATCACACCAGAAGTAACACATCATTGTGGTAAGTGCTAAGAAATCCTCCATGTTCACCATTCTGGCGGATATCGCCAAAAATTAGATGTATAAAACCTAGAGTCATATTTTTATGCACTCGCCAACAAAATTTTAATTTAATAATTGAATCTAATTTTTTTCATATTTAGCAGGATTTTTTTTAACATGCCTGCGTGATTGTTTCATAAATCATAGTCATCATATCAGTGTTTAGTATGACGACGTAACTTGGTATCACCCCAGAGCATGTGATAGAACAGCCGGTGTCACATTTTGCCTGGCTTAGACGTGGGAGTGTCATGTTTTTAAGGAGTTCTCAGTCCTGCTGTCAAATCAGAAATTGTAACTGGACGTTGCATATTTATTATTTCTAAGTCATGGTTTGGGGGTGGCGTGGTGGTACAGAGGTTGGCACTTGCCTCACAGCAAGAAGATTCGAACCAGGAGGTTGGTTTGCATGTTCTCCCCGTGTCTGTATGGGTTCTCTCCTGGTACTCCGGCATCTTCCCACTGTGGAAAGACATGCACTTAATGCCCATAACCCCTAAATTCCACCGGGCGCGGGCGCACAATGTTGCGTGTGCGCCGCAGTCGCCACAGTGATATGCGTCCATTCCAGTCAGTGTATCAAACCTTACCGGCTCTGCGGCAGTCCAGTTCAGAAGCGTCCCAGAAGCGGGCCTCCGCATTGAATACGCGGCTGTTCTATTATTTCCCGGGTGCTGCGAGCAGCCTGCGTCAATTTATTAGAGCACAGAGCACCTCGAGTGGGCGAAATCCAGACACAGAAAAAGCAAAGAGAATCTGGTAGATTTTCAAAATAAAATACCCGGTCATTAAAACCGACAAAATTGAAACTAATTAACTATGTAGCATATTTACACATGTAGAAGCATATTTAGAAGCACACAAACCAGGAAAATTACCAAATATGAGCAAGTAGACAAAATCTGGCTGGCTAAATGCTTCTGAAACACTCCCGGGGGAGTTTGAAGTCACATGCAGGACGGACCAAAACAGCATTGCAGCTGTGACGTGACAGAGACGTGTTTGGTGTCAAGTGTGAATGTGAATGTGAATGTGAATGGTTGTTTGTTGGCAATTTCTCCAGGATGTACCCCACCTCTCGCCCAAAGTCATCTGGGATAAGCTCCAGCCCCACCGTGACCCTGATGAGTATAAGCTGTTACAGATAATGGATGGATGGTTTAGGCCTTTAGACCTTTTTTTCAGTAAACACATGTCACGTATGGAAAAGCGCCACAAAATGAGTAATGACTGAATTCCATTGAGCTGCTTCAGTCTCTCAGGGTCCTGGTATTGTGTGTGCTGGCTCGCTGTCACACTGTCATGACTTACTGGGCAGATCGGAGCCATCACAGCTTCCCAACAGATCCATAGAGTGTTTTCTATCTATCTCCTACCTCTCCAAGGTAAAGGTTTGTTCAGGTTTAAATGACTAAAACTATTTAGTTAAACCTGTAATTAATCTTTTGGCCAGCCCTGGACAGAGAGAGCAAACTGTGAACACATTAACATTTTAGGCTTATATGGTGAACTTCCACAGATCCAGCTGTGACTGGGCAACATTATCATTCAACTGGAGTTGTGTCTAGCTGATGAAATCCAATATTCACTCGTTATCTCTGTTTTGGTCTCTTTAGCTGCTGAGCACTCCACAGCTAGTGTCTGTCTGCTGTCTGGTGTTGAACAGTTTGTGTACAGTACATCTTTTTATGAAAAAATGCTGCCTGCTCCAGCCAAAAATGACACTAAGAGAGTGGTGAGAGAGCGAACCAAAACAGTAAAGTTTGCCAGACAGCTAAATATTGATTTAAACTCACTATAAAACTCTGTAAAGCCGAGGGGAGCTACAGATTTGAATTCTCTCTAGGTCCATCACTACGAGCTGTGCCTCAAAAGTTGTGACAGGACCAACAAAACACATGTGAAAGTAGTGCAATGATAAAAAAAAAAAAACAACATACATCTTTGAACATTCCATGGGTAAAAAGCATGCTCAAAAGGCTTGTTCACAAGCAAGGATAAGGCAAAGTTCATCACTTTGCATGGGCAAATAGTCCAACAGTTGAGAACGTCACTCAAATTTAAGTAAAGTAAATCTATCGATTTCACCATTTACAAGCCATAATATCATTAAAATATTACTACATGGGCTAGAAATTCAAGTTAAGACTCCATGACACAAAGAGAAAGACAGATATCAACAACATTCTCTGGACGTGAGCTTATCTGAGACAAACTGACTGAAAGTGGAAAAGTGTGCTGTGAGTCCACATTGTGAATTGTTTTTTGGAAATCATGGACTTCATTTTCATCAAACTAAATTTATGTTACCCACAGTGTCCCAGCTTTCGAGGAATTAGAATTGTAAAAGAAATGTTGACTGCTGAAGATGGGAAGACTAAGATGAGAAAAGCCAAAGTCACACTTTTTAAGCTAATGACACTTTGCTAATTAGCAACTGTTAGCATAGTAACCCGCTTAACTAGGATGATGAGCATGGTAAACATTAAGCCTGCTTAACATTATGAGACTGTAAACTGATGTTAGCACTCAGCTTAAAGCACTGCATGGCATACATGAACATTGGACATGCATGAAGGGACAGATTATTATTGTAAGGTTTAGAAACCAATCTAATCTTCTCAGCAATTTAAAATCCACGTTAATACCTAAAATCAGTTTCTTGATTTACTAAAATGATTTTGTGCTCAGGAGACGGTGACTGAGATAATACAGTGATGTTAGAAGGCTTTAAAAGACATTTCTCTTTGACTCTTTGTTTGAACTGCCTTTACGTTAATCTGCTGGGATTCAATTCAGACTTGTACTGTGTTCAAAGTCATACAGAAATGTTAACGTATCCGCTATCAGATTAATGTAAAAAAAAAAGTGCATGTCTGAAGGGGCCTTTGTTCACTGAGATGAATGTCTAAAATGCTCCACAAGTCCTTCAAAACAAACCGTGGGTGTTGATTACTCTTTAGACTGTAAACCCAAGTGGCCAAGTTGGCTTCAGTTCACAGAAGCCAACTCAGAAGTGCCAAAAACCTCAGTTCCTTGATCAGCAACATAAATCTGGCTACGTCCATCCCTCCATCCATTTCCTGTAACCACTTATCCTTACAAGGGTTAGGGTTAGGCAGGACTGCCAAGATGGTGACGGCCAGAGCCACCATGCTGAGCTTCACAGCGGTTCTTTAGAAACCTGTTGGTGATGTCATGCATACGATGTCTGTGTCTGTGTGGACCTCTCATACTGTGAACTCATACAGTAAATTTGCACATAAATGTATTGCAAATGTACGAGATGCAGAATGGCAGACTGAAAGGGCACAGAGAAAGCAATTCCCTCTTCGACAACATGCAGGGGAGGAGGACGCTACCTTGTTTGAGAACTTGTGATGAAAGAGTTGAACTAATGTGCGCGTGTCTTCAGTAATAATTTATGACCCCCTGCAGCTGTGCAAATACCAGTGTTGAGCAACATTCCTCACTGCAAATGACGGCCTGAGTTTCTGTATTATAATGACGGATCAGCGCTGGATAATTCATCCGAGGGCCCTAAAATATGCAATTACTCTGCAGTTGCTCCGGATCCATCTATCATGCTTAGCAATTCGCCTTGAAAAGGCAGCACTTTTATCAACACAAGCGTAAGTGACAGAAAGTTATGGACCCACATGTTTTGCTGTTGTTGTTTGTTATGGCTGAGCGAGACAAAGATCGGGTACATAACAGAAAGACAACAAAATATCACAAGTTATAAAATTCCTTCACAGTGATGAGCCAAGTGCTTTGACCTCTCACATCCACAGTTGGGAGCCGGGGAGTGAATGAACATTTTCCAAAACACAATCAATCCATCCTGCAACAAAGAAAAATCATTCCCCAAAGAAATCTGGTGTCCAGGCCTCTTAATGTCTCATTATTCTGTCAACACAAACTCTTGGCTCCTGCAGTCCTTTGAAAATCTACCATGATTTGTTTTCATTTTTTATTGCTGTCTGTCTTGAGTCCAACAGTGATTTTCAAATGCCAAAATTCCAAGGCTTTGAAAAAGAGTGCACATGATTGAAAAAGGATCCTCCTGATGACTCTTGCTGTAATAAGCAGAGGTATCAATCAACATGTTTGCCAGAAGAACTGTTTCCTCATGTCCTCGTCTCCTGGAATTAGGACTCCAGTCTGTGATTGAGACATCTTTGTATCTCAGCGGGACCTGCAAAATATGAAGGGTGGAAGCAGCTGATTGATCTCTTCTTAGTGTAGTTGGCCAACGTTCTCTGTCAGTAATTTGCAAACTTTTCGTGCCATGAAACCTGTTGGAGGTAAAAAGAAACATCATCCCACCATCCCTCTGAAAACAAATGTAACTTTTAGCAACTGAATTAGGACATAACTAATAAAAATCACCAAAACATTCAATAACTGAAACAATTTGAAATGTATTTCTAATCAATACAAATTATATTCTAAATTAATTACATAAAAAATACATACTTTTTTCTAAATTTACATAAAATATTAGTGAACCAACAATGCCTCAATAACTCGAGCGAGGCCTTATAGTTCACCAGTCTGTATTATTCTGTGTTGCATCTGAAATATCATATTGTCAAGTCTTTGTGTCCATTGCAGGATATTATAAAAAAAAAGGAAATGTGATTGTGAAATCATTCTGAAATGAATTGTAATCCTCAAATTGATCCAATAAGAGCCACATTTGCCCATAATTAATGCATGTCATAACAATTTCTTTGGATAGTCTGTCTACAGATAACTTCCAGAGTATTTGTAACATTTCACCAGGGTATTAGTTGAGATTCAACAATTCAGCTCTTTAACAATAAAACAGACACAAAAACATCTTGAGGCCAAAAAAGGGGCCCGTTGACGAGTGAAACATCTTGACAAATCAACACACATCCATCCAGACAATGAGGTAAAGAAAGTATTCCTTCTTTAAAAAAAACTTGAAAACATCATAAAAACATCTCAGTGTCAAAAGCTTAAACAGAGACAGACAGTAAACAGGCCACAAGCTGAAATCAAATCTCCTTCAATGACTGGTTGGCGTGTGTGTGTGAGTGTGTGTGTGTGTGTTGCTCTGACCTCTGCAGAGTCTCAGCAGTGCTGTAGGACAAAAACAGCTCATCAACAAACACATCAGAGTTTATTTACTCCTGCTAACCCACTCAGCAGCATCTTTATACGGCAGATGAAGCCTGCTCCTTTGATATCCATTACTGTATTATTCGCCCGTAATATCTCTGCCAGCATTATGACTGTAATTATGACTGTCATTCAAGCCAGGCTTTTAACATAATTGAGTCATAAGAAATTAGCATAAAGGCTAATTTGTTTGATAATGCGTGAATTTGGGGAATTATGGGGCTAAATGATGACGGCTGTGAGGCAGGTTAAAAATGAGCTGTGGGGAAATTGTTTAAGGAGCTCGACAGAAGTGCAGCGATGCAGCCGCTGTTCATAATGTGTCCGTCATGCCCACAGATCACCGCTGTCCTGCTGAAACCTCCTAAATCCAATCTCTGACTTTCATGGTTTGGTAGTGGCTGATCATCACACGCTCCTCTCTGAATCCAGCTGCTGGTCATGTGAAAAAAGGTCACGCACACACGTATGTTAACTACCTCTAAATGACATGGTGTCTCAAAAACAAGATGGCTCCTCTCAAGGGGTTTCTCTCTGAATGTGAAATAAATAAAAGTGACCTTTCCACTGGCTGAAGGTAAGGTTCCAAACAAGGCTTTAAGGCCTTTTATTCTTACAGTTTAAAGCCACATTGTGTACCATAAAGTAACAGATTTAAATCATTTTGATGCTACATTTGTCATTCCCACCCTGCATCCTGCGTTAGCTCAGTTTGTTAGCCAGGCTGCCCGAACTATAAGCTCAGAGCACCGAGGGAGCGTTAGTCTTTCAACCACAGGGGTTTTTAACATTGGGAAGAGGTTTTCAGACCAAAGGCAGAGGAATGCTGATGGGGAGTGGAGCTGGTGTCATGGTAGAACTGGTGCCGTGAGGTGAAAAAGGAAGGCCGAGGCGAAGAGACAGAAAAAAGACAGAGTGAGCCAAGCCAAGCAAGAGGCCAAGAGTAAGTCTTGGACTGACTTTTTAGTAGTTGGCAGCTTTGTGAAATAAAAGGCTGAAAGACAGATGCTAAGCTGGGCTTCTTGTTGTTGGACTGGTAAGTAATATTAGCTGTAGTGATGTGTCATTTGTGAACTTGCGAATCAGATTTGCTCTAAGATCTGATTCTTTGTAGCGAACGAGAAGAGTCGACTCCCATTGGGAGAACAGATTCATCAGCCTGCTGAGGCAGGGTCGGGACTTTATTTTGATGGGCACACTATGTGTCCAGTCATTTGCAAGATCAGACTAGGCTCATACCATTATGTGAAAGAAGAAAGGGGGGCAGAAGTGAAAACCAAAACAGAAACAGCATCAGGGTGTATTTCAGTGATGATGAGGTTTGATTAAAAAATGATAGTAACTGTGCAAAAGAGCTGATTTTTTGAAATCTCTAGGTTTAATCCCATCACTAATTAGCTGGCTGCTATGTCATGAGTTGTTGCACTTGTTTGATGTTTGACTGTTATCAAAGTTACTAACTTGCTAGTTTTTGATCATAAGTCATATGATGATAACAAATACATGTGCATCCCTGGCCATATTTACCCCAGTGAAACTGGGGATGCGAAATTACAACAATGCTAATTTCTAAGCATTGTTGCATTAAATGAATTAATTTCTTGTAATTTTGCCCAGTATTTTCTGCACCGCTGATGTCATATTCACTAGCACACATGGGAAAAGTTTGCCTTCAAGGCAGATCAAGGTAAGCCATGGCCAAGTAGTTTTGTTGTTGTTGTTTTTGTTTTTCTGACCAATTTAAAAAGAAAACACAACACAA
This sequence comes from Protonibea diacanthus, assembly GCA_028641955.1. Lineage (NCBI taxonomy): Eukaryota > Metazoa > Chordata > Actinopteri > Sciaenidae > Protonibea > Protonibea diacanthus. The sequence goes on from CM053991.1 coordinate 18,816,190, forward strand.
ACCCAGAACACCTGGGTGAAAGTCTTGGGTTTATCCACCACAACCAGCTCCCCACACAGACTTTGCTGCTGTTCATGCTACAGTAGGCCTTGACTTCTGTCTTTCTGGCAGAAAGCCCTAAAGGCAAACATCTCCCAATATCTTATCGAGAAGTAGGTCTTTTTCAAAGCAAACATTTTAAACTGTAACACTAAGAACAGCACACTGGTGTTCCTGATAACATTAACAATGTCTAAGTAAGTCGTGACAGTGAACCTGCATGAACAATACCAGGCCTTCAGAAGCCAAGGACCAGCCCTGGATGTAATTAAAATATTACGTTTAATGAACTTTTTTTGGCTTTTTCATGTTGGCTCTACTGTTTTTAGTCTGACAGTAACTGTACATGTTTGAATTTTCATTTTACTGTTCCCTGTAAACCAACAGATTACTGTTGAAATGAAAATGTTGTACCCAGTAAATGACACTGCAAGCATTCTTATTTTTTCCGAAACTCTCAATAAGCACAATGAATCGAATCTTTTTTTTTTTTTTTTTTTTTTTTTTTTTGATGTTACATCAGGTTAAAAGTCAGGAATAGGTAGCTCAGTTCTTCTGAGGTTTGAAGATGGAAATTGTTCTCGCTCTGAGTCTTGAAAAGAATTTCCTGATCCTTCGTACCAGAGTCTTCCTCTCCATATCAGCAGGCTGAATGTTCGCTGCAGCTCCATTAGTTGACCCAGCTGCTGCTGAAACTCTGTCTTTGCCGGAAATTTGTCCACAGTCAGTAACTGTATTGATAGTAGCAGAAGAAGGAGCAGCACCAGACTCTTTACTGAGCCCAGCAAGCTCTCTGACTTCATCATGGCAGTCACTGCATCCTGATGATCCTGATGATGAAATTTCAAGGATCAAAATCTCGCCCTCTGAGAGTTCATCACTTGAACTCTCAGCAGTTTGTTTGTCGTCTACACAAGCTTCATCAAAATAAAAACTTGGCTCGGTTGGCTTGGTTCTCTCTTCTTCACTGGAACTTGAAAGACTGCACGAGTCTCTGCCACTGGAGTAACTTGAAGCGGGCTCAGTGTCGTCTTCATCAGTGGAACGTCGGATGTGTCTGGTTCTGGCTGGTTGTATGTCATCATCAGTGGAGCTCTTGATAAGCACTGCAGCTGTCAGTGTGTGAAGATTCATCAATGCTTCTCTCTATGTCTGATGACTTTTCTTTGTCGTTCTCAATGTCCGAAGATCCCTCAGTGCCTTTATCTTGCTGTCTGAACAGTCACTATTTTCAGTGCCTGCTCCTTCAGCACTGGAATTCTCAGGTGGTCCACTGAGACTGGCAGGAGATGGCTCTTCCATAAAGTCAGCCTCGAGAGCTTGAGGGTCTGAAACTTCATAGCTGGAGTCAGTCTCAGACGTCTCACTTGAGTCCACATCTGTGTCATTGAAAGAATCATGAAATTCATCTAGATGATCCCAGGAAGACACAGACATGAGCTGAAGTGCCTCGTCTGCATGTGTGCTGATGTTCATCACGTCTACCAGGTGAACCATAATGATGAAAGGGTGTTTCAAGGCTTCCCTCGGTGTGATTCTCCTTCCAGCATCAAGACGAAGACATGATTTTAGGAGGCGAAGAAATGCCATCCTATCTTTATATTCAGTAATGTCACTTTTCGGTGGGCATCTCCGTACCGCATCATTCAGGTTTTTGGCCAGGTCAAAAAACGTTTGCGTAGCTTTGGGGCTGACACCTGTTACCTCCTTATACTCCTCTGGGGTCTTTAGTCTCCACCCTGGACCGGACTGGTTTTCCTTCATGCTGAAATACTTGAAGGTCTGTGTTCCAGCACTCAGCAAATGGTCACCTGGCTGACCAAGCAGGTGCACCATTGATGTAATACAGTTGTACATGCAGTTTCCAGGTAAGAGGTTAGTCCCGTTCAATGATAACATTATTCAATTATTATAAAGAAAATGACTTATTTTCTTGAAAAAGGCCCAACCAATCAAAATGCATGTAAAAAGTGCATGTATCCGGAGAATCTGGTGTGTTTCACATTGATTCAGCTGAATGGTGACTTAAGTTGAGACAGTATTAGTCGTTTGTTCAAAAACTGAAAATATCATATTTATTTGTATTTTTATGTAACAGTAAAGACAGTGAAAACACAACACCAGATCATATGACTCAGGCAATGATATTATAGTTTATAATATATTAGATTATATTATAGCAATGATAGCAATTCTACAATTGTTATTGTGAACTTTTATAAAGAACTGGCAGTGCTCTCTTTCTGAAGTACAAGAACAAGGGTATAGATCAGTGAACCACTGCTGAGTTGTATTTTGCTTTTGGAAACCAAACATTCTTTCACACTGGTCAAACCTCAGCAGCAAAAGGAAAGTTGTAAGAAAGTTTAAATTCAATTACTTTGGTTTGTAAGACAGTTTGAAAGCTTGAAAAAAGTTTGTTTGTACAGTCTTTTCAGAAAAGTATAATGCATGACATGTTTTATTCAACTTTTACAGTATGACATGCATGGAGTAAATCATTACCAAAAAGATTAGATGTACATTAACAATATTTAAAGTAACATTACATATGTGGTGCTTTTTGCAATTTACTGTCCATAGTGTCACAGTGAATGTGGTAAATATGGATTGTTGTATACACACACACACGTGTTACTAATAACATTAACAATGTCCAGTAAGTCATGACAGTGTGACAGTGAGCCTGCATGAACAATACCAGGAGCCTGAAACTGAAGCAGCCCAGTGGAGTTCAACCATCATTCATTTGATTATTTATTCTGTGCTTTTCCTAATGTGACATGTCAAAATGTCTGCCATAGAAAAAACCCACACACGTCCATCATACACACACGCATGATGTCACTTTTTTTTGGCTAATTAGACCTCTTCACAGGACTGTGTGGCATGGACAGACTGTTTGATTGACACTTCTCCGACTCTCCTGTTAGCTTTGTTACACATGTTCTGATCTGCTGACATTTGGGAGAAATTTTCGTTTTCTTGCAGTTGTCTGGAAGCCGAACAGTGACAACAAGATTCCAGGTTCCAATTCACTGACATAGTGCCCCGGACATTCACCACTTCATAACATACAGATATTCTACGCAGTGGCAACCTTTATTCTTTTTTTCTAGTAATACTCGTCTAACTGGAGGGCACTTCACTTACTTACAACTCCCAAAGCTCCAAACCTTGTACTTTATTGTTCTGTCTTGACAGCATACCTATAAAAGCAGTACTGTGTATAAGGTGCTGTTTCTTAATCATGGTTTCCGGCAGAAAGCCTCACTCTCAAACTTATTAGATTGTAAAGAAAATTTACAATCAAACTTTTTTTTTTTTTTTTGAAAAAGGCCCAATCAATCAAAGCATTTTTGGGGCTATTTTTTTGAACATTTACAACTTATTTTCATCTAAGAATATGTCGTTTATAGCCAACTGATGTACTGCGTATGTCTGATTTTCATCTTTTTGGTCCTTTAGTTGAGCAGAAATCTTAATGCTACAGCCTACAATTATATTATAAATACTGTGTTTCCAACTTTGGGACTGAAGTTTGGGGAAGACATACCCTCATGCATAAAGATAAGAAATGGTTTTATCGCTTTGGTGTGGAAGAACTTGACTGTCCTAGAACACCAACTGTGGTCCACGTCCACAGTTGTCCCAAACCCAAGCAGACACGCTTCTTCTCTGCAAGTCTGCGACTTTAGCTGTGCTGAAGCACAACCATCGCTCCCCTGAGTCTGTGTTTCTCTCTTGCTGCAGGAGGCTTTGTGTCCTGCAACACACTGATACTCAGAGGCAGTGAAGCGCACAAATCCAATTTGCTGTGTGGGAGCATTAGAGTATTAGACTCCTGTGTTAATTTCTTTCTGAAATGACTTCCAGTCTGTTCTGTGTTCACCCTGGGAGACTGAGAAGGGGAGGAGGGGGTAAAAGAGGAAGAAGGGGGAAAAACGGAAGAAGGTGAGGATGGAGACAGAATCAGGAATCACAGCAGAGATAAAAATGGGAAGAAGTTGTGGGAGGGTTGAGCAAAAGAACTTAAATGGTTTACTTAAGTGGAAGCACTAACTTGATAATCAACACAGAATTAAAATATGACAAAAAAAGAAAGAAAGGAAGTGTTTTCAGAAGTGAGGGTGGATGACATGATGAAGTTTGAATTTTACTAGCTAACTTGATATCATTTAAAGCATCCTTTAGGAGAATATTACGATGATGCACTATCACCTGTAAACAAGTAAGGTTGCGTGGGTTTTTTCAGCCCTGAGTAGTGTCTGCAGCTCTTTGTATACAGCTTCTAAGCTCTACCAATTAGAGGGTAAGCCAACCTTGAAGTACTCGGACAAGTAAACCAAGGGCCACAATGGACTCACTGCTGTTTATGAATCTAACTAATGCTTACATATTTCCATCACGTTCTTCACATTGTTTTCATCAATCTGAGGTTTGACTGGAGCCTTTTAATGACCTCAACTCGTTGTGTGTTCTTCTTATGCAATGGTTTAATGGCACTAGGCTGGAAAATGTCCACCAAAAAGTGTTTACCTCAGTGTCCTATTTCTAATATTGGTATAACAAGAGACGATGGAAATTTTAAATGATTTGATTTTCTACTTAATCTGGATGGATACTTTTCTCTAAACACTGTTAAGAGAGATTTTAGTGGGTTAATCAAACTGAGACTGTCGAAACGTGTTTGTTGGGGATGAAGGGTGGGATAGATTTTTGAATTATGACCTTGTTTGGAGACAGAAAATACCTTGTGCATAATTGGCAACCGAAGCTATCGGAGAAGAATTCCTGACCGTAAGCTGAGCTTGATTTTTACTTCTCAAGTTTCTAGCTCTTGGACATGTGGATGAACACGATGATGTTTTCTTGTGTTATTCAGTTTTTGAATGTTTGGGTCAAGAATGCACATGCAGTGACCAAACATGTTTTATGAGGTGCACATCTATTTTCCCGGTACTAACAGTCTGTTGAAAGAAAAGCTGCTGGACGTCTGACAGAGAAGAAAAAGAGAAAACCACAGCACTTCAGTCTGAACTGTGTTTCTCAAGTGGAGCAAAACGTGGCTGTAAGTCAGCAGAGTGTCACAGTGCTTTACGCTCACTCATCGTCTGTCCTCGGTTTAATGGACTGTATATGAACTCAAGTGCTTAAACATGTTAATGTCTTTTAGTTTGTTGCCATACTCCAAACTGAACGGCAGATCAGTCAGAGAGGAACATGGATGAATCTCAAACACAGCCCTCTGACCACACACAGATCCTCGATTGACTCTGTAAACACTCACTGGGAGCTAAAAACACCAGCAGACTGATGCTTCCTCGCCTCGGCCTCATGTGTGGGTGGTCTGGTTTTTGGGCAGCAGAGAGACGTTTCCTACATCAACAAAACCTCCTCTGCCATAATTCAAAATTCAGCTTTAGAGCTAACCTGATCATTTGAAAGGCTCTGTTTCTTTGACCCTTTCTTTTCAGTGCATCTTAATCAATGACTGCAAGATAAGTGATGTGTTGTGGGAAACATCTGGGAGAGGGATAGTGACAGATAAGGTGTCCAAACATTAACTTTATATATATTCTTCTGTCTGCAATTGGTTTAAAAGGAATTATACTTAAAGATGCACTGGTGCATGATTTTACACATTCTACCCGTCATGATAATAAGTCCCTGATGTCGTCAGGGTTAACTCCACTGGGGCTCGGAAACAACACATTTTTACTGCATTACAAACTGTGAAGTTCAAAAGATGTGGCTGTTTACCAGACAGTGACGTCTGACGCTGTGGTTCTCAGACTTTTTCTGGCATGTTCCACTTCAGAAGCTGAAAAGAGTTCACACCAATGACAAGAAACAACTAATAAAAGGATCCAAGTTGATTTTAGTGAAATAACGGTCAAAAGGACAGCATTAAAAATGGTTTATATGTTTTCCCTACATAAGTCATACTCATTCACCTTAGCATCACTCCATATTTTCTCTTGATGATCCACGCCCCACCTACAGTAGCTCTATACTCACACAGCTCAGAGAGCACCTTAATGACAGACGAGTGGATAATGCACGTCGTATTCACCCATTCACACACTGATGCAGAGGCTGCCAGACAAGATGTAACCTGCTCATCATGAGGGATGCAGTGCAAAGCACTAATAGTAATAACATTAATGATATAAAGGTATCAACAGCACAGAGTCTGGAGTGGGCTGGGGTTCAGTATCTTGCCTAAAGACACTTTGCCTGGACTTTAGGAATCCTGTGACTCTTTGATTATTAGATGACCTGCTTAAGCACCTGAGCCACTGTTTTTTTTGTTTGTTTGTTTGTAATACTAAGTAATGAAATGTTTCCATGCATGTTCATCCCATCATTGTAAACAAATCAAAAAATAATATGAAAATATTTTGAAGACATAATCCCAAGAAAGTAAGATAGGTTTTCTTCTCTTCAGGATTAATGAACACAAATTAAATAAATTTAATGTGCAATAAATATGCTAAAATCAAAAGTGATAAGACTCATACATGTGATCATTGTAAAGCAGCTTTCACAAGTCTTTTTAAAAAGTTTGACATGAAGTAAAGAAATCCATCAGAACAACATTAAACAAACAACACAAACAATTCACAAATAAAATAAGCAGTCGATAAATAGTTATTTCATTGAATAAAAACAATTACTAATAATAAAAAAACAGCAGTATAGAAATAAGTCCTTGTTTGTGTGTGTGTGTGTGTGTGACGGCTCTGTGTGTGTTGGACGTCAGTCCACGCGAATAATCGGATGTCAAACAAACCAGAGGAGAGTAGAGAGTTCAGACTCTGTGGTGTTTTCACAGGTAATATTTGGTGTTAGTTTGAACTCTGTGTCGGACTTCAAAGCGTGCAGCTTCTTTATTTTACCATCTGTGTTCAATTTATCTTCATATATTTAAGTTTCATTAAAGCCACGTCGGCTGACGTCAGAGTGCTCCGTGATGCAGGAGCGTCTGTTGAACAGCAGATGAAGCTGCTGCTCTGCGTTCACGATCAAACACTTCATCCTGCAGTAACAATGTTACACCACAGGGTGGCGCAGCACACACACACACATCCATTCAAGACCAGATTCATTCATCCAAACAGACCTGAGGACATTTTTATCTCATTCATTCAACAGACTCAACACACCTCTGACTCACTCATTTACACCAGCGCTTATGGATGATTAATTACATAGCAACATATACTGACTAAGTCACAGGAGACAGTTTATCTGTACTTTCACTGCAGGACATTTACTTGTAATGGATTATTTATACAGAGAGTACTGGTAGTTTTACTGAAGTAAATGGTCTAAAAGGTTCTTTCACCACTGCTGAGAGAGAGGCTCAGATACTGTGCATTTTTTTCAAACTCAGCTCGTTGTTAGGAAATGTTATTTCCTGCTTCTTTTCACAAGATAAACTTACTGCAAGTCATTTTCATCTAATGCCTGTCCTGTCCTGCAAACAGCTGATTCCAACACGGTGTCCACATTGTTTGTTTTGAGTAAAACCTCTTGCAAAAACATTTTTGTTATATAATATTAGGTGGCTATCACTGTATTTATTTTTTTATTTTTGGTAGGGGGCGCTGTAACAGTTCTGTCCTGTCAGATGTGCACTCTTCTGAGCTCAGCGCTTCACTGAGGAGACAAAAAACTGAGACGTTCAGACTCGTTTTTGTGTTTTAGGTGTTCTTAAATCAGGCAGACGCGCGCAGCTGATGTAGTCATTTGAAAATAAGCTGCCGTCTTTTGATTTTCTAATTAAGACATTGTTTGATATTAATCTTGCTTTTTATTGATTTGATTTGATCCTCTGTGGATTGAAAAGAGAATATAACATATATTTAAGTATTATTATCAGAAAAGTGACCGATGCTAATGCTAACATGATAAAACATTTTATTAATCCACATGTCCAGGTAAGCAGAGAGGAAATAAAATGCTTTCCAACACGTCTCCTGAATGTTCAGCGGCACTTCAATCCGTCACACTGATCATCCTGAAGCACTAAAACAATAAAGTGCCCTCCTACCTATCTGGCTAATTGAGACACTGTGTTAATGATAACAGCTCTACAGCCAATCAGGAGTCAGAGATGTGTTGTCTCTGGGTAAAGCTGGGTGCAAGGCTCGAGCTGCTATTGGCTGTGGCTTGATTTCTTTTAGTGATTCCTGAACAGATGATGTGCCTGCGTCCATATGGCAGACCTCTGGGACTCCTTTGTGCTGTGACTGATGTGACTCGCGTCAACTTTAAAGGCTTCCTCCTTCACTTTAGGACCCCACCCCCAAACCCCCACCTCTGCTGCTGATCTGCAGGATGAATGGGGAGTCAGCACCACGTTGATCTGGCAAAGTGTGCCTTTCGTTTTGTATACATCCTCCCTCCTCCCTCTTCTCCCCTGCAGCCCTGCAGCCTGCACACACTCACAGCTCCAGACTTTGTTTTTTGGTGAAAGGGGACCGTCTCAAATGTCCCGTGCAGCCAACAGCAGCTGCTCCTGGACCTCGCCATTCTTCAGCACAATAGAGGAGAGAGGGCCGGGGTCTCGGTGCACCTTTGTGCAGGGCCCCTCCTGTCGTTTTTCTGCTCTTTGTGCCCATTGATGAGGGTGTAGAAGTGTTGGCTGTAGCTTTTGTCTGAGTTTTGTTTTGGTGAGGGTGTGCAAGTGGATTTTGGGAGGGGGGTGCAGAACAAGCACATTTAGCCATCTGATCTGGTTCTGCAGCACGCAGATACAGACAAGTGTTGTGTCTCAAGTCTTAAGTCTGGTCTCCAGTCCACATTAATGGGAGTGTGTCATTTCAATGCTGCATGCACAACACATCAACAATCTGAAAGTCAGAGAAGCTTTTTTTTTTTTTTATCTTGTGCCATATGTGGTCGAAAGCTCCACAAAAAGCTCATAAATACAGATTGAATCAAAGGTGTATTTTTCTTTTTTTTCCTCAGCTAATGCTTCCAAGAATGAATTTTATGCTCAGGATTCATGGTCTGCCATATTGGCTCTCTCAAACACAACAAACACACACACAGGGACACACACGGGGACACACAGTGTTGTTGCTGTGTCTGAACGAGGACCTTGAGGGCCCCAGCACTGAATAGAGAAGCAGACCAGTGTTTTGGCAACAGCTGGCAGTGTGTGTTTCTGTGTGTGTGTGTGTGTGTGCCTGTTCGCTCTGTGTTTACAGCCTGCAACTGTGGACGTAAACAGATAGAAATACTTTATCTTCATGTGTATTTACACTCTGGTTTCTTTGAAAGATAAAATCTGATACAAACAAACACTTTCACTTCACCAGCTAACAGCTAATTAGCTCGTAATCATGCAGCACATTGATGTTTGTTTTAATACATGTATGTTTTGCATGTGATGATGAGGCAAGATGATTTGAATGACAACACGTGAGCAGCAGCCTCAGGGCCTTCGGGTTTGTTAATGTAATTAGTGATTAGATTCATCATGAGCTCACTGAACAGAAATTAGCATCAGCAGCTGATGACTGAGAGTATGGGCGTGTGTTATGTCTGTGTGTATATATATATATATGTGCATATACACAGATACACATAGACATAGACGTGTGTGTGTGTGTGTTGTCTGACCCCCTAGTCTGCTTTGACCTGCAGCAGCAGCAGGCTTATGGTAATGATGGAGGGCCATATTAGCATAGTTAAAAAGTAGATTAGCATAGTTGTCAGACAGAGCCAGTCAGCAGACTTTCACCTCTGAAACTCTTCAGCTATCCGCCTTCATGAACTCATTCAGACAGACAGACATTTTCTCCAAAACTTTAAATTAACATGGAGACTCAAAGGATAGAAATGACTGCTTCATGCTCTGGTGTCTTGGAAATATTAATAACTAAAGAAATACAGATAAATAATACAGATAAATAATGCTGATACCTGTATCCAAGGCGACCTGCTTGACCAAAACACCAACAAACTAAATGTGCGCACACGCACACGCGCACACACACACGCGCACTCACAAACTCAGCCTGCAGCCCGTCAGAACCATCTGCTGCAGCTCTCCAGCACACAGAAAAGATTTTAGGAGGAGGAGGAGGCTTTTATGTTGAAAGGACACTTGAGAAGCAGCATGTGGCTGCTGCAGCACAGCTCTTTGTGACCAGGGTTGAGTCAGAGGGCAGCCGAGGTTGATCAGGGTGAAAGAGTTCAGTGAGAGACTGACCCAAAATTCATTTTTATTTTTCCGTGTGTGCACAGATACAAACAATGTGACAATGTAAATCAGCAAGCTTTAGAGATGTTGGTATCAGCGACTTTTAGAAATTTGGACAGGCTAGCTGTTTCCCCTTTACTTCCATGTCTTTATGCTAAGCTAAGATGACCACCTCCTGACTCCAGCTCTGTTCTTCACACACAAACTTAATTTTTGCCTCTTAAAAACAAAGCGACTAAGCATATTTCCCAAACTCCTGTGTCACTGTAAGTAGACGCTGCTCCATCCTGCAGGGACTCTGTTGTGTTGACACTTCAGACGCGTTTCTGCTGACGGTCGGGGGATGTTGTTGTTAGTCAGGATTTGGTCCTGAATGGATGAATGGCAGCAGGCTTGTGCCAGGCACACTGCCTCCTCTTCCTCCTCCTCCTCCCTCTCCTCCTCCCCTTTCTCCTCATCATTAAATTGGACAGCAGATGGAGTGAGTGCTGGGCTGGTTGCCATGGAGATTTAAAGGGGGGATTGCGTTTCAGCTGGTCCTGTTTGGTCCAGTTTTGTTTTTTGTTTTTTCTTCTTCTTCTTCTTCTTTCTTTTTTAGCCCTGGAGGGTGTGTGTGTGTGTGTGTGTGTGTGTGTGTGTGTGTGTGTGTGTGCACAGTGAAGCTGCTTCAGGTTTTATATCATCTGCACAAACTCAGAATCACTCTTTTTCTTCTTCTTCTTCTTCTTTGTTTCATTTTGTTTTTTATTCTGATGAAATTTGTGTGTTACACCAAGTTCTAATGAACACTCGAATAGAAAGAGAGAAAGTCACAGTCGTGTGTGTGTGTGTGTGTGTGTGTGTGTGTGTGTGTGTCACAGTGAGGTGTGGGGGTTGCAGCAGCTGTTGACTCCACAATAGTTTGCAGTGACATGCAACATGCAGGTCAGAGTGACTTTAGAGTTTGAGTCCGAAGGCACAAAAGCCTCTTAGAGGTTCTGAATCACAAATGAGAGAAGGAAAAGAAAAACCAACGTGTGCCAGGAGCAAAAGATCACCTTCATTAAGCTGCAGCCTCACTGTGGCTCATTTCTCTTGCACAGCATCATGAGATAAAGCCACAGCCTCCGTTAATGATTCCAGTTGGAGTTAGCATGACATTTTGTGCGTGTAAATACAAAGAACCACTGAGCTGCACAAAGTCAGTCAACAACTGAAAACACTGACAGACGACCACTACGTAACAGATCAGACAGCGAGCGGCTGCAGCAGTTTGACGCAGTATTTCACAAGTTCTTATTACAGGAACATTTTTCAGCAGTGTGTGTACATGCATGTATTAATTTGGTTGGAGTGGGAGTTGAGTTGTATTCCGCTGGGTGATATTTGCTACATCCCACACTGGACCTTTAGGTCAATGTGTTTTTGTGTCAGAGTGTCTGTGTCAGTACAACTGCTATACAAACAAAGTCATTGAAATGAATGAGCAGCCTGCTTTAAGCTAACACCTGAACACAGCTAAGGGATTGCTGCCTCTTCAACCTTGTGACCATCTATTTAAAGAAATAAATTAAAGAAAGAAATAAATTTTCAAATTGTGTTTTTTTGCAGTTCAGTTGTAGGTTTAACAAACAAAAGAAAACATGTTAGTGAGCTTTAGAGATGCTGGTAGGTGGAGTATCTTTGGACAGAGCCAGGTTAGCTGTGTCCAGTCACAATGCTAAGCTAAGCAAACTTCCTGTTCAAGATTCAAGATTCAAGATCTCTTAATTGTCGTTTCACAGCCCTGTTAAATGAAATTAGAGGCAAAAACTCACAGATTAAAAACACGAAAGAATTAATTAAGTAAGAAGAGAAATAAATAAATAAGTCTGATAAGTCTAATTTGAGAATTAGTGGGATTAGTTTGATTCTAAGTTCAGTCGTCTGATGGCAGTGAGGTAGAAGCTATTTTGAAACCTCACAGTCTTGGTCTGCAGACTGCAATACCTCCTGCCAGAGGGGAGAAGAACAGACTGTGGCTGGGGTGGGTGGGGTCTTTGATGATGCCTTTAGCTTTAGACATGCATCTTCTGTGGGCCAGCTCCTGAACGGTATGAAGAGTTGCACCAATAGTCCATCCAGCCAACCTCACCACTCTCCTCTGCGCTTTTCTTTCCGCAGCGGTTTTCAAACCAGAGAGAGATGTTGCTGGTCAGAACACTCTCTGTGGTGCCCCTGTAGAAAGTGGTGAAGATTGATGGATGCTGGTGTGTCTTTTTGCCTCTCGCTGTATAATAGGAGACATGATGGTAGCAGTGGTAGTGGGTGCTGATGTGACTCCATCTTCAATTTCACCTTAATCTCCCTCTTCCTCTCTGGTTTACTCTGTTTGTGGATTACAATCATCATAACTCTGATTTAAGACATAATTTGCGATAAAGGGACATTATATATAATAGCATGGCGATAATCGCTGAACATTTTGAATGAATCATATACATTTACCTGTGTTTGAGATTTGATATTGTGCATGCATTATCTGCCACTTCTCAAATGCAACTGACCAACAAGCCACCTTACCACTAACTTTGTTTATCTTTTTGGCATTGTGTGGATTTTATACTCGTGTCTCATTATTTTATATTTTCATCTTTCCTCCTTTGTGTTGCAACACAGGAAATTTTCACTCAGCACCAATCAAGTTTTATCTAACATCATCTAACTTTCTGCTAGAAGGAGAGCTTATCTTTCCATATGTCCAACTATTCCTTTAAATTCAAACAATTCAACGTGACTTTGGTAACGTTGGTGACTGTTTATGAAAAAGACCAGGTGTGTGGTCAGTTAATGCAATCAGCTGTTGAAAGGGTTCATGCTAATCACTAATTGAAGGACAGAAGTGTCAATCATCTGCCGTGAGCTTTGAGATGACATCTGTCCCGATGCCATATTGAGCCAGAGAGAAGGGAAAATTGTCATTCGAAGCCACCTCCGCTCCAGTTATCATCCAGCCACATGACTTCTGTGTCTGAGCAGCAAATTTACTAATGGTTACTTATAGTATTTTCTTTGTTAACAAACTACACTTGCATTACAAGTGTGACAGAGACATCACACACTGCAGTATTTTCATCTCCTGCCTTCAAATGACAGCATGTGCTGTGCATTTTCTAAACTATCAATATTTAATATAATTTTTATGTAATTTTTTATATATTAATTTTATATAATTTTTGTGCAGGACACTTCGCTGGTTCTGTTGAAGCATCCCACATTTACAGCAAGAAATTACTTCAGAGTACTCCAAATAACACGACATGTTTAAGTTGTTTGTCAGCCGCACACTGAGCCTGATTTTAAGTTAAAATGACAAACCAGACTGCATCAGGTTCGCCAAAAAAAATGTCAACATAGGCATTTGTGCTTCAACTTTAACCTCAGATGAAAAAGTCAGTCAGAGAAAAATATTGAATTCAGTTATTTTATTTCTATGTTTTCATCTTACAAAAAATCCAGATATAAGTAAACAAGTTATTTCATTTGACAAAAATAAAAGCTGAAGTGAAACCTTCAGGAAGTACTACAGTTTCAGGTTTTCTTTTTTTTCCCCATCTTTTTCATATTTATAAGATTCAAGATCAGACTCAAACTTTTGTCTTCGTTTCATGTTGACATTTTTTGTATTTTTTCTCTCATTGTTAAAAATCTAAAGTGAAACCTTTAGGCAATATTTTTTTCCATTGTTTTTTTAAGAATATTTTTTGTCATCGTTAAATTTCTAAAGTGAAACCTTTAGAGAATTAAGACAATTCTGGAAAGTGGGAAACATTTTCGCTGACTGCAACTGTTGTCATGTTGCTCAGCAAAGAGGACATCTTTAAAAAGTCTCTTTTTAAGAACGCCTCTTCCTCAGCACCGCTTCTTCTCCTGCTGCGCGTGCTTCAAGATGCGACATTTGCTCTGTGGAACCACAGGACGCAGAACTCGCTTCTCCTTCCTCTCCAAACCTCATCCGCACAAAGAATGAGGGTCGATGTGTCGCTCTTGTGGCATACCTGACCTCATTCACATAAAGAATGAGAGTCATCTTGGCATGGACGGGACAAGAGGCGACGGTGTCACGGGCGGCCCCTCGGGCCGGCGCCGTGCTGCCTGGACGTGAATCCTCCTCAGGAGTATCCAGGGATGAGCAGAAACAGTGTCATCCTGTTCATCAGGATGAGTATTTCCAGATTAAGAAGCTTTACAGCATCTGAGCAAAGAGGGGAGCCGAGTCCCAGATCAACGCTCGGGCAGGCTGATCTCGGGAACCCAGTCGTTCAGACGGCGGCTCTCCTCACAGAACAGGTGCAGCTTCTCCAGAGCTGGGTCCTCCCAAGACCCCTCAGCTGGGTTCTGTATAAACAGGAAAGAGGAAAGACACTTTAGTCACATGGTTCTCTCAGAAAGCACAGAGAAACTTCTTCAATGAATGATTTGATCTCATTATAGCAGAGCTCTACATACCGTGATCAGGACGCAGTGGGTATCTTCAAGCTGCACTGCCTTGTCACCAACAATCTCAGCCAGACGCTGCATGTCGCTCACTCTGACGATGCTGATGTCGTTGTCAAAGCAGAAGGACTGGATGAGGGTGAAGTGGATCTGCAGAGCGATGTCACACTCAAACTCCTCATCCATGGCCAGGACGCAGAAAGACACACTGTCCGGATCACTGTGGAGACAAAATAAAGAAACCATAAGATTCCATCCAAAAAGTACTGATGTGGTTGATGAAAATGTAGCCAGTTGTAAATGTTCAGCTGAGAGTCTCATACTTACAGGTTCATAACTTTTGCGCACTCGTAGACACCCACGGTGAGGGAGTCGTTGTCTTTAGCCGACACCAGGACCTCCTCCAGGGCTTGGCCGGTGCACTGAGCACGCTCGGTGGGTTTCTGGATCAGAACTTCCTCAAGAGTCATGATGAAGGTGAAGATATTCCGCAAAGGGAGAGCTTCAGAGAGTTTAAGTCGAGTCGGGAGAGTAAATCCGAAAGGGAGCAGAGTGCTTTCAAATCTGCAGCCTCCGCTTTTTATACCCTGCAGCTCGTGCGGGGCAGTGAAAAGGCTGCGCCCTGATTGGCTGAAGCTGAATGGTGTATTGGTATGATAATGCTATTGTCACACTCCGGCTCGTGGCAGATTGATGGGGGTCATCGAGCTATGCACCACCTCCCCCTTCTGCGCGCAGCAGCCTGGCCTGAAACTAAAAATAGCTTCATTAAAAAAAGAAGTTTGATAACTCTGCAGCACTTTTGTGCAAATTAAAGAAAACACAGCATGTGATTGAAACTGCAGAGATGCACGCTGGACATGGATTGTACATCCATGCATTCATAAGAACGATTAAACATGCGCAGATGCTTCATGTCGTCCTTTTTGGAAACACAAAAACTATTTTCAGGCAACGTTTGGCTCCATATGTCACATTTTGTACTTTAAACCCATTAAATATGAATTGCACTGAAAGAAAACACATCACACCCTCAAAACTGTTCTTGCATTTTAGATTTTGTGTGATTATTTCAGCAGCAAACGTGGAGAAAGTGTGAGTCGACCCTCCCCCCGCTCATGCTCTCCCCAAGCAGCAGAGAGAAAGGGCAGGTGGATGATGCCATCTGTGGACTAGAGGCTGGCCATAAAACGGTCTCATTGTGCTCGCAGAAGCCCTCTATTATCACGGACCCCCATACAAATGCAAATGACCAGCGCGTGCCAGAACGCTGTGCTGTGCGTGCTGCGCAATCTGCACTGCTGGCCCATGCGAACCACGTGGCCATCAGCTGTCCAGAAAATCCTTGCTCGGTTTTTATTTATTTACTCTGGGGAGTTCAGGGGGGCACACGACCCGAATTCTATAGGAAAACTTGTGAAGTTTATTGCACTTTTTGTTTGGTGTTTGGATCCACCAAATGTCTGTGATTTCATTTAGCCTTATTTCTGACAACTTTCCGTTGATTTTTGATCACTTTTACGCACAACGAAACTTTTACGCAGAGCTCTATTTAATCTATTTCTTCCACGCAGCTCGTGCATATTTTATTTGTTGTGTAGATCTACTGAATGTCTTCGTTTGTGATTTCAAATAAACTTGTTTCTGACAGCCTTTCAATAATTTCTGATCACTTTTACGCACGAAGAAACTTTTACGCACGGCTCTGTTTCATCTTCTCCACTAATATATCAGGTTCTACCCTACAGCTCGTGCTTATTTTGGTTCTATTTTATGCACAATTATTCAAAACACATCTTGCAGCAGGTCAGGCCTGCTGCCACTACTGCGTAAATAGAAGAGGGGGGCTGGACTGGAGAGGCTGTGCAAGAGACACAGGTTGGCGGTGATTGATTCAGCGCTATTGTTCTGCGGAAGGCAGTGCGGCAGATGGAGAACTGTCGCTATGAAGGACCACCCCTCTCCCCACTCCTCTCTCCTAAACACAGGTCAACCCCGACCCCAGGGCGCGCCGTTCTTTTGTCCACAAGTCTCCACATTCGCCAGGCTGTTGTCTGAGTTTTGATTAAATTTGAATGCCAAAAGAGACAAGCTTATGGTCCAAACTTCACAGTGAAAAGTGTTATCACCAAACGATGCCAGACACATAAAGGCAGATAAAATCACTTTCAGTTTGAGCTATTAACACGCGCAAGAAAGCTGAAAGTGTGTTTTGTTAAACAACAAAACCTATCTGTACATCACTGCGGCAGCACAATGCATTTGTTTATTTGGACGGCTGCAAAACCTCATCAGCACATCAGCTGGCCGCGAGGCTTAACATTTGGGCCAAAGTTTGATTTGGATCCAGCTGACGGAGACTCAAACACTGAGCTATTTTAGGAAGGATCAGCTTGCATGGCCACAGGGCAGGCGCGTGCAAATCGATACCGACCTATTGTTGCTGAAGCACATCTGCCAGACGGAGGCCTCCCCGGCAGCGCGCGACAGGTGTTGGTGGTCAAAGCTCTTTTCTGGAGACCTGCGGCGACTTAGTAAAGCCCTAAACCTCTTTGTACGGATATAAAGTATCTAAAGGTGCAGGATAAGATGGTACTAATGATAAATATTTGGCGTCTGGTGTGTGCAACTGTGACTTGCGCTTCGGGGAAATGGGCGAATATTTGAGCAGATGCAGATAAGGTACAATATTGATTCATTTTCATTGATCATGAATGTTTTTGAGCTTTATAACAAGCAAAACTGCACACACTTGTGTGATTTAGCTAAACTCGTACTTGTTTACACTGAAGACTTAAAAAAAAAAAAATCATATTTGACAAACGGCCCTCACGCCCAGCAGGTGCTGCCTGACTTCCTTTGTCCACTCTTGCCTTCACCTTCCCCCCGGAGACAGATGGTATCTCTCGGTTGCTATGGAGAGTGATGCAGACAGAGAGAGATAAAGCATGCAGGCATCTCCAGATGCCACGCGCCTCAAGTGAGGCCCGGCTTAATGCATGCAAAGCAGCGGCGCGTGCCACTGCCTAATCTACAAAAAAAGTTCATGCAGTGAAATTGGTCACGAGTCATGAAAGTCTGTCTGACATCAAAGGCAATTAAAATGGTGACATCTTTGTATTATGACTACAATAATGCTACAAAAGAAAAGTACTACTTCAAACCTGTCAGTATATATGTACAGTATATATACTGCATCATTAGACACTGTACTTTACATATTTGCTCCCCTTTTTAAAAGCATACTGTACTGTTTTAAATCCTTTCATTAGAGCACATTAACTTGTAAAAATCACAAGAAAAGATGATAGTATGATATATAAGACTTAATATAAACAAATTTTAACCTCAGACTGGACTAAATTTGAAGTAGTCACTAAGTGCTACATCTTCTGTTTTGTATTTTCTCTTTCATTGTTTCAGTCATTGGCTTCCATTCATTTTTTGTCTGTTTTGTAAACAATCAGAAAACTCTTAAAAGATTTCTTGAATTGTGTGTTACATCATAACTTTATGCATTGCGTTATATCTTTATACATAATTACATTGCATAGTAATACAGTTGAAGTTTAAACCTAAACTTTGTCATGTCAAGTACAGACTGATTTTCTATATTACCTCATAATAGAATTAATGCCAACTTGATGTTCACTGTTACACTGTTATTATAGGTGAATCACATACAAGAGTCTGCTGACTGATTTTCACATTGTGTAGATATGATTTGAAGTCAATGGTTGTCTGGATTGGTAAGGAGAATACATTTCCAAATAAAAAAGCTCAAGTTTGAACTTAAGTTGTATTAGCATGCAGTTACAATGTATCTTTTTTGAAAAATGAATGCAGCCTCAATGGTCATTGTAATACAGTCAAGCAAGTTTCAAGATTCTATCATTCAGTATGATTGTTTTGTTGTACAGAAATTAATGGAAACCAATGACTGAATGGACTGATAGGAAAATCTGAAACAACAAAGAGGTACAAAAAAATGTTTTCACTTCTTGAAGATTATACTTAAAACTGTTCAGACTGTTCCAGGCAGCCATAGATTTCCATTAACTTTGTGTAAGTGCAGTTTGAAAATCAAACAGTAGACTCTTGACAGTTGCTTTAGGTGTGTAGTCCACCATTGTGAACATAAAATCTGCAGAGTGAAGTTAGATTATCATTGTAACACAGTTTACTCAATGTTTTCAAGTTAAACATTTTAAATTTGAAGTGCAGATTTGAAAAAGTCTGGAAATCAGACTGGATCATCTTATAACAATAAGACAAAAATGAATGCAGATGTTTAGAGTGATGGATTAAACAACTCAAACAAGTTTAAAGAGTCTAATAATACATTTTCATGTCATGTGGAAATTAATGGAAACCAATGGCTGCCTGAAATGTCGAAAAATTACATGATAAAATCTTCAACACTTTGCCAGGTTTGTAAAATGTTCAGCTGTGATGAAAAGTACTGTTGATGTAAACATGGAGAACCCCTCGCATTGTCCTCATTTGAATGGGAGTTATTGGTCTTTTCTAATTCTTCTAGAACTTTGAGGACTTCGACGACAGCAGTCTGGTCTTCCTGTGTGGTTTCATTATTTCTGTAAGCTGAAAGAATCATTTAAAGGTCAGAGAGTTTCTACATCTGATCCTTTCACCCAAAGCTGCCCCCGACTTTCTAAGACTTTTCTATAGGCACGCGTCCCTGAGGGTGGGGTTGGGGCTGTAGGCCTGTTGTAGCCATTGTGCCTGGACAGCCAATCAAGGAGTGAGCGTGTGCCGGGTCTGCAGTATAAATGCTGGCAGATTCTTGGAGGCAGCACAAACACTCTTCTCTGGACTTTCTGACCACATCAGCTGAACTGTAAGCTAAAGCATTACCATGCAGTCTCCTGGAAAATCTCTGAAAGAAGCTCTGCTCTGTGCTCAGACCGAAGATCGACTCACTGTTGGAGTCTATGAGAGTGCTAAGATCATGACTGAGTAAGTAAACTAAACATGACTTAGCATATTTTCTGGAAAACCAACATGATCAATATTGATCTGCAGCAGCTAACAGGAGATTACTTTTCTTTGTCCACAGTGATCCAGACAGTGTGTCTTTCTGCGTCCTGGCCATGGATGAGGAGTTTGAGTGTGACATCGCTCTGCAGATCCACTTCACCCTCATCCAGTCCTTCTGCTTTGACAACGACATCAGCATTGTCAGAGTGAGTGACATGCAGCGTCTGGCTGAGATTGTTGGTGACAAGGCAGAGCAGCTTGAAGATGCCCACTGCGTCCTGATCACGGTATGTAGAGCTCTGCTATAATGAGATCAAATCATTCATTGAAGAAGTTTCTATGTGCTTTCTGAGAGAACAATGTGACTAAAGTGTCTTTCCTCTTTGGTGTTTATACAGAACCCAGCTGAGGGGTCTTGGGAGGACCCAGCTCTGGAGAAGCTGCACCTGTTCTGTGAGGAGAGCCGCCGTCTGAACGACTGGGTTCCCGAGATCAGCCTGCCCGAGCGCTGATCTGGGACTCGGCTCCCCTCTTTGCTCAGATGCTGTAAAGCTTCTTAATCTGGAAATACTCATCCTGATGAACAGGATGACACTGTTTCTGCTCATCCCTGGATACTCCTGAGGAGGATTCACGTCCAGGCAGCACGGCGCCGGCCCGAGGGGCCGCCCGTGACACCGTCGCCTCTTGTCCCGTCCATGCCAAGATGACTCTCATTCTTTATGTGAATGAGGTCAGGTATGCCACAAGAGCGACACATCGACCCTCATTCTTTGTGCGGATGAGGTTTGGAGAGGAAGGAGAAGCGAGTTCTGCGTCCTGTGGTTCCACAGAGCAAATGTCGCATCTTGAAGCACGCGCAGCAGGAGAAGAAGCGGTGCTGAGGAAGAGGCGTTCTTAAAAAGAGACTTTTTAAAGATGTCCTCTTTGCTGAGCAACATGACAACAGTTGCAGTCAGCGAAAATGTTTCCCACTTTCCAGAATTGTCTTAATTCTCTAAAGGTTTCACTTTAGAAATTTAATGATGACAAAAAATATTCTTAAAAAAAATATTGGAAAAAAAAATATTGTCTAAAGGTTTCACTTTAGATTTTTAACAATGAGAGAAAAAATATCCTTAAACATAAAAAAACATTGATGTCTTTTCTCTAAAGGTTTCACTTTAGAAAATGGCTAAATTAATTTAATGTTAAAAAATATGAGAATTTGTAAGAATATCTTATAAACATGTCATTATATACTGAAGACAAATGTTACAAAACTGAAAATATTTGACTTGATGTTGTGATAATGTTGCAACAGTGTTGGAAACTAAATAACTTATATGATCCTCACAGTTTCACATGAGAAATTGTAAGTGGAAAAATTTAATAAAACTCAAAAAGAAAATTACTTTTCTGGCCTTGCTGTGTTTTCACTTTCTCTTACTAAGCTGCTTTTATGGTTGTGTGTGTATTGTGCGTGTTTGTGTGGTGGAGGAGGTGGGGGGTCAGAGAGGAGGGAGGGGAAGGGGGGTGGTCTTGAAACCAACAAAAGTTTAAAACTCAGCAGATTTGCATGGAAGGCGCTAAGGCCTGTCATCTGCTCTCCGCGGTCCCTCCTCCAGCAGGACTCATCTGCATGTGTATAGCGCAGCGCACAATAGCGGAGCTCCGGGCCTGTCAGCTCCAGCGGTCCGCACAGAGCGTCTATTGTCTGGCCTGCAGATGTCTCCACAGCCACGCCGCGCCATCTGCCGCTTCCTGCAGGTGGGGGTCGGGCAGGGGCAGGGCTTGGGAGGAGCTAAGGGGTTAGTGAGTTTTCCAGTGCCAGAGGGGGCAGCCGGGTTTGGTCTGGCCGGTTTGGGCCGGTTGTGGAGACGGAGAAAGGGGTCCTGAGTATCATCTGGTGTCCTGCCAGCTGCTGCTGTCGAGACTATTGTTTACTCGCACGCCCTTAGTGAAACTTTGGTAAACAGGTCACAAAGACACGAGATCAGCTCTGTTTGGGTGCAGCAGCAGCCACCTGCTCTACCTCCACAATGACATCTGCGTGACGCGCCAGGGCTTTCTTTAAAGAGACAGAGGTGTTTGAGTGTTGATACTAAACCTCCTCTGAACACTCTGAACAATCCAAGAACCAAAATCAGCTGCACAAATAAACTTTGCATCAGAGTTTTATTGGATCGGACATGACATTTATTGGACATGGAGATGTTTGGTTTCATTGTAAACTAGTTATTTGGAAACTTTGAAACAGCATGTTTAACTATTTTATAAATGCAAGATCTCTTTATTGTCATTTCACAGTACACTGGAGACCGAAATTACAAGCAAGAACTCACAGATTAAAAACACCACAGAATCAATTCTAAGTATAAATAAGAAGAGAAATAAATAAATATGTCTGATAAGTCTGATTTGAGAATTAGTGGGATTAGTTTGAGTTTGAGTTCAGTCGTCTGATGGCAGTGGGGTGGATGATGGTAGTGCTATTTTGAAACCTCACAGTCTTGGTCCTCAGACTGCGGTATCTAAGCTGATAACCACAGGAGGAGCAAGAAGTTACACAAAATGCTCCTGTTCTGCTGTACATGGGGGCAGCAGGGACTTGGCTTACTTCAAGTCCAGCATGGACCCAAGTATGAAGAGTGGACTACTAGCTGGAGAGCTGCCAGTTCACCTCCTGGGTACTGCCAAGGTGCCTTTGAGCAAGCTACAGAGCCCCTAACTGTTCCATGCATGCTTGCCCATCACTCCACATCAGAATCAGTAATTATATATATATATATATATATATATACCCACACACACACACACACACTTCACTGAGTGATTTTTTTTCCCCAAATTTCCCCATCAAGGAATCAATAAAGAAAAAAAATGTCTATATCTGTGTACTTGTATACACCTCCAGACTTCTAGAAATCCATTATCTGTGACAGCTTATCCTCATCAGGGTCCCGGTGGAGACCTATCCCAGCTGACTTTGGGCAAGAGGTGGGGTACCCCCCTGGTGTCAGTCACCAGCTTATCACAGGGCACATAGAGACAAACAACCATTCACACTCACATTCACATCTAGGGGCAATTTAGTCACCAATTAACCTGTTAAGTGCATGTCTTTGGACTGTGGGAGGAAGCAGGAGTACCTGGAGAGAACCCACACAGACACGGGGAGAACATGCAAACTCCTCACAGAAAGGCCCCAGCCGAGGTTCAAACCAGGAACTTTCTTGTGATAGTGCTAACCACTGCACCACCATGACACCCCACTCTCGATAGCTTTCAAATTAAATCATCTGTTTAATTTTTTGTTTCATGTCTTCAGGCACTTTTACATTCACCTCAGGCTATCCTGAAACAAAATAAAACAAATGTATCAAAATCTACAAACTGTGAAAAGTAACTTTCAAATAAACAATACAGAACATAAATAATAATAATAATAAAAAAACATTACCACTACTATGTTTGTGTTTGTATAAAAGATGTCTGTAGAAAAACTCTCTACCAGTCTGTTATGAAACCACACACAATTTGGAGGTGTGTCTGAGGCCCCTGTAGGCCCGGAGCCCCTCCCTCTTGGGGTCCCTGACCATCCCTCGGACCACAGGGAGGCTGTCGCAGCCCCTCCTCTTCCGGGCTCGGTGCAGCAGGATTCGATGAACACCGGTGACGGGGCTGCGGCTGTCTTTGAGATGATTGTTCCGTAGGTGCTCCGTGGTGAAGCCCAGCTCTTCCAGTGAGCTCCTGACCTCCTCCTCTTCCTCCTCATCCAGGCCCTCCGAGTCCAGCAGGCTGCCCACAGGACTCGCTGGTTCAGAAGGAAACAACAACCAAGGGAATTCCACGGGTAAGAGCCAATCACAGCCCAGCATCTGATCTATGGCGTAACGCTCGATGGGGACCGGCTTCAAGATGCCCTTGATGAGTCTCTGGCAGGGGCCAGGTACCCACGGAGGGACAGTGAAGGCGCCCTCGATGATGCTGCGCCGCAGCTTCCCCATGGTGTCAGCGCGGAATGGCATAGTGCCGGTCACCATGAAGAAAAGCAGGACCCCCATGGCCCACACATCCACGGGGGGACCAAGGTAGCACTCATCTTTGAAGAGCTCTGGGGCGGCATAGGGTGGCGAGCCACAGAAGGTGTCGAGAGCGTCACTGCGGTTTGAAACCCGCGTGCTGAATCCAAAGTCTGCCACCTTCAGGCAGCCGCTACTGGTGAACAGAACATTCTCCGCCTTCAGGTCCCGGTGGATGACGTTCATGTTGTGCTGTGCACCAAAACATAGAAGCTGGTTACAGATTGCTTAATTAATCAAACCAAACTGAGATAACATATTTTTTTTGTTCTAAACCTGACTGGATGATGGGAAAAACAATGTTTCTATGTTACTCACCATATATTTGATGGCAGAAAGGACCTGAGCGAAGGTGATCTTGCTGGCGCTGTCAGATAATTTTCCTTCGCTGCAGATGCAGTCGTGGAGGTCTCCTCCTCCTGCGTACTCCAGCACCAGGTAGAGACGGCTCGGCGTCTCCACCACCTCGTACAGTTGGACCACGTTGGGGTGCTGGAGGGCCTCCATGCTGTGGATCTCCCTGGACAGCAAACGATGGGCCTGAGAGTCCAACCTGGTCTTATCCAGGATCTTCAGAGCCACTTTGTCTATGAGGAGAACAAATGAGTGGGGTCAGGTCCAGTCACAAGAACACAGGCACAGGCTGGGTTTGGATCTTAGTCATCTTTTTATTTTTTCCTGATGTTGTTTAAGAACGGACTGCGAGTGTTCTGACTCTGTAATTTTGTAGATAAAGTGAGGAGGCTGAACAGTGAAGGCACACGTATAAGTGAAAGGATAGCAGGCAAAGGAAATGGGACTCCAACAGAGGTCATGTGGGGACAGACTGACAGTAGGGGGTGCTCTGCTGACTTTCCTTCCACAGTCAGACAGCATGGCGACCTACCTTTAGTCAGAGCATGGAAAGCCAGTTTGACCCTGGAGAAGGTCCCGCAGCCAATCTCCCCGCGGACCTTGTAGAAGCCCACCCTGCGGCCTATGATCAGCTCCTTGATGGTGGTTTCGTCCTTGCACATGTCGGTGGTGAGCTTCTCCAGGGGGGTGAGGCGGGGTGTGACGTCGTCGACCTCCTCTTCCTCTGGGCCGACATCAGAGCTGTCTGTCAGGCTGTAGATACTGTGGCGGAGCTTGGGGCTCCGCACTTGGTAGTGGCCTCCAGGCATTTCTGCAGCAGACTGAAGATAAGATTGTCTTCAAATGCATGAAAATGACATCAAGTCTCTGCCAGCTCGTGGTTTGGACGTTAGAGGAGGTACTCAAACACAGATAAACAGTGAATGCTCAGGTAAGAATGATTTTAAAAGCATGCAGAAAGGGTTAACACGAGATCAGCTGCATTAGTCACTGTCTAAAGCAGCTGCAGAATGAGCCCAAGTCTTAATGAGGAAGGAATCACGTTTCCACATTAACCACGACACTTAATTTCCACAATATTGCCTTAAATATTCCCTACAGGTAAAATATCTACACTTATCTACATTCCAGTGCTTCACTCTAACCATCAGTTTATATTTTAAGATTATGTTATTATATCTAATTCAAATTCTTACATGTTATACATGTATTCCTGTGACTAGAAACAAACTTGTATACTTTTAAATGGATGCAATGAGACAGATCTAGATTATAGAGAGAGCACAGAAAATAAGATGTCTTACCAAGATTTCAAAATGCTGCTCAGCATCAACAAAAAGCTGTAGAATCCATTTCAAGCAGCGATACAAAACATGTTGTTCTTTTGGCCCAGTACGAACCAGAAAATGAATTGTCTTCACTTACACGCCGAGGTCTGACACAGTTTGTGCCAAAATCAATGCGGAACGTCCCAGAGAGCAGAACGGTGCCGTCATAGCCTCCTCCTCTGTCCTCTCTAACAGAACACTGTACACTGATGACCAAGAACACACGACAGGAAGGAGGGGAGGGAGGGAGGGGGGGCATGTGTTTGAGATATCTCCTCTTCACTGAGGATTAAGGTGGTGTCATGAACTCTAATCCTGTTTTAATTTAGGTCTGTCCCAATCTCTTCAAACCACAAACATCAGTTCAGGGAACCAAAAAACGAGGTCAGAAGGCTGCAACGGACGACGTGTGTGCACATGTTTCTACCTGCAGCATATATGAGCAGGATGCTTTGGTCAGCAGGTTGAGTGGAGAACTCTGTGGCTGTGTTACCAAGCTAAGGTTGATCTCCTGGCTTTTGTGAAGATGAAACGTTATGCAATGCTTTTACCCAATGTTCCCATAGAGATTAGCTCTCTGTCCCATTTAGACGCTAGCTGAGCCGCACAGATAAAGAGATTAGAAAGCATGAGGTCGACACTTGAGCGGGCGGAGCGTCTTCATTCAGGTGTGTTGTCCCTGTGAGGAGCAGTGGAGGGTGCATAATCACGGATCTCAGTGTGGAACTGCTCATTACCATGAATATTCTCTCTGAATTCTTCACTTTCATGGTAAAAATAGATCAATATAAGAAAATGGGTTCTTCATGAATTCTTCACGCAGACATAAATGTTTTAGGCTGCTGAGAAAAGCTGATCTTTGTAGAGTTTTGCTTTCCTAAACATGAATGATGCGAAATTACGGCAACCTCTCCAAAATGTTAAGATAGTAGGACACTTTAAAGTCAAGGAATCTGGAAAAAAGGTGTAATTACTTCAGTTATTTATTCTTTCTTTGAATGAAAGGATATAAACGGTTTAAGTCCCTGAATGGGACTGGCCATCCAGCTTACTGATTCACTTCAAAGTACACCTACACTTGCCTACCTCGCTCCCATGCAGGCGTCTGATTGGATTAAAGCCTTATACAGGAATATGGCCTGTGTTTACATGTGCTCTCTGCACGCTGGTCACCTGCAAGCAACGTGGTGAAACTGCAAATCTAGTCATGACAGTGCACAAGATGGTTAAATGGCCAAATACAATCTGTAACTCAGCAGCTCTAAGAAATTGGATTTTGTTTGAAGTGAAAGTGAACTATAAATCTGGAACTTTCTAAACACTTTAGTCACTTCTGCCTCCTGGGCAGTCGAACTTGGTGCCCCTGCAGAGCTGACGGGTCAACAGCTTGTTGGCCTCTAAATAAACTAGAATTTTCTCCTCTTCAGACGGCTGTCGTTGACGCTGCAGGGGTGCTGGTTCTCTTCCAGATCTCTGATTCTCTGACGCAGAGATGAAATCTCCTTGTTCTTCTCCTCCTGGAGGAACTGCAGCTTCTGAGGACGCATGACGTACAAGAATTAATGAGTTAAGACACACACAAACAAGAGACATGCAACACATTTATCAGATCAGAACAGCAGAGCTGAATCTTGTGAATAGCTGCAGCAGGTAAATTATAGTCTGTGTGCACCAGTCTATTCAGTGATTACTTATTAAATTCCAACTATGGCTGGAGCGTTTATGGTTTGTGCAATGATCATCATGAATCATTTAGTATCTGAAATGTCATGAAATGATGAAAAATGCACCCAGATTCCAAGGTCTTCACATTTCTATTCAATTCACATGATATAAAACAGAGAAGCAACTTCTCACATTTCAGAAGCTGAAGCCAGAAAATGTTCAACATTTTGTGTGATAAATAAACCAATGATCAATCGGCAGAATGAGAACTTGGGATGAAAACAGCAGTCTTAGGCTAACAACCAAACACACACATCTGTGTTCAGACAGAGAGTAAAGGGAGTGTATGCAAAAGAGCTGAAAATGCATCAACTTCACTCAAATCTTTGCTCTGTCCCTTGGTCTCATGTGAAGAGACAGGAAGTAACTAAGTGAATAAAGTGGAGTTTTGTGTGCTGCTAGCTACATCTCATGTCTGTACAGTCAGAAAACACTGCAGTGGTCAAATTCTTTAAAGTAATGTAAAGTTAACATTAAACCTAGAGGCTCATTGAGGTCACTTCCTTTTCTCATGCCAGTGTCTTTCCTGCATGCTGGGAAGTAATGCGGTCTTACTTAGAGCGAGAGGACTAACAGGATGAGACACTGGGTCAGATCTCAGTTTGCTCTGCTCTCAGCTGACGTTTGCAAGTCAAAGACACAAAGTGACTGATGTGAATGAGCCCGTGTGGGCTGCTCACCCTCTTGAAGACACTCTGTGGAAGAAGGTTGGAGCTGTGCTGTTGTTGCTGCTGCTGCTGCTGCTGCTGTTGGCTCCACTGAGCTGTACTCTGAACTCTGGCTAACTTTGCACCAAACTGCCAAAACATACAGAGCAAAACACAGACAGGCTTAAAGAGAAGCACTGTCTGACTGGAATTCTTCACTAGTTTAACCCTGCACACTCTGTTGTGTAGTTTAATTCAAGTGTAGCTTTTAATTCACCTCCATCTGTAACTTGAGGATCTCGCTCTGCCTCTCTCTCTCCTGGCCCCTCAGTCTCTTCTTCATCTCCTCCAGATCCAGATTCTTTTCCTCTAGCAGCTTCTTTACTTCCGCATCTTTAGCTTCCACTGTTAGGAAATAAAACCAACAGCCAAATACAGATTCATCTTTGACATGTCTGTTTTCCTCTGATGCTGTGGGCTGATACAAAGTCTGTCACTTTGATGATGTTTCACACTTTTGCCCATGTTGCCACCACAACTGCATACATTTCAGGACATTTCAGACTTTTTGTTCTTTAGGGCAATAAGGAGGTTATTTGTATACATGCATAATGTTTTTTCTATCTTATAACATCAAGTCACTATTAAAGAGTACGGACTGATTTTCGAGGTCTTACACTGTTTGAAACTCTGCCTGTGAGCGTCCTCCACCTCGCTCCTGCACTGCTGCCTCACAGTCTCTAGCTCCCTCTTGTGTCTCTCTGCTTCACTTCTCATTTCACTGACCAGCTGGTGAACCTCAGCCTTGCTGTCCTGACCACAACACACACACACACACACACACACACACCACATCAGTGACGCTAGAGTGGAAATAACAAACATTTGTAATTGCTACTTAGTTTTTAGGTTTTGAAAGGCAGGAACAAGCGTAACGGTTTCCTCCAATGGCTTGTGCTACGCCCCAGTTATTGGTAAGAAGGGAGAAAATCAACTGATCATTACAAGGTCAAAATGAACTGTAACTCAGTAGCTGCTGGAGTCCTTCAAACAGACAGAACAAACCAGACATTTATAGTAGTCTTATAAATGTCACATTACGATGCCATCTGTCCTCAGAATTGGAGAATTACACATGATTTCTGTACTGCACTAACCTTAAAAATTATGAACTGAGTCTAAGATGACCCTCTATATACAATTCACAAAAATCAATGACAAAGAAGGCAAACGCTTTCAGACGGAAAGACTTTTTATCACAAAAAGATGAATTGCTGTCTGAGGAGCACTGTCCTTGGCTACTTCAGCTGTATTGTTGATTACTTGAACCATGTTTCTGTATTAACAATAAAAAAATAATCTGGTTTCCTCCTTGGCCAACGACTGCTACTGAATCCACTTTTGTTGTCCTTGTCCTGTCCACAAAGGCTGATATTACTGTGCGTGCATAATTGAAGGCACCCCAACAGAACTCATCAACATTTTGAAAAGCCTCTCTCGTCTGGAGTGCATCAGGACAGTAACAGGATGTTTGCAGAGATCATGATGAGTAAACTAAACAGAAACTGTAACTGTAACCTCGTGTGCAGCCTAAAATAGATGTCTGTATATCACTTTCACAACATACAGAGAACATTACTTTGTGTACAGAGCAGTTTTTTAATCAAACGTCTTGATTCACAGATGTATTAAATTCTAAATTCTGCCTCACTTCTTACCTCTGCTATTGTCTCATTCTGTTGTTTCTGGTCAGCCATGTTCTTCTTCAGTCTCTCATTCTCCACTACAACATGAACATCATGTCAGACAAAGAACTTCATTGTTTATTTCACTATATGTAAATTACTATGACAGTTGTGCTGTTTATAAGTAAGTATATTAAGTATAATACTAGATGGATATCAGACAGAAAAAACAACAATGCTATTAAACTACAACTGTTAAACTGTTTGTTCTTCACCCTCCATTCTTGAGTATTTTAAATGAACTATGCACAAAAAGTAAGGACATTTCTGTCTGGTAGATTATTTCTTTGTTGTAACAGTGCTTTTTAAATAAATCTTATACCACTGGAAAGCAGCCAGCTGTCAGCCATATCATCCTGCAAATCTGTAGAACGCTGCCTAAGTGCTGACAGGATGAGGAAACAGTCTCCTTGGGGTGCCGTCTTTTTGGGACACCCACTGTCTCTGACATCCCCGTTACATGGAACTTGGCCTTCAGTCTGCAGATGGTGCTAGGGCTCACTCCAAGCAATGCTGCAACTTGGTTTTGCAGAACACCAGCTTGAAGTCGTCCTATCGCATGGGCCCTGTCCAGATCTGTCAAACGTCTTAGAGCAGACACCAACTGACCAGTGTAGGAGGGCTCATGCTCACTGGTGCCCTCACCTTTTGGTACCAGAAGCTCAAAACAAGAGTCAATAGCAACAGAAAAAAAGCTGTTTTGCATTGGCAGAGAAGATTTGGCAAATTTTTCATGGGCGCAACCCACATACTCATGCTCATTCCACAGATGCATGTTCCTTACAATTGTGGCACCACTCACAAGGGAAATAAACAGACTTTCCAGTGGTGGAAGATTTATTGCCAAGAAGCATTGTTACAAGAAAGAAATAATTCACCAGACACAAATTTGCGTAGATTATATTTACATTGTGTTATATCATTGAAAAACAAGCGTCCAGTGGATTATTAGAGTTACCTCTGAGGCTGAACTGCTCCTGCAGAGTCTGCTGTAGTTTGTTCACGGTGACAAAAAGGCAGTCTCTCTCTGCAACATGAGGATCAACAGAATTAACACGTTGTTTTACTGTTTTTCAGAACAATCTACATGAACGTTTTCAGAATAAAACTATTCAACAAAGGACATTACGCTTATACAACCACTGTAATTTATTTGACTGGATTTTCTGTGGTTATAAACGTACCTGACACAATAAATTAGAAATTAGATTAGATTCTTAAATATATGTGTTCACTTTGAACAAACTTAGGATTTCATTTTCTGAACTGAAAAGTGGAGGCAGCTGATCAGGACGGCTGTCATTTGGCCAAAGCACCAGCAGAGGGAGACAAACAACAAATCAAAGCACCACAAGGACGTTTGAAATCACCGCAGCGGGACAAGTCAAATAAAAGCTCCCGTTTTTAAGTGAAACAACAGAAACTCACCTTCAGTAAGACTGTCCTCCTTGTTCTGATGGAACTTAACGAGTCTGTTAGCATCCTCCAGCATGATCTCCAACATGCTATTTTTGCCAGTAACCTCTGTCATTGTCTGTTTGATCAAAGTAAAGACAAGTGGAAGTATTCACACCACTTTTAATGTACAGGATAATATTCGACTCTATCTACTAATGAAGTACTAGACAAATACCGTACAATGCAAGTGACGTATTAACTAATTCATTGAAATGGTCAGATTATGACTAGCTACCACCCCCAATCAACCCTATCTTTTTCTGTGTGATGAACTGTGTTACTCTAACTCATCATACCTTTCACTCTTTCGTCTAACTTTAGTAAACACTGAAAAACAAATCAAATTTAGATGAAATAATTAGCCATCAGTGAGTTGGCTAATGTTAGCTTACCTGTTCTAGTTGAGTAAACCTTTCCATAAACGTGTCGAGGTTAACACAGTTTAACTTAATCATTTTAATCATCTAAGGAAGAGGAGAGCACCGTGGAAAAATGATAATATTGTATTAATAAAGCTACATAAATAAATTTAAAAAATCTTTATCTTCTAGCTATGATGTTATGCTGCTAAAGCTAGCTAGCTTACACCTGCACGAGCTAGTTAAACGTCTGTGCTCATGCCATATAGTGTCTCGTGCACAGAGGTTTTAAATATTTGACATTTACTACACATTGAATAAGTATGTCATGTTTCTTATTTTTCAGGTACTTTATATGCTTTTGTTGCTTTTAACACACAACAGTCAACACTATATATTTATGTCAGGTACGTACGTATATAAATTTGTATCCTGTGAGGAGCTGTTTCACTGAATTCATACATATTCACTTTTAACAAAATGAAATTTTATTTCAGGGCATTTAACTTTTTACCTAACTTAGTATTTTTCACAATGCTGCTACTTTTACTTTGAAAAAGCGCTGCTATCCAGCACTGAATAATAATATTCCTCTTGGTAAACAGAAATTGGAGTTATCTGTGCAGTGTTTGCAATGTTGTGGAGACCCAAAATTAACTGAGAAGACAGACAAAGACCAAAGTATGATTTTTTTTATTTATTATTATTTGTAACACTTTTGAACAGTTAAAATGCAATAACTGTACAAATTCAACACTGACGGCCATGTACACCCAAATTTCAATTTCAATTCAACGCACAGTTAACCAGACACCAAAAAACCCCCAAACCTTTATAGTCCATGCGCTCAAAAACAAATACTGACTGAGCATCATGACAACAAACTGAATTATTTTGTCTGTCAGCTCAGAAAACATTTCACAGTTTCAAACATGAATTAAGAAAGTGAGACAAGCATCTAATATTTTATGCACCAGTTGATCCTTTTACATACAACTCATGCTTTATTTGACTTTTTGAACTGAACATGATATATAAACCCCATAAGTATTTTTTAAAAAAAAGAAAAGAAAAAGCAATTGGTTATAATTTTCATTGTGGAAATATTGATCTTAAAGCCTGAAAAGGAATGCAAACATTATGGAAAGCATTAAAATTGTTGGATTCATAAAGAGAGGGCAAGTATGTTTAACATATATTTTTGAAATGGCATATTAATTATACATATGACCTGAATTTATGAAAACGTTTTTGATATGTACAAAATGTTAGGAATAAAGTATGTGTAGAAGTACAATTGAATGTGTCATTGGTAACACCTGTGTTTACCTGACAATTTCATGTTCACATGGCTGAAACATGTTGGACGGAAACATAACTCCAAACAAATGATAGTTTGATATGCAAATAGCAACTGTTTCCGAAAGCATATTCCAAAACAGTTTCATATTTTGTGTGCTAGGGTTCTGTGTCTATCTGTGACTTCTTCTGTCTTTGAGTGGCCAAAAAATGACCAATACAGCTTTAGCAAGGATAGTTTGAGTTCTGTTTTAGTTTGAGTTCTGTTTTGGAGTTTGAGGCAACTTCCCTTCCCAGCTTGTGTTATTTCCCTTTGAATGGTTCCTTTTCCACAACTGCAGTAAAACACATTCTTATGTGCTCTTCTTCCCTCATGACAAACCGACCATATCAACTGAACAGTGTACAGGCCCCCCAACTATTTTAGGATAGCTGACATTCAACACTAAACCTTGCTACCCTCAATAGTCAATATCCAAGACTGTTCCCGACCTTATCTCTGCCTTTGATTTAATAGTCTTAACTTTGCGCAGTTCATTGCTGATCTATGGTGTGATGCTTCCCAAAAGGTCAGGTGTCAAGTAGCTGCCTGGTGTCGGCATAGTCTTTGGAATTATCAGCTGGGGGGCAGGTGTCGAGTTCTGTGTCAATAAGAGGCTGTTCTGCCTGTCAACACCCTCTACCATGGTGTAGACAGGAGCCGGGGGAAGAGAGGACACAGGGATGGTATCTGATTCGTGGTAAGGCGATGGAGGTGGTGAAGAACTCAAGTCTCTTCCTGTCTGGCGGGGTT
Organism: Protonibea diacanthus; assembly: GCA_028641955.1. Lineage (NCBI taxonomy): Eukaryota > Metazoa > Chordata > Actinopteri > Sciaenidae > Protonibea > Protonibea diacanthus. The sequence goes on from CM053991.1 coordinate 18,849,673, forward strand.
CATTCATTTCTCCTGTAGGTAATCTTGGGCTCATTTTTTCTGCGTTGAGCTCTGAGGTGTAACCCCCATGATCTGGACTCACCACCAGGAGCTGGAACTCTTTCCTTTCTTTCTCCTTCTCTGCCATGATGTCTTTCTCTGTGTCTTTGCTTGTGGTTTTCCCCACCTCAGTTTGTTCTTCAGGTGACAGCAGCACCTTGCCAGATGTCCTCACCTCACTCACCTGGGTGTACAACGCCACCTCATTGGTGGGGTTCTGGCCTGGGAGGCTTGACTCACAGGCTGTTGGGCATGATGCTTCCTCACTGAGGGTTTGAGTTGGGATGAGAGGATGGAAAGGTGATGCTTCCGGGTCGCTGGGGAGATCTGGGTCGCAGCAGCTGGCCCGGCCTGAGTCGTTGTCTCGGAAGCCGATGGAGAGGGGAGTGCAGTTGGAGGAGAGGGAGCGATGCATGAGACAGTCCGTGTCCAGGTCTATTGTTTTGCTTTGCTCCTCAATGTCCAGATCAATGAATTCCACCCAGGGGTCATTGTTGTACAGCTCCGGCCTCAGATCATGTGGCCCACCCAGTATAGATGTCAACTCTCTCATCTTCCCTGTCTGTGAGGCAAAGGAAACAGAGTTGATCCGTCAAGCACCAGGCTCAGACTAGGCTCAAATATTTATTAAGATTGTTTCTGCATTTTCTATTTCTTGCCTCAAATGTTTTCAGAAACATATTTTAGTCTACTGTAATATGAGGACATTTGTGTCTAGGCAAACGCAGCCCAACAGTACATTTCCCACCCAGGGCCATGGTCTCAAACCAAGATGACAACAGCCATAATGCCAAACTCAAGGCTTCAGAATGAATGGGTGACATCGGGTTGGTTTTGATACCTTCAAGCGGCCATATTCAGCTGATGGCTGTTTCAAAGATAATTCCAATTCCATTACGACTTTATTTTCCTAGCTTTGTCCATAAATTCTATTATTTATTGTTCTCATCGAGGACTGGGAATGCAATGACATTGCTACTGCGCTAACCGTAGTTGTGAGTACATCATTTTCACTGTGCAGTGAAGGATTATATTTTACATTTTTAATGAGTATGCTTGTTTTTCTCCAAATAAAGCGGAATACCTTGAGCAGTTCAGGATCAATTCCTCTTATTTTAGGTCCAGGAACAGGAGGCAAAAGAATAACCATCAACCTTAGAGAGAAAAAAAAGGAAAAATGTTATATGTAAAATAAACTGACTTTAGGCCTCAGTATAAACATTGAGCAAATACACATGATGTGAACACAGAGAGACTGAGGGACTCCAAGGTTAAGTAGCCCACATAGTGTGCTGATCACTGAGCTGCATGTGCTTTCTCATTTCTCTAAGCTTTTCAAAATCTCTCAGTCATGCACAAAAGTCCAGATGGATGTATAATACTTACTTTTCCTGCTGTGATATGATGACTAACATCAGGATGGCCACTAAACACAAGGCACCAAAGATGAGCCAGGCCACGACAGGGAATCTAGACACTAGAAGAGGGAATGCACACAAAGCTAGAGGAACTTAATATATTACATCAAGAAAATCAAGACAAAAATGAGTTTAGCATGATAACATGGTAGTTTAGCAAGCTATTATGCATGCTAACATGCTAAACTGATATGAACATGCTAAAACTTTTGAGACGAGTCCATTAGTGCAGTCAGTAGGTTTCATGGCTGCCATCTGTGTTTGTGTAAAGAAATGGAGGTGCGCCCTGTAAAATGGATCAGCTACTTTTACTGTTTCCTGGAGGGAACCTTTCTTTCTTTGCAGTAGCAAGACAGAGGAGTCTTTAAGCATTATGGACAAGTCTTCAAAAAACGTATGAAGATATTGAGATATAAGTGTTTACCTTTGGATGGGATGTGGACGAACACAGAGTCACCAAACTCTCCAAACTCTTTCCTACCAAACATTTTGCACCGGACCCGAACCTCATGGTTGGTGTTAGTTTGAAGTCCATAAATGGAGCGATGGGTGCTTTGCACAAGGTCGACCTGTGGTGAAAATTCAAAGTTCAACCACCAAAAGCAGTGCTATAACATCACAATCCTCTCCTGTAAGAAACACTGATGTTTCCTTTGACAATAATAAAATGTTTACTATAAATAATAATAATTCAGTCATGGTATATTACAATTTTGGACTGGACTGATGCACATAAAAGTTTCAGCACGATCCTATAATTCAGTTTAATGGTTGTAATTTTGCAGATTAAAATATAACTTAGTAGACACCCACCACTTCCCACAGGTCAGAGCTGACGTCACGGTACTGGATCTCATACTGCAGCTTCATCCACCCTGATTCCACATCTGCAGACTGAGGCGGCTTCCAGCTCAGCATGATGTCATAGTAAGTGCCTGTCAAACTCACATTCAGCAGCGTCCAGTTTAGGTTGTAAGGAGGATCTGGTTGCACTGCACACAGAACAGAAAGAAACTTATAGATATTTTATTATCAGCAACTGGACAATAATCTCAGTGTTTAAAGGAAGTGTCTTATCACAGTTTACTTGACTAGATTCATGGATTCATTCTGTAATATATGGATGGTGATGTTAGTCCTCCACTGGACTAAATTAATTTATTTGTTAAGGAAAAACAGGTCCACACTAATCCTTGTTTCAAGATAATATGAACAAAAGTAAGTGCACATCCAAACATTACATCCATATGTAATTTCTGAACATGTCATTCTAAAACAAACCACTGCTTTGGGAAGGTTTTCACTGAACCTGGCTGCAGATTTTGCTCCCACTCAGTCTGGTTCATAGTCAGTACTCTAGTTCATTCATTGTCATGAAAGAGGAAATCGTCTTTCCCAAACCAAAAACAAAATACACTATTGTCTAAAATATCATTCCCCTAACTAAAACAAAGGGGCCCTAACCATGAAAATCAGCCCCAGACTAAAAAGACAGTATACAGTATATGGGCAGGGTGGCAAATAACGTGTATTTATATTTTCTATTTTATTTTGATTTAGGCTCTACAAGAAAAAAACTTTATTTTGGTTGTTTTTTGTCACAGATACGGCAAACTACTGGCATATAGGCTGTCTCATCACAGAAACAAAACTATGAGTGATAAAACTAGTATTACTAGAGAAAGTCATTATGAATGACTAGCAAAGTATTAGACGAAAACAAACTTTAAATCTGATTACCAAAGTCAGTACGATTTATCCTCTAGGAACCTTGAATGTCTGTCACAAATTTCATAGCAATCCCTCCAATAGTTGTTGAGATATTCTACACAAAATCACAAACATCACTCTTATTGTGGCTACTACCATGGTTCAGAAGTATTTTTAACAACTACAGCTACCGTGAGACTTTGACAAGACTCACGGGGTATGTTGTAGCTGTCCATTTATCTTGGTGTGTTGAATATGGACAACACACTTTTGTTTAGGCTTTTCAGAGAGACTGATGATAGTGGAACCACAGCTAACCTTGAAATTGGGAAAGAACATTGCTAATTCCTTTTCCCAGCAAAGAAGGCAGGATTTGTTTGCAACCTGAGAGGTGCAGTTCAGACTAAATATCCCCCAAAGTGCACAGTGATGGTCATTAACCCTTATAGTGCAAAGTAACATGGGAATATGGGAAAACCTCACATGACTGCACATCTTTTTTTTTTCTACTTTCTCTAATCTGGATCATGACAGACAGTAAACTCACCGATATCTTGAACGCTGAAGAGCTTCTCATCATAGAGGACTGCTTGATCCCTTGAGCGGAGCTGGACACTGTAAAATGTCCAGATCAATGTATGGTTCTCATTGAAGAAGCACTCATTTTGCCTGTCCGTGCTGTACTGAGGACACTCAGTCCAATCTTTAGGCGGAGCATGAGGGTGCCTGCAAGGGGAAGGAAGACAACATGCAGTCTAAAAAAACTGACCAAAAAGACCAAGGAGATGACAGAAACAGCTCTTTTAAGTCAAGGAATCTTCTGGGACGCTCCCAATTCCCATTGCTCTTTCCCAGTTTCCTCCCAGGGTCACAATTCTCCCATAATTCTCTTAATTTATGACAAAATTTCACACCACTTTTTTCTTTTTTCTTTTTCTCTGGCACTGTACAGCGTGAATAACTGCCAAAATATATGTGACTCATGTACAGTAGACAGGGTGGAGTGGCTCTTTTACCAGCTAAAAAGTTGATTATGACTGGCATGCTCTGCTGCAGGCATGGCAGGTCTGTGGTGTGCACAGTAAAAAATAAAATGAAAAATGAATGAAAATAGATTAATGTTAGTTAGGAGGTTTTAGAGATTTAACAGTTCTATCAGATGAATCCCAAAATAATTCCCAAAAAGCCATGAAGCCTTTTATTCCAAAGTGTTCCAAATAATTTGAACAAATGATTTGTCTGAACTTCCAACTGAACTTAATAGCTAATACTCATTAAAGCAACAAATATGTCTAAATATATATTAAACAGCTGAAAATAGTCCAACAAATGCAGTTTTCAAGATTTTGCTAAAAACTACAGAACCCATCTGTTTTAACAGGACTTTTAAAAAGTAAAACTCAATTGTGGGATACTTTCAACAATGTACAATCTTGGGGCTGAATACCACACAGGGCAAGGAAGTCAGAAGGGTAAGCCTGAATTGGACTTTTACCTTGTCAACACGGAGTGAGCAGGTGCACCACATGTCAGATAAGGTTCAGACACAACAGTGCACACATTGGAGTAGTAAAAGCAGTGATGCTGCTTGGCCTTGATAAGAACAGCAGTTGAGTGAGAAAGATTAAAAAATGTGGCTGACGAGGTGTTTTCAAAGGTCTTTCAGAGTTTGGAAGAACAACTCTATGCTACGTTTTCTGACACTCGACCTTCCTTTAATATATGTACAAACTAAGGCAGCTAGATGTGAAATGTGAAACTGTACTGCACTGTATAAGAACAACAAAAATATATAGGTAGGCTTTAAAGGAAATCAAAACTATAGACTCCTGTGTAATACAACTTCAGGTCCAAAGTTCTCATTATTAAGTTTTTTTTAATTATTATTATGCATTTGGAAAATATACTTCTACGTGAATCTTTCCTTTCCTTGAAAGCACAGAAAGAAAAAAAAAACATATTTCTGTTAATAATGAGAAAGTTTTTCCCTTTACATTTTGTTAATGTAGAATACGCGGAGATCTCCCGGCTTGGAGAGGTTCTGGAAGGTGCCGACATTCCATCGGCAGTGGAAAGTCTCCATGTTGGCAGAGGCACAGCCGGTGAAGTGTGGGTGTCTCTGTGGGTGGACTGCATGGAAACACAGAGGGAGACAGAGGAAGATAGTTACATTTCTAATTATATTTGATACTGTAAACTCTGTTTTGCTTCCTTTTTTTTCAGTGGCTGCTCTGTAATTCAGAGACAGGATAATGAGGAGGTAGTGAGCAGTGAGCAGCTCAGCCACACAGCGAATATCTGCTTTTTCCTAGAAGTCATTTTGCTCTTCAAGCAAAAGCTGCAGCTGGAAAGTTCACCGCCACAGCTGTCCAGTGATAATCTGTTTGCACTCTCTGTACTCTAAAACACACATGCACATGACTTGGACCTTGTTTGACTTGCTGCATAAACTCAAACCGTGTGTGTACAGAGCAGTCAGTATGCATTATATTAAAAATTACTTGATTTGTAATTGTGCTGTAGATTGATACTATTGTCCCACATCTTTGAGAAAACCATTGTTTTTTATTTATTGAAGGGGAACTCAAAAGTTGCAGAAATCCTTTTGTGAAATCTGATAGCCCGATCTCTAACCGACAACTTGTGTTGTAGCTAATACAGGTAAGAAAGAAGACTATGTGGACTAAAAATGACAGTATCTCAGGGTTTACTACGTCAATTCATATTTTTAACCATGCATTGAGTTCAGAGTGCAATGCTAAATCAGTGGAGTACTCTTTGAAGTTTAATTCACATTGGCATTAAAAAGGTGCAGTTTGTAGGTGCATGTATGGGATCGTTTTCTGTTCTGTGCAAAACCATACTAGAGTACTTCAACTTTAGATGAATAGATGTGAGGCGGCTTTGGCTCAAAGGTAGAGCAGGACGTCCACTAATCAGAAGATCGGCGGTTCGATCCCCTCCAGTCTGCAGTGAAGTGTCCTTGGGCAAGATAAGACTGAACCCCAAATTGCTCCCGAAGGCTGTGCAGTCGGTGTGTGAATGCATATTAAAGGTTAGCTCTTCAAACTGATGAGCAGTTGGCACCTTGCATGGCAGCATACGTACTGTAAAGAGCTTTGAGTGGTCATAAGACTAAAAAGGTGCTTTATAAGTACAGTCCATTTACCATAGAGGGAAGAATAGGTTGAGGGGGTGGCTGGGATCATGCACTATGCTTTCCCTTTTAATGGAGTTGAGGTTTGAGAGGCTGGGGGACGTAGACCATTTTAGAGGTGTGATGCATATGACTTTCTTCTTATTGAAGGCAGGCACAAACGGGGGAAATAGAAGAGAATGAGTTGAGTTATACTTTTGTAGAGCAGAACAAAAGGTGAAGGGCAACAGAAAGTGCTCTGAGTTTGTTATGGCCGCTATGGCCACTGCCAACTGGGGATGTAACAGAGTTTTTGTGGATTTCAGTGAAGGGTTCGTCAAAGCTTAAATTTATTGTCCAGGGTGAGTTCAAGATATTTTAAGCACTGGATGTTCTCCAGAGGGTGGGCAGTGAAGAAGTCCTGTACAATTCCCAGAAGAAGGCATAAAGAATAGGAAAAAGCTCTGTGCAAAAACAGCATACAAACTAATATTTTAATCTAACCTAACATTTTTACCTATTTCATTAGCTCTTGAAAAGAGTTCAAAGCATACTGTAATTAACGTCTTTAATTCAGTATCTCCTCAGTGCAACATATTGCATCCTTAAAGGGTAATTTCAGCCATTTGTTCAGGTTTTCAGCCCTCCTTCTGACACAGTGTGGAATTGGTTTTATGGTGTTCCCACTGTGTCAAATAACTTGCATAATCCACAGAACAATCTATTTTAAAATTAGGGTAGAAAGTGATTCCAATAAAAACAGCTAACTGTGAGGTCTGTGGATTATCCAAGAAAGTAACAGATATTTTACCACATGGCCAATCAATAGATTGACATTATTGGAAGTTGTTGCCTAGTATTGATTGCATCATATAGTTTGTCCACCAGAGCACTGACAGGTTGTTTTATTTACCTGAAATCTCCCTCTCAGTACATAATCTTGGTCACGATTCTTTAAATGTGTTATGTTGTTACATGAAAAATTAATAATGGTCAGTATTTCAAAGATCCACTTTGTCAGATTTAGAGGGATCTATTTACAGAATACACAGAAAAACAATATAATCTGTGTCTGCATTAGTGTATATTGGGGGCTACCGTAGTTTCTCCTTTTGTCTGGGAGGAGAGGATGAGGCAAGGGGGCTGCAACCAGCATATGAGGGGATATGAAGCAGTCCTCATACGTGGATGTTTTACTGTCTTTGTTTGCTTAATCTTGGTGAACTGGCCCTTTAAACAAAGCTCTATCCGTTAAGCAAACACTGCTGATTGTATTACCAGGAGGCTTCATGATCAATGATTCTAGGGACAGCAGCAGTGGTCAGCTGACCACGTCAACATTTCAGAGAGGAACGACACACAAGCCCCAGCTGGCTGAGTACTGAGAAGCGTGAGGACAAGATGGCTCCCTCTGAGCAGCGCTCGGAGCAGATGATGAATACCTCTGGCCTGCTTAGGGTGCTTCGGGGAAGGGGAGTTGCAGGTTAAAAATAACCTGTTTACCAGATCCTCTACTCTCCCCAGAACTGTGCTTAGCTCAGGATTAAGAGAAAAATCTACTTGACACTCAGCTATGCAGATCATTTTTATGGCTCACATCCTCATGATTTATGGGGACGTGTGGATGGTTTGTAAGATGTGTGTGTGTGACAGTGAACATGTGTGCCTTGCTGATTTATTACATTTTTGGGAGTGACGACTGCCTGAATTATCTGACATTTTTCCCAGTTGAGAGAAGCAATGTGTTCATTTACTGCACAGCACAGGGGGTCAGGTGGATGGCGGGCATACAAAGTGCAGGGGGTTAGATTTAGGCTATATTGTTCCATTAATTGAGGGAAATATTCTGTAATGTCACAAAATGTCACAAAAAAAAAAACCCAAAAAAATGTCATATCATGTCTTCTGCGTTAAACGTAGAGCACGACATTTATCTAACCTTGACCAAGTGTTGTGAGGGTCCAAACATAACCATGATAAGCAAATATTATACTGCAAGGGCAGATATTGTAGGAAAACAAATGAAATAACTCTTTACTGATATGTTTTATATCAACATGTAAGATATGTTAACTGTCAGCGTTTCCTCATTATGTTGATTAAAAATGAATCCAGTTGGCATGATTTTAGGTAGACATGGTTGTTTGATGACTGGTTACTATTCCAGATTTTACACGCCATACAAGAGTATGTGTTTGACTTTAACAAGAATGCCAAGCACTATACAGAATGAAGTAGCCAGAATTAGCTCCACCACCTCCATCAACTACAACATTCAAATGCTATCTACACATTAATAAATTCATAAAAATGATATGCAGTTAAAGATTCATATGCAAATTTTCTGATAATTGATATGTAACTATTGGATCTGGATAATTCTTCCACCGCTGAAGGCAAGTGAGAAAGGGATATATAGTGTACAAGGAAGGAAGAAAGTGTAATGCTCAATGATTAATGCACCTTTACATTCACACACTGTGCATGTTAGAGCTTGCTTGCAGAATATTTACAGAATAACCGGATCAGCTTGCACACTGATAGCGGGCTTCATTTTGTACTTGTGCGCTTGAGTACGTGCTGCTGTGTTTGCTCAACAGCTGCCATGCAGAGTTCACTTCAGGTGTAAGTAAACATGTGAGCAGTGGAGAGCAGAGCGCTGGTGGAACAGCAGAGCTGCGAATCACAGACAATTTCCAAGATGGTAATATCAATTTACAACATATTAGTCATTGCGGCGCTCCTCTTTCTGAAGCACACTGCCACAACACAACGTAAACATGTTTACAGCATAATTTTTCTCTAAGTGCTGCTGACTGTCTATTTCAGGGTGACATAAAACATCCTCGAACAATATGTTTTGATAAGTGCAGATGCGTTTCCGTTCAGATGGGGATTTTAAAGAGAGCAGGAAATAGCAGCTAGGCCTAATTTCCTTTAAAGGACTCACTCACAACTCATAGCAGATGACATAAATTGTCAGGTAGAATGCTGCTCATTGTTGTCTTTTGTTTATACAACCTCTCGATGATAATTAGGGTGTGTTTTTCCTATCATAGCCTCTATTAACATCTACACAGCGTGTTGGTGGGAAGCCTTCATTAATGTCTTTCCTGTGAGCACACCAGGCCAAATGGTTATTTAGAGAGTCACATGTTTAGACATCAATCAGTGAACTCTCAGGGGGAAATACCTCATCCTCTGCATTTAGAGAAGCCATTTCCCTCCATGGCTAAGGGCTACAATTCTCTCATCAGTGATTACTGAACCTTTTACTAACCTAACAAGCCTTATGAGCACAACAAGGACAGATAAAAAGCTTGAGTACACCCGAAAGTGAGGACTGACAGTGTACTGACCTCTCCATTCACAAAATGTAATCACATTAGGAACCAATGTCCTGATCCCTGAATGATATAAACAGTGTTGCTCAGGTGGTGAGGAGGAAAAAACACTTGTTCACCCCTACAGGGACTATTCAATTTCTAGAAATAGTACCTCCGGTGGCTGGTGCTCCAACACAGTTGGGAAGTGAGAAGAGTTATTTTGGGAGAGCAGTGTTTGTAAAAGGAAAAGTCCCAGCCATTTTCTTATAGACAATGTCAGCTGACTGTGTATGTGCACAAGGTTTCACATGGAGCTCTCCTGGTTGAATGATACATACAAAAAACATCCGTATTTATCATACAGTTGCCCTTCATGCACCCCTCAGTTCATCCTCTCCTCCCACACATGATTAGCGGTAAAACCATTCTGTACTGGCTTTGCCCTTGTTTTCTCATAGGGAGAGCAATGACGGCCAACAAGGCAAAGCACTAGTCATTGTGGTGTGCACAATTTGAAATTATATATAGAGTGAACTCAGTGTCATAACATAACTTTAAAAACATACCATAATCTCACCAGGATAAGAAATCCCGGGCCAAAGTCAACAGTCGGATGGTGCAACCGCCATCTTTGTGAATGGGCATTTGGTTTATGAACTTAGCTCGCTAAATCCAATGGTCAAGTTAAGTAAACACACCTGATTGTATCAGAAGCACCTGCTGCTTGTTGAGAAGAGTAAGAACCATACATGCTTTCCAAGCGGCAACCTCCGGTTCAGGGAAATTAAGCCAATGGGGAAGTGCTAAAAAGTGTAATTCCTCGAGTGTCCACTTGAGAAAGGCTGCAGAAGTGTCTCTCCATAAGCACCCATATTATAATGTCCAACTTCACAGCAGAATTAAACATGTTTACAGTCTGGTTCAGGCAACGTTTTGGACTCTATAGCTAATTTCCTGTCCATGACAACTGTGAGGGGGAAGAATTTTTTTTTTTAATTCATCCGTTCAGATGATATTAAGGCTCGAAGTTGCGCATAATTAACAGTGTGACTTGACTGACAGGGGTGTGCCATTACAGACGGCTTATTAGAGCACCCAGGCGTCATTCAACCCGCCTCAGGTCTGCCAATGATCCACATCTTTGCTGATATTTAGATTAGATGGGAGGCAGAAGATGCAGTACATTTAACATGGTGGCGGCCAGCAGCGCATATTTTTAGCCTCAAACAGCACTTCAGAAACTTACGGGTGATGTCACTCAGGCTCTGTCCATTCTTTATACTGTCATTGGTGCTTTCATGTTAGAGCCTCCAGCAACACCAGAAAAAGGCACTAGTCACTTTTTTAAAAAAAGTCAGTAGAGGGGTCTGAATACTCACTAAATGTAGCGACAAAGTTGCTAAGTTGGCAACACTAGGCCTACACTAAGAGCATATCTCTTAGCATGTGAAGGCAGCTTTAGCAGTTAGCTAATATAGTTGTTAACTGTAGCTGCTGTTAGCTAGTTAGCTGCGCAACATTAGCTGTCAGTAGTGTCTCTGTTAGCAGTTAACATTAAGCAACTAAAGTAGCTAAAGTAAAGCTATATTTCTATCACTAAAACTACATACACAGACTCTGTGTGCAGTTTGCTGTCTGAAAGGGTAAAACAATTATTTAGTTAGAAGGCAGCACTTATTCCCCCACCATCAGCATTTCCTTATGGTCTTTTGTGCTTTCTAACAATAAATGGATTTAATTAAAGTTAGCGAGTATAGCCCATGATAATATCAAAAGTTCGCCATCCAGCATAATTAGGTTGTTTTTGATAACCTCTGTCTGCTGATAGCTGTTAGCCAGTGACTGCATGAGGAAGTATTTCTCTTTACTGACTTGCCCACCTTCAAATCTCTGACAAAAACACACCTTTTTAAAATTGCTTTCAATGTTTAGCTCAGTCTATTGTGTTTTTAGCATACTATCTCTGTCTTTGAGTACCTTGAAAAGCGCTTCTAAATAAAATGTATTATTATTATTATTATTATTATTATTATTATTATCATTATTTAGATTTGGGCTTCTCCCACAGGGCAAACAGACAGTTATCACAGTCAGGTCAGACCGATTTGAATCGTACAAGATTTGAGATAAAAGCAACAATTCATAAATCTGCAGGCTCATAAAAGTTGTCAAAGTTGCTACCAGGTTTCCAGGAAAAGAACCCTAAACTTGGCTGAGGCATCGTGGATTTCATTTTGGCAGCAAGTTGTTGGCTCTTGCTCTCGTATTATACTACATGAGGGAAACATGCCTGTCAGAACACAGCAGAAGCCTTGTTCAATCCCACATAAAGACGTGAAACAAAAACAGAACAAAAATAAGTAGCAGGAGTACAGGAGTAGAGGGGAACACGTTCTCCGGCTTGCAGCTCTGCCAAGTAACTGACAGCGTTATGTAACAAGACAAAGCACAGGATGTCCCTGCGTGACTTTAATGGTCAGCGGAGACCTAGTTTATATCTGTGGATAAAACACGATCTATGTATGCAAATACACAGCCTTTCAACTGCCACTGACGGGCTGTTTGGTAGAAAAGGGGCCTCTACACACTCTCTAAACAGCTTCCCATTGTTCAGCAGTGGAGTACTCTGCTCTCCAGAATTCCTGGGAAGCCACTTCACTAGAAATCTGCTGGCTGTTCCATGTGGCTCTCTGTGGAGGGCTCCGCTGTTGTGCAACACATTTTCATATTCATCTGAATGCCAAAGCAGAACAGTAACTATGCAGTGTGGTCCATTAAAAACAGATTTGTCTCAAAAATTAGTTCCATCTGGTGTTTTGCAACTTTAATTCCAAACCAAGTGGATCAACAGGAATTAAAAGTCTGGGTATCATAACATACCAGATGTCAAAGGCAGCACCATCTATGCCAAGAATAAATGTTGCAAATAACAACAAAATATGTTAATATAGTTATAGTGTTTTTCTTTTCATAACCATCATTTCAAACTTGTGTAAAGTCTTTAAATCCCCACACATTTTAAAAGTCTAATCTACTTGTGCTATGCAAGTCAACAAAATATATATATATATATCAATATGCATTCACATACCTTGGTCAGAGGGCGATTCCAGCGCTGAAGCACTGAAGATGTGAAGGAAGAAGAAGACCACGCTGAGAGCGGCAGCCATGGTGTTGAGCTATGGTGGGAACATGTGGAGAATGTTAGCTTCTCAGTGCAGTCCACCCAGCTGAGCCACAACACATGAAGGCCCAGCCCACCACCACCCTTAAACAAGGACACCACTCACAAAACAGGAGAGGTTGGCACAGCCGTGATTTAAAAAAAAAAAAAAAAAAAACTGTATGGAGTCACAGCATTGCAATGTGTATCAGATAAAATCATTAATGACTTAATGTTTCTGCAAACACATAGCTGCTTATCTACCAGGTTATTCTATATCCTAACACTGAGCTTATGTTCCCACTCTGCAAATATTTGGCTGAATACTGAGATACTGAGATTTGAACTGGGGCAGGAGCCTGAAGAGGTGAATCACACATTTAGCTGCCTTATTTCTTATTTTATTTTAATTACATCCAACTCATTTGAACTGATACCACCTTTAACACCTTTATAAGCTCTCAGTTTTTACACATACACACCCAGAACTGAGACCAACTCCTTAAATGGAATTCACACTGACACTTCTTTTATCACTTATCACTTGTGTCCATATTAAACGCCATCATCATTTTTTTCATGTAAGAGACGGCCCCCGAGAAAAAACGGCTGCACTCAGTGACACTTGAACTTTTCTATACTGTAGCATTTTTGGCACCCTGCCAGCACATTTCTGCCAGAAAAAAAAACTCAAACTCTACATGACACAAGCTCTTTCAGCCACTTCAACTGTACTGTACTTCACTCAGCCCTTGAAAACATTTCAGCATAATTTGGTACTTAAACTTTAAAGTGAGACTTCATCTCTTTGAAGCCCCTCAGTTTTAACTGCCACTTCAACTTCTTTCACGTTTACACTTGAACTAACACTAATCAAAAACAGGATTCCTGACTCCTGATTTAACTAAGGCTAGCACGATATTAGATTTGCAGTATACGGGTATTGTGGCCAAAAGAATTCACTATAACAATTGTACCGCGACATCTGTAGAACATTTAAGAAAAATAAAATAATGTTCAGTCAAATTCATGTTTAACTTTTATTGTGTGTTAATCAGTGCATTACCACCATCCATTATGTTGGAGTTTGAACGACAAAGTGAGAACCGCCAGAAACAGTTCATTTGAGTGGCGCCAGGAATATTTACATATTATCACCTGTGCATTATTATCACAACATCATGATTCCTTTTTTAAATATCGCAATTATCATCAGTATTGTTATAAAGCAACACCTCCTTTAGATAAGTACACTTTATGTTCACGCTTCAGTTACCACCATCAACTCTTTTCAGCACCTTCACTTTAACTGCCACTTCAGTCCTCCTTCTGTTCTTGCGCTTGAACTGACACTGATTCCTTTCAGGACTTCACATGAAATTTTCCATCTCCATTATCACTTACACGGCAACCAACATTTCAGCTCCTTCTGTTGCTTACCTCTTATGCTTGCTCTTCTTCTAACATTTCAACTCCTTTCAATACCTCAACTGATACTGAGCCTTAAGCGCGTATTACCCTTGAACTTCATTTAGCACTGAACTGAAACTTCAACAACTTGCATATTTACTGCCACTTTCACTTATTTCAGTAATTCTGTTCAAACTTTGAGTATTTCAGCTGAGGAAACAACTTCTATTTATTATCTTTTATGTTAATGTCACTACAAAATCTCAAAAGACTCAACATGTCACAATAACTAATAGTTAAACTGTAATTTTGTCTTGTAGACTTCTGTGTGTTTCATATTATCTTCCATGTCAGGTGAAATAACATGAAAAATAAAATAATGAAAATCCATGTGATGAATCATAGTACACCACATTTATTGGACAGCAGGGAGGACCAGCAGGTTGAAATCAGAACCTGAGCATGTTTCATTCATTATACACTTCGTGGTATTCACAAATGTTAATCCTTCCTGGGGGGGGGGGTATTTTGAAACAGCGTTTTGTCATACACGACATCCATCTCCAACCAACAACCCTCGTAAAATCCATACTCCATTCGGTATGTTTCCTTTCAGTGCTGTTTTCAACACAGAAATTGAGGCCCTTTGTGAGTTTGTAATTAAGATTACCAAGACCTTTCTCAGCCTGATTCAGCATTTAAAACATTTCACAACATCTTTATAACCTACATAAAGATGTCTCCTTACTCAGATAAAAATAGCAATGTCATATTCAGATCTCAATGGCAGCTTAACACCTGTCTAATTGCTGGCCTACAAATGTGCGTCAACAGCCAGAAACGTAAGAATGCTAAATGTATTTTTGTGAAGAGACAGCATACAGGAGAGTAGATCAGGTGACCATGAGGTATCAAATGTCCTTGACCTGAATGTGAACAACTGAACTTTGGGGCCAGATACAATTTAAAGATAATTATCACGTGTGACTGAAATATTTGAGCCGTAATCGGAAAGTAGAGTGCTAATTTTTGTCTAGTAGCGATAATGCTCGTTGAAGTCTCTGGAATTTAATAAAGTTTCTATTTTCGGAGCCGTGACTGTTAGCACGCGTGTTGTTTTCACGCAAGACAAACCTGAAGTCTACTTGACTTTTTCTGCATCAGTGTTGTAGTACTGTAAGATTGGTCTTGAGACCACAGTCTCAAGTCCACTTTTTGAAAGTCTTGTCCATTTTCATGGACTTTTTTTTGGACAGTGTTCTGTTTCAACACTGGTCCAGACCAAGACCAGAGATATCACTAAATTTCCTGTGCATGGTCACTTAATTTTATCATCCTGCTCTCATCCACTAAAATGATATCCGGTTTGCCGTCTACCGTCTGCCTGAATCCATGTGAATGCAGCATTACTGAAACTGCTGGCAAGACTGAGTGATCCAACTTATAATTCAGTAATTTTGTTATCGTGAGACATGGACAGGGGTGGACTCTGCAAACATATTCAAGGTCATAACATTAAGTTTGTTTTTTTTATGTATTAAATTGCAACACGTTGTGCAATACTGCCTCGCATTATGCTATCACATGAACCAATCTTAGCTAGCATGAATCTAATTGAACTGGCTAACATACGGGCAGCACGCTAAGCGCATACTAGTAAGTGCAAACCAGATGGGATGACATGTCACTGCTTGTCTCAATGCTATGGTAGCCATGCTGGTATCGCACCAGCAAAACACCCCCACACTATTACACCTCCTCCTCCATGTTTCAGGGAAGGAACCACACATGCAGATACCATTCTTTCACCTTCTCTGCATCTCACAAAGACACAAGAGTTCACGCAAATTTTTGCTCTCCCTCCCTCTGGTTTCTTTGCAGTAATATGGCCACGAATGCCTGATTCACACAGTCGCCTCTAAACAGTTGTGAGATAATGAGATGTGTCTGTGGCTTGAACTCTGTGAAGCATTTATGTATTCATACAGCAGACAGAAAGCAACATTAATGGTTTGGTCTCTATCATCTCCAGGGAAAATATCTGCCTCATAAACTGTTTTATGTTCCCCTTTTACCACCAGGTAGTCTCTACTTTAATGCACCATAATTTATAAGTCTAAGTCATAAGTCAGACTTATAGCCATCAAATGTGTGATGAGGAACTATGGTTATGCTCATTATTGGTTAATCTCTGAGCTATTTACTTGCTATTTACTATTTACTATTCACTTCAGAATCAATAACAGTGAAAAAAGCCCAATAAAATGTTCAAAACTTCAATATATGTCCTTTAAAACTGCTTGATTTGTCTAACTAACAATCCAAAACCAAAGATACAAAATTAATTATCGCATAACAAAGGAAAAGAGCAAATCCTCACAATTAATAGATGAAATTTGGAATGTTTGACATTTTTAATCAAAAGAAAATATTTAAATAATATAAATCAATTATTAAAATAGTAGCCAATTCATGTTAGGTCGATCAGCCAATTCATTATCAAATAACTGTTTCAGTTGTAAATACTAAGAATCAATTCTAAATATTAATATTAACATCAACAAATCAACAATAAAGTGTTTCCCATTAAATTTGCACCATTCAAGTAACAGATCCCTCAAAACTTGAGTACCCAGTGACAACATTTTAGCACCTGACTTGACAGATGTTTTTCACAGTTAAACCTTGACGAGCAACATTTCTAGTTGACAACTTGAACTTTTCCTTGACAGTGCTTTTGGTTCAGTTACATCTCCACTTTGTTTTTCCACCGCTGCACGGTTTTGGGGCTCAGACTTGTTTTCCCACAGCGTGCTCTGAGATTGTGCAAACTTCATGGAGATCATGTAAACAAAAAGCTCTGACACGATAACACGGAACAAGATGTGTAAAGAGCCTGTGCTGCATTGAGGACATTTCGCTCCAACACTTCACTGTCAGATGTACGGTTTATATACAGCTGCACAACATAAACATGAGAAAAAAAGACATGAGAACCAGCTCACCGCTGACAGCAGTCTGCTCCTCCGTCCTAACAGCACAAACTAGGAAACTCTCACAGTCACACTGAGGTCTGGACTCACTCCAAACGGATCCTCTGAAACGATACGGGAACGTGTTTCACCAAGATCTTTGCAGGCTGGGGACACTGTCGAAGCAACCCCGGCAGGCTGGCTGTAGGTCTGTGTGGGTGTATGTGTGTGTGTATGTGGAGCAGCTGTACGGTCAGAGGAGAGGAGGGCGCCATCTGTCGGTGGAGTCTGAGTACAACAGGGAAAGAACAACATACTGCTAGTGCACTAGAATGAAACATAATGTAAGTAAGTAGAGGCTTGATGTCCTTGTGCTTTTGATGCTACTCAATACATTTCACAAGGGTTGAACTACCAAACAGCAGTGCATACAAAGTGTGGTACATTTTACACCCCCAGTCCACTTTATATAAATAGTTGTATATGTGTATTTGTTATGATTTCATGACTAATTATTAGAAATTTGCAAGTAGGCATATTTGCTAACAGCCAAACATCAAAGTGTAACAACACAAGACATAGCAGCCAGCTAATTTGTACTTACTAGTCAAACAGCAAGAAGCCCAGCTCTCTGTCTTTCAGCCTTTTAATTCACAAAGCTCCCGCCAACAACTAAAAGTCAGTCCCAGATTTATTCTTGTCTTGTCTTGCTTTCCCTGTTTTCTTTTCTTAGCTTCTCCCGTCAGTGTCCACTTCTATCTCTTCACCCTCTGCCATTATGTCCATAGAGGCTGCTGAGTCTTGTTACATCACCCAGTTGCCCAGTCCTGGTTCTGGCATCACAAAGACTGAGCTCCATGAGCATTTCCTCTTCCCACTGGTCCAAAACCCCTGTGCTATGAATACTAACACAACACTCCTGGTGCTCCAAGCTCACAGTCCGGTAACAAATTCAGCTAACATTAGCTAACAGCAGTTATAGTTCGTAGTAGTTGACTTTACTGTCTATCAGGGAAATATTTGATGGTGTGTCACTTAGTGCCGTGAAGTGTTAAGTACTTCTCACGGGTGATTGTACCCAGAAACAGGTGTTCAGGACAGCTGAAACATCATTCATTCATTATTTTTGTTGCTGTGTTTCTACAGTGTGATATTGCTAGCTTTGCTTTCTTGCTTACAGTAGTAAAGATCTAAAGGCCTCCTCTAACACCGCTGAAACATGAGCTGAGCATAACAATACTAGAATAGGCATACAACCGACGACATATTGTAGAATTTAAACACACATTAAGGTAACCTTTTAAAGGTCTCCACCAGACATGTTTAAAATCAGAATGTGCAAATATTATCCATTTCCAATGTTACCCACTTACACATTACCCCTGTGTGACCTACATATTGAACAATGATTGGCTCCCAGTTGGCTTGGTGTTTATATTGTGCTGACACAGGTGGAAAGCAATTTAATAGAAAGAATGACACATTATAATGAAATGTCATTTTGAATTAATATCAATTAATAAGGGACCTTTTAAAGGATTTCTATTGAACTTTCTTACAGTGTAAATAACATGAAGGAATGTTAGCTGCCCCATTTTCATGTTCCTGGTAATGTGCATGCTGACTCACTTTCACATTGTCATGACTTACTGGGACACTTGAATAGAGGCCACCTGAGCAGTTATGACAAGTCATGACTAATTTTTCTCAAACACTGATGGAAAAAAAAACATTCATAACCTAAATTTAAATGATATTTAGTTAGCTCCTCTTCATATAAATATACATGTCAATCAAAAGCCCATCATCCATGTCCATTTTCTTACAAAATGTTTAGTTCTATGTATATAAAAGTAAAGCAGTAGCAGCAGTAAAAGTTCCTGGAAAAGGTTCAGAAAGTGTCATATCATATGTGCTTAGCACAAAGTAACTACAAACATCGAAATGTACTGAAATGTACTACTGAAATGTAGTGGAGGAAAAACATACTTTATATTATGTGTAACTCCAATAAGTGTGTTAGTTGCACAGTATAGAGGAAGTTCTTATTTCTTATGCTGAAATGTATGCACATAGAAACTCTGATCAACCTGACAAAATATAAATAAAAAACACTTCATGCCCTTTGTACTGCAAAACTTTAGCTGTCTCCATGTCATGGATCTGCTTCTTGACAGTTTTAGAGCATGTACGCATTTCCCAGTATGTGTGTGTGCATGTGTGGAGTGACATTTCTATGAGGGGCCGTTCAAGACATTATTCATTCTGGCCCTCAGTCTCATATACAAATATTTTATCTCTTATTTACATATATTCTCACTCTTACGTACATATATTTTATGTATGTATCTATGTAGCTCTATGTGTCAGAGCTAAAGCATAGATGAAACGGAAGGCAGCTCATTTCTCGTGTTGTGATTGGCTGAGAAGGTCGTGCCGGGTTACGTTCATGTCACGCACAGCAAAGATGGTGGAGAGGAAAAAGGAGCACTGCAATAGTCAAGTCATCTGTATATCAAAACATATTTCATCGCGGTAAACCGTCTGTTGAGCGGCAGAGGACAGGCTCGTCTGTACTTCACATTGTTCACAGCTCAGCGGAAAGTGAGGTGAGACAACTTTTCAGACCTCCAAGCTCCCAAGTCGCTTCAGCAGGACAAGCAGCGAACGCCACCCAAGGACAGCCCGGAGGATTGTGGCAGCCTCTGCGGTATAGATCAGTGTTTTTGTAAGTGAATTTGTACTGTCATACGAGTCATTACTTTTTATTTCAGCAACTTTATTTTTATATATATTTATTTTTGTTTTATTTAATATTGTGTATTTGTAGTAAAGTGAATGATTTGTAATTGTTTTCCTGTAGCACCACAATCAGGCTGTGATTTCTACATTTCGCATATGAGCATAATGTTGCTCTGGACTTTCATGGCCTTATGGAATGGTTCTAAGACTAGCACAGGTAGCTTAGACTCTCCTGAATTCTCAAAGTTGTAAATAGTGCAGGTACTTTTAACATACAGTAAGTAAATGTGCAGTGTGAAACTGTTTTTGTTTTTTAACCTAAATCCTATTCTCTCAGATTCCACTGATATTGTATTCATATAAATGTTTTCAGTTTCAGACCTACGATTCAACAAAGGACATCATTACTTAAAATGATAAAGTAACACTTCAGTCAGTTGATTCTCCTGAACCAAAACATTTAATAAAATGTGGTTTCTAAAGTCTGCTGCAGTGTATTCACTAGTGTCTCACTGATGGTAATTGATGGAACAAAACAGCATTGGTTGTCTGAGAGTGGTGTGTTGTCATCAACACCAGTAACCACTCTCACATACATACATTTTCCTTTCACAAACATACATTCTCCTTTCACATACATACATTCTCGACAGACATAAATATATGTATGTAAGAGGAGAATATATGTGTGTGAGAGGGCCAGAATGACTAATCTTGAATGGCCCCTCATACATTTCAGGTCAAGTTCACTCTGTGGTACATGAGTACTATCCACTCACATGTCATGTCATGTCTGCAACAACTTGTTTTTGACTATATGTGTCATCTGACTGTGGAGACCTGACATCCACTCTCCACATACCTTGCATAGCACACATACAGAAAGAGACACACTGCACACACATAGTATTAAATTTTAAAAGAGGCCAGTTAATATGGGTAAACAGTAGTCGGTGGAGGATCTTGTTCATTTACTTAAACCTACAATAAGAGATGTTTTTCTTGAGGGCAGTGGAAACAGCACTGGCTCAAATACACTTGTGAATATGTTACAGTGTATACGAGCATATATATATATACAGCAGCAAACAGAATATATAGCAGACACTGACACAACATAAGTTAATCAAGTGCAATAATAAATAGTAGTGTGTGTGAGGTGGTGTGTGTCGTGGGGTTGGGATGAGTTAGTATGTATGTATGTAGAAAATGTATGAGTGAGTGGGAAGGAAAAAGGAAAAAAGCAAAAACAATTAAAGCCGCAAGCGGCTTTGAACGCGCCCTTGCACGTGTGCATACGTTGTCATGTGCGCACATCGGGCAAGTTTTAAGTCAGTCAGATGAAGTCCCTGGGAGGAGTTTGTTAAAACAGAACATAAGAAGCAATCACTTTTTTTCTCATAGTGTCAAATTTGACAAAATAGCCACACCCACACTGTTCCATCAAAATTCATCAATCAATTAGAAATATATACAAAGAAATAACACAACCAAATAGATCTAGTGCACACAGTTGCAGTTAGATTAAGAACATAAAAAAGTTAAGGACATACAGTGGCCAAAATGATTAGACACTTGGCATATTTGAGAGGTTTCAGTTGTTTTTGTTGAGTTGGTCATTAAAATACCCATAAAATGAATGAAATAT
Source organism: Protonibea diacanthus (assembly GCA_028641955.1). Taxonomy (NCBI): domain Eukaryota; kingdom Metazoa; phylum Chordata; class Actinopteri; family Sciaenidae; genus Protonibea; species Protonibea diacanthus. The sequence continues at coordinate 18,871,237 of CM053991.1, forward strand.
CTACAATGTCATCATTATGCTCTATAAACCATAGAATAGAGTACTGACATGGGCCATGTGAGGGATCAGACCAGATCACACAGGACAAAACACAAACAGACCTTCTGGACTGGACGACAAATTTCTAAAAGGGGACAATAGTGGCTGTATTTCTGTTGTTAAGGAGCTAGTATTTCAATTTAGCATGTTTCTGTAATTTCTGATGATATAGGATGGTATTTTTATGATTTAATACAGTAAATATTATCAATACTACATATTGTTCCTTCAAATTTTCTCCATGTATTTTAATTTTTAACCAGGTGTGCCTCATTGCACACTGTGTTCAGCCTCCCATCTTTGCTTTATCTGCAGTTTGTTTCATAGATTTATGGGCAAAAATATTTACAATTTTTTTTTTTTTTATCATCATTTCTTATTTGTATTTGTATTAGAAATGTTTCCATATGGGTAGTTTTCCTCATGTCATGTGAAGGAAACTTCAACTGTTGAAATGTTTTGAAATTGTCACAACTAAATACCATGATCTGACCTGATCGTTTAAATTGTTAAGTGCAAAACTCTTCAAAGATAGAGTGTTTATTAATGATGAAATTTGCTTTGATAATAGAAAAGTGGTCTTAGGAGCTGCAGCTTTAAATGATAATTCACTTCATTGTGGTTAAGTCACATTGTTTTTACATAATCATTTCCATAATTTCTTAAGGAAATAATAAGAATAATCCATTTTAAGTAAAACATATGTATTGTATGCAGAGTGAAAATGTATGACATACATGAAAACAAGACCACATTTATACCTTTTGTTGTTTATAATGAGAATATACAGTACATTTAATGTAGTGAAACTCTTATGGGAAACATGATGAACACCATTCAATGACTTTTTTTTTTCTTTTTTTTTTTTCTTTCTTTGAAACCGAGCAACTGAGAAAAACCTTTAACAAGGGTGGGGTGTTTTGGGGTTGGGGTTTGGGGGGATTGGAGGGCGGGGTGTTTAGGGCTGGGGTTTTGGGGTTTGGGGGGAGGGCCCTGATGGAGTGTCCTTTGGGAAGGACACTCCATCAGGGCCAATGTTTTTTTTGTTTTTTTTTACCTATGGCTTGGGAGAAACCGGAGCACCCGGGAAAACCTCATTTCATAAGGCTATCCCAACCACGGCAATGAAAAGCAGGGTTAGGGATGGCTGGGATGAAGGAGGTGGCAAAGGAGGTGGGCATGCTCCTTTGAAGAGTCGCTTGAATCTTTTCCATAGAGATGGCTCCTTGGGTCTGTTCAAATCGCGCCCCTGTTCCTCAAGACCGCCGCCTGGTCCTGATTTTCAGCTGTGCGTTCCCTGCCTGCCTCCTCTGCTCGTACCAGTGCAGCCACCAGTTTGAGTTGTTCTCATTCTGATGACAAGTACTCATTCAGAAGATTTCTGGTGGTTTCATCTTTGTGGACCTCTTGTTTTTCAGTCACACTTATCAGGAGATTGCACTTTTCTTTCTCCTCCCACTGATGTGTGTCCTCCTGATCTTCTTCACTCTGGTTGTTAAGAGTGTCCCTAATTGGTTACTGGTCACATCATTCTCTAGTGTCTGTTAGCACTGGATGGTTTGGCAGAAGATTAGGACTTCTCTTCCACTGGAGGGTCTCTCTTGTTCTAACTCTTCTTCTGCCTTTTAACAGCAGCCTCCAGTCTAGAGCCTTCTTCTGGCTGATTGTCTGCACATTGTCCATTAAAGTAGTCCTGTTCATTTCATCCTGAGGATCTGCTGTTCTTCTGTGATGTTGCTCAGCAGATTTGATTTCTCCTCCTCCCACTGGATAGTTTCCTTCTTTGTGCCTCCTCTGCCTGGGTCAGAGCAGCCACCAGTCTGGAGTTTTCGCTCTCAGATGGGACATAGATGTTTCACTTCACTCTGATGGCTTGTTTCTTTTAACAGCTTCCTCCAGCTTGAAACCTTACAGAGAACCCTCCTTTTCAGAGTGCTCTGTGTTGGATATCTCAAGCTGAAGGGTCTCATCCTGGTCTGATATTTTGATTCTTCTTGAGCTTGCAGAGCCTCTTGAGTTTGAGCATTTCTAAGTTGCTCCACTCTTTAAGCAAAAGCTGCTTGCTCACTTTCTAGTTTGATGATCTCTCACTTTTGTCTTCATGAAGTCGTGACCTCAGGGATCAAGCATCATCTTTACCCCGGTCTGCTGAAAAGAAAGCTCTGCTGGATTGGTGGCTTTAACATCGGACCCCCAAGCTGTGGGTATTGCTGGGTTGGGGGACATGTATGCTGATGTCTTCAACAATCACATCTAACTTGGTTCTTCTGGAATCACAGGTAACCGTGATCCCAGTTTCAGAGCATACATAGTCTGGGTGTCCTGTGCGAGGCCACTGGCAGCACAGATCCAGTGATCTTCTTGATGTTCAAGGCTTTTGCAGCCTGGTGTGTTTTTCAGAGCCACCACAGACTTCTCAGCTGTGTTGGGAAAGTCAGTCTCATCAATCTCCAGGGAATGAATTGTCTCATTTGTTTTGGTGATTTCACAAGGATTTTCTTTAGAGGCTGAGGCTGTTTGTGCTCTACCTTTTAGGAACCACAGTTACCTGTTGTTTTTCAGGGTTTTATGAAACCTGTGTTTTGTTGGGAGGGCAGCTACCCGTGATGACTTTGATGTTATAGCAGGCTGTGGTATTTGACTACTGGAGTAGGGGAAAATCAGCCTTATTAATCTTTCCGGCAATTTTGAGTATGGCTGCACGTGCAACCCATGTGGTTTACACGCGGGTGGTGGAGCCAGTTTTGAATCAAGGTATTGTTTTCTAGCTGCCCTCAAAAGTGAATCAGGAAGCCCCAACTGTCCATTAACAAAAATAACTTTTTGGGATGCATTAGCCTTGCATACACTCCTCAAAATAGTTTCTGACTTCAGCGGAATCACCATCCTGTTGCTGATTTAGGGTCACATCTATCTGTGCGCTTTTTGTCAGAGACCACAGGCCACAAGTGATTCTTTTAAATCACAGCAACTTAGGTTCCTTCGGGTCACATCCATTTCCGCTTTGTCAGACACCACAGCCACAAGTGATTCTTGGGAATCACAACAACCCAGGGTTCTGGTCACATCGAGCCGCTTTGTCAGACACCACAGCCACAAGTGATTCTTTGGAACTACAGCAACTGTGTTCCTTCAGGGTCACATCGATGTGTGGTTTGTCAGGGCAACAGCTGCTTGTTGTTCGTGAGTCCACATCTAACTGTGGCTCTTCATGGTGAGTTACCTGTGGTTTTTCAGATACTGGTTCTGGTTCCACAGACTTCACTTTAGCTGTCTGCTCCATTTCACGGTTCAAGTCTGCAGACTTGTTCGCACAAGAGAGAATAAAAGACATCGCCTCACTCTATGTTGTTGGTAACTGCTATTCTGCCTTTCTTGCTTTGTTTGCTTTTTCCACTTGTCTCCATTGCAAAAATGTGCAGATGTGTCGTTCAGATGTACTTATTGACTGTGTACTGACTGATTGACTCTGTTTGACTGTGTCTAACTGGGTCTGATCCTGTTGGACTCTGTTTGCTCTATATACTCTGTTGTGCTTTGAAGTGAAAGTGCTTTCATGTGTGCTTTGATGTTCTAGAACTAATTTGCATATAAGGGCATGGCATATCAGGATATACGTCCATATAAGGGCATGGCATATCAGGATATACGTCCATATAAGGGCATGGCATATCAGGATATACGTCCATATAAGGGCATGGCATTTTTTTCTATGGAACTTTGATCAACCAATCAAAAACATGTTATTGTTCAAAGTTGTTTGGATTTAATTTAAATGCAACAATTTGTTATTCAGAAAAAATGGTGTCAGTGTCACAGAGAGCTTTGTGGATTAAAGGTTACAAAAAAAATTAAAGCAACAAACAGCATTAAATGGGCCATTGTGCATGTGCGCATGTTGGCATGTGCACACGTTGGACAAGTTTTAAGTCAATCAGATGAAGTCCCTGGGAGGAGTTTGTTAAAACAGAACGTAAGAAGCTACCAATTTTTTTTCATAGGGTCAAATTTGACAAAATAGCCACACCCACACCGTTTCATCAAAATTCCTAATTTTGATAACTTTTTCTAGTCAAGGCCTTAAGAACACACACACCAAGTTTCAATAAGATGGGATGAAATCCCTAGGAGGAGTTTGTTAAAATAGGCCACACACATTTTCCAGAATTGGGTCAAATTTGACGGAGCACCACACCCACACCGTTTCATCAAAATTCTGAATTTTGATAACTTTTAATCTTCAGGTCTATATGAAGCATACATTTTTGCATACTTTACTGCTTGAGTTTTTCGTTTTGCATGTTTTCAAGCGTATTTAGGCCCTCAAAAATGCTACAATAGGGTTAGGTGCTCAGGCCCTAATAACAGAAATCAGAGAAAAATAGAAGGTGGAGGCAAGTAGGGTCTTGTTGGATTTCGATATCTCTCTGGCTGATCCTGTACTACAACTCAGCTGAGACGAGAATGCTGACGCAAGAGGGGGAGATATTTTCGAATGTGAAATGAAAGAAGGAGACTCCATGCACTGTCCGCTTCATGTGTAATTAGAAATACAGAATGCAGGGAGCTGGAACTCAGTGTGAAAAAACATGTTAGTTAAGTGAAATAAAAATAAATACTAGACTTCAGAACAAACAAAATCTGACAGAAACTTTATTATGTATTAACTAAAATAAAATAAAGCATTGACTATATGTCTTTATGTGTCTGGCTATATGTTTTAGCATTTGTCAATTTGGTTTAATTTGTCAACACAAACAGCATGTGGAGGCATTGGTTCATTAATGAGACTGGAATGTCTATATGACATACATTTGTATTGTTATAGATATTCCTAACATCATGACCCTCACAAAATAACTCAAAAAAATACTAAAAGCAAACCGACTCTGAAAACCAACTGAAACTGAAACTGAACTGAACTGGAAACAAAAATAGAATAAAAAAAGATTAGTAAATAATTAATTATAAAATGATACAATAAATAAATGCCATGGAGATATAGTATGACATCTGTGTCTTGGAGCCCTAAAGAAGAAAATAAATGACCACTAGATGGCAACCGCAACAAACTCTGGTTGTTGGGTCAGGGTTAGGACAGCTCACTCCACACTGCCTACAATCCAGTGAGACCTCCCTGGTCATCAGGTGGTGATTTCTAATTGGATAAGTTCCAGGATGCTTTTTGTTATGTTGCCCTCCAGAACAAACTGCATAGTGACCTGAGATCTGTCTAACTGTGTCCCTTATGTTAAGCAAACTGAAAACTCGGACTAGATGTGGAGTTTATCACCGTCTCCTGGTATTTATTTCTTTTCTTTTCATTTGCTGTTATTCCATTTTCTTGTGTAACCTCTGGATATATTTTGAGATATTTTTGCAGCAGTGTGTACATAGAGCTGGATGAGACATTATATCAACAGAGTTTGTTGACAGTGTGAGTAAGGGAACATTGTTTTATGGAACTGAGTGGAGCTGTTTTGGCTTCTAATGTAGAATGTGGATTAAATAAAAACTTATACACTGGCATAAATAGAAAATTGCTATTACAAAAGATGTTATTTCCACATGCATTTTGTGTTTACATAGAAACAGTCAGTTCATTAAATATCCACAATAGGGATTTTTGTGACCTTTGTCCAAGTCATGCACCCTGGACAATCAATTGTGATGCAACTGCTCCTGTTGCAATCCAATCAGGCTGTTCTGACTAAGACACAGATTTCAACACCCCTTCATGTACCGTCCAGCACACAAAGCAAACAGGATTATAAACATTTTATTATTGGAAAAATGCTCACAGTGTTGTTGGACACATTTGAGCGCAGATAAAAGAGCAAAACAAATCCCAACTGACTTTGGACTGAAGCCATGGAAAAGAAAACTGTGTCTCTGTTCATGGCTCACTGTGTGAGCAGTGACAGTATGAAAAATCAGATTGGTCAGATCTGATGGATGACAGTTTCTTCACTGTGGGAATTCCTGATTTTCGGGGATCTGTTGAGTAATGCCAACCCCACCCACCCTGCAGATTATATGAACCCGAGTGTTACAGTGAGACCAGACGAGAGGGCGGAACTCTGAGAAACACATCATGAAGGTACTGTAAACAACTTACCATTCAGACTTGGTGTTACTATTATGTCAAAATTAAACAGTTCTGTTTTAGTTCTGTAAGAAAATCCTGAAATTTCAGGGCGAGTCAGGTGTTTTAACATTCATTTCATTCTTAAACTGTAGTCTGTTAATGATCAAACTCGACAATTCCAGGTGAATACTCCAGGTCAAATTTGGGAGTTCAAAAGTAATTTCCTTCATGTCATGATAATAATAGCTATAGATCAGGTTGTCAAGAATGAGGAGGACTGAGTTAACAGTTTTTCTGCTTTTTGTGTACAGCTGGACCTGTCTGCATGTCTGTCTTCTTTGCCATTGTTGTTCATCTTTCTATCTCCAGTTTGGTAGGTACACACATGTATCACACAAGCTGTCCATAAAGTATGATGGTGTGAACACTTTCTCCACATTATCCATACTTTTTTTGTCAAAGCATTGTGGGTTTTCCGTGTAAATGCATTTCAGTTAAATCTCAAGACAAGAATATAACATAAGTGTTTTTTTTTGGTTTTTTTTTTAATAATGTCAATGTCGTTTCCTCTTAGGTGTCAGCACCCTGTAAACTGTAGATGGGGGCCTTATGGAGATTGGTCTGAGTGTGACGGCTGCTCCAGGACAAAGGTACTTCAGAGCACACAAATATTTGTGCTGCATTGTGTGTATTTATTGTCTGGTGGTGCGTTCAAAAGGTAAAATTAAGCCTTAAACCCTAAAATGCTGTAAATGGCTAGGACCAAACTTATGTCCCCAGTTGGTAGGCAAGTCCCCATAATATTTTGTTATAAGGTTTTCTCATCACAATGTAGAGCACAAACAAAATATTTAAACAATGGTGAAATTCCCAATTGTGACTGATGCTAACAATATTGATCCTCTTATATAAATCCATTAAGCAGATTGTGAGTCATACTGTGTGTAATCTGAAGGCCTGGTCCCACCAGGAGGTGGCACAGAGAAATTTAAATAGGTGGTGCTAGAAGCTTGGTGACATTATGGCTATTTTCATGGCTAGTTGGTGAACTGGTGTAGCTGGTAAACTAACTGGTGACATGTTATAGCTAGCAGAGGTATGTAAAGTTAGATGGGGCAACAGAGCTAATAAGATAGCTGCCTCTGTTTATGACTCTGGATTTCTTTTTCCTCAAATGTCAGCACTATTAGCCAGGTTGCTCTTGGTCAGTGGCACAAATTTGTGTCTTAAAGTATACCAAACCCGAACTTGGTGTGAAATATTTTCGCAGATTTATAACTTGCCTGTGCAAGTATATTCTCTGACTGTGGTGATGAACTGTTTTTTGCTGCTAAACTTCAAGTTTTAAGTGCTGATGTGACTGAGCCTGCAGAGTTTCTCAATCTGGGGTCCAAGATGTTGTGTCAGGTCGCATCATATGCACATAGAGCCACTAAGAATTTCTCTCTATATATCAGATGTTTATAAACCAATAGAAGCTGCATCTGTGTTGAAAACAAAATACAAACTTACTATGTCAGAGTAGAGAGCAGTGAGTTATGAAATCTTACTGAGATCAAACTGAGTCACCAGAAAGGCCAGAACAAATCCTGACATGACACCCTGTATAAATAAATTCAGAAAAATCATTCATCTGTTCACTTCTTCAGTTCATTTCATGTTTATGATTGCAGGTACGGACTCGCCATGTTGAGGTGTATGCCCAGTTTGGAGGCGCTCCATGTTCAGGAGAAGCCACACAAAAACAACCATGTGTCCCACAGAAATCATGTCCCCTGGACACAGGCTGTGGAGACAGGTTCCGCTGCACCTCTGGTATGTTGTGACAGTATATTGTGTTTGATAAATGTGCCTGAGATGCTTTATCATGGATCAATGGAATTTCCATTCTTATCAAATAACAAAAATGCTAGGCTATATATTCATTTGTTTATTTAGTACTTTAAGTAGTACTTTAGTACTTTAGTACTTTAATCTCAGATGTCACTGTTACTCAATATTTTATTACACAATTAAAAAATTAAACAAGGAACTTATTTACCATTCCCCTAAATTATGTTTTTTGATTTTTTTTTTTTTTCAATCCCTGATGCAGGTCAGTGTATCAGCCGGTCTCTAGTGTGTAACGGAGACCAGGACTGTGAGGACGGTCTGGATGAGTTAAACTGTCAACAAGACAGTAGCCACTACTCATGTGACACTGAAAAAACTCCTCCAAACTCTGACTTTACAGGCAGAGGGTGAGTAGCTACAACTCCAGCGCCATGAAACTGGATATTTATTGGAACCAGGGAGCTTAAACAACAGATAGACATCTGCTTGTAAATCAGTATGTCATGTTTGGGGTGGAAAATGTGTCACAATTAGATTAAAGTCAGGAATGTGGATTTGCTGTGTCATCTTTTACAGATACGACGTGCTAACAGGCAAACTGAGAGCAGGTGTGATCAACACTCTGAGCTTTGGAGGCCAGTGCAGGAAGGTGTTCAGTGGTGACCATAAAATGTATTACAGACTGCCACAGAACATCCTCAGGTACAACTTTGAGGTAAGACGAACAACAAACGATACTATTGGACAGCCAATAATTTAATATACTTTATATTTTCATACTGAAGTAATCAATCTTTCATGACTGTATATTGTATATATTAACAGTTTTCTAACAGTTTGCATGCTTTCTATTTGTCAGCCAGCCAAATTAATTTTATAGTACTGTCACAGAACCTACCACATGACAGACAGACAGATAAACAGCCAGCCAGCATGGCTAAAAATAAAGACAGTAACAGATTGATGAGTTATTCTCAGAGCACCTGCTGCTCTAATGAAACCAAATGTTGCCGTCGTTTGTGCTGCAGGTGACAGTAGACAATGAAGAGAGTGATGAATCCTACGACAACTCCTGGTCCTACGTGCAGCACATCCAGTCCAACGCCTTGGTGGGACACGATCGTCGCACTTTCCACAAAGATTTCACTCAGAATAAGGTGATATAACCGGATCTGCTTCATGAATCACTTATTTAACTGGAAGTGCTGGACAAACTGATACAGTTGTCGCTCTGTCACTAGTTGGGTAAAGGCTTCTATCTTGTGAGCCTACATAGAATGACATCTCACTCTTTTCATATCTACCATCCAGGCACACAGACTTATTATCCTGAAGAATAAAGTAGAGTTGGCCCAGTTCCAAAACTCTGCCCCTCAGTATCTGACTCTGTCCCGAGGCTTCTGGAAGGCCTTGACCTCGCTGCCGCTCACGTACGACTACTCTGCCTACCGTCAGCTGTTTCAGACGTACGGCACACACTACCTCTCCGAGGGCTCACTCGGAGGCGAATACCAAGCCTTGTTGGAGTTAGACCATGACTCGCTCTCGTCAACCAGTAAGAACTTTTGATACATTTAGATACAGAGAAATCTTGATTCAGCAAATAAAAACTGGAGCAGAGTGAATGTGATATTCTCAGGGAATATTGTTGTAAGTTGTTTCTTACATTGGATATACTGGTAAAACATATGACCCTTTCATTTTTAGAACAGTTTACAATTAGATTTTTGCTTCCACTGCCCCAAGATGAAAAGTAAACCACCAGATGTACTTGTTCAAGACAGTTTTTAGCTAATGTAGATTGGCTAATTAGCTACACAAATTACCATGCCAGCTCTGTCTCCTAAAAAAATGTGCTCTTATTCAGTATGTATCAAAATGTCATGCCTGTCAGCTGATAATGTGAGAGTTATAAACTGTTTGTCACCTTGTCTGTGTAAAGGTACAACAGACAGAGAGTACCAGAGGTGTTGGAGGAAGGTGAAACGCCGTCTCTTCAGGAAGAAAGTCACAGTCACCTGTGAAAAACTGACACAATCTATCTCCTCCAGCCAGGGTGAGTGAAATCTATCTTACTGAAACACAGTGTGCAGTGAGTACAATTTCTTTTTGTCAAGAACTTGACTATCACACAGTTTAGCCTGAGCTCTTTTGTCATTGGTCCACAGGACACAACAGAAGGAAGATGCCCATTAAGGTCAACATCTTTGGAGGAGATACAGCCTTCATAAGTGCTCTGAGCGTTCTGGACCTGGAAAACCCAGAAGCTAACGGACAAATCTACGACAACTGGGCGTCATCTGTCAAAGACTTCCCAGACATCATAAACCAAAAGGTGTGATGGTCAGCACAGCTGGTTTTATATTATTGATTGATTAGTTGTTTATTAGATGTTTATTTTCTTTTTTTATCCGTCCCCCCCATTTTCTGTTTCTGATTACCTCCACCATCCACTTCATCTGATGCTTTGTTGTTTGCAGTTTACAGTGACAACAGTGGCAAACCACTCAAAATTCACAAGTCCCTTATTTCAGAATAAAGTTGATCAAACAGCTTGTGACAGCTTGTGTTAGCTTCTGCTAACTCTAGCACACTAACTAACTAACTAAGTACATAATGTAAAAGGCTCTTAAACATTCGTTTTGATGGCCACATGATATGCTAAAAGATTAATGTAAGCCAAACATGTGGGCCATATGTGGGCCAAAACTGGCCACCTGACTAGTTCTATTTGGCGCACTGGAAGACTTGACAAAGTAGTGAAAAGAGGCTAACTGAGAACTACTGAGTGTAAATCTTCAAATCCAAAGTAGCAAAACAGAGCTATTGATGTGAGTCTAAACGCTGACATCCTAGACGAGTTCCCTCAAATTGGATGTCTGAGTCTTGAGCAGGGCTTTTTCACCAGAAACCTACAAAATAACAAAAATATCTACTGTAGGTAGTAAGCTGGTTAGCCACACATACTATGCATTTATTATGAGGGCTTGAATGTGTTTTTTTTTTTTTCTGTACATTATCAGATTACAGTAACGATGGTGTTCCATAATAATAATCTATTAAATTTATTAACCCTGAATGATCATTTAGTTTGTCATGTTTAGTATTCTGTGTATTTCTTCCTTTTCTATGTATCCACATTAATAAAGTGTCAACCTGTTTTCCAGCTGCGTCCTCTGTATGAGCTGGTGAAGGAAGTGGAGTGCGCGGGTTTGAAGAAGCACCACCTGAAAAGAGCCACAGAGGAGTACCTGGCGGAGGAGCATCCCTGTCACTGCCGACCCTGCCAGAACAATGGCCAGCCGCTGCTGACGGGCTCTGTGTGTCGCTGTGTCTGCCGGCCGGGAACGTCAGGACGAGCCTGCGAGACGGGAACCGTGATTGGAGAACAGCCAGGTAAGCAAACAAAAGACTCTGAGGGCTGACTACAGGGGCTCTTAGTTTAATTGTGTCAAGCGTAGTAACATAAAAAATGATAATGACTAAAACTGAAATATAAATTAAGCAAAAGTATACACACATCTAGACAGTAAAAACTAAATATGAAAAGAAAAAAGTGAAATGGTGGCAGAATGTACTGTGGTGTCCAAAGACAGATCATGAGTAATGGCTGCTGTCTTGTTGACAAATCTCTCTTTCTCTCTCAGGAGTGATCCATGGCAGCTGGAGCTGCTGGTCCTCCTGGGGATCCTGCTCTGGAGGTCAAAGGTCAAGGACCCGAAGTTGCAACAACCCCGCCCCCAGCAGAGGCGGTCGCTACTGCACTGGGCTGCAGCTGGAACACAAGCCTTGTGAGGACGCAGACATCCAGTACTTAAAGTAAGGACACGTGTACACAAAAACATGTTTGTCACTCAGAGATACCCTACCTACCTTAAAATCAGCACACATGCTCACGTGGTTAGCATTTGTTTAAATCAGAGGAGATAAGACCGATAAAAGTGTCTGATTATTGATCCTTGACTCATCGATACAGTACTATCTAATCTCATCCAAACACGTTGCAGAAATACAGACATGGCTAATAAGCAGCAGGAGTCTTTAAGAATCCTCACTGTCAGATGTTTGCTTGCAGGATGATGGAGCCTCAGTGCTTCAGCCTCTCTACGACTCCACCAAAGACATGTGGACCACCTCCGAACCTCGGGAATGGATTTATTCAGGTGAGTTGGCTGAGGTGGCATTGTACTTCCCTTTATGTAAACTTTGTGAAGTTTCTGTATTGACTGAGTGCATGTTTTTGAGTGTAGCTATTGTTGTAATGTCTTCTCAGAATCCCAAAGATTTTTACCTGGTTGGGAACACAGTGGAGTACTCCTGCATATGGGGGCACTACCTCAGTGGAGACGCTGTGGCTGAATGCACTGGAAACGGGACATGGAGGAGAGGAGCGAGGGTTTGTAAAGGTATGTCTTCACTTCATTAACTCTGCCAGAGAAGAACTACTCTTTATTTATTAGCAGGATATCTCAAGAGCAACTTATTGTAACAGATTCCACATTCGATATTTGAATGCATGTCAATCAGGATGCATATTAAACGTTTCTAAAGATTTTGTACTTGTATTACTTTCAGGTATGCTGAAGTGTTCCAAGTATCACAGTGTTATGTTTTCCTCACTTTGTCTTCTTGTCTCAGGTTCCACATGTGGGATTCCTCCTCTCAACTTTGAGATTATAGTCACGCCCATCAAAACAGCCTATCAGATTGGAGAGAAAATGTTCCTGTCCTGTCCCGCGGGGTCAGTGTTGGAGGGCGAAGTGTCAGAGACCATGTGCAGTCCCAGTCTGCAGTGGTCTCCTTCTCCGAGTGGCGTTTATTGTGATGCCGGTACAGTTTCATTTATTCTCAGTATCAAATGCCATTATTGTAACGCTTCATACCTTCAACAGAAACATAGTTACAGAGTCTCAGTCTCCAGCAGCAACAAGAAGCTGTTTACCGCAACCCAGCTCTGATAAGAGATAACAGCAGACAGACAGAGTTAGCAACTAGCTGGTAAAGAAAGTGAAACATGTAGTTACTAAAGAGCCAGATATTTTTCTCAGGACTTCCTTATGACCTTTATGGCCTAAAGGGAGAGTGAATGTTAATTTATCAGGAGGACCTCGGTGAGATGAGCGTATATCTGTGCCTGCCAGATGTTTAAGTAGCCATCTGTTTAGGCATCTATATGAAAACCAAAAGAATGAGCTGAAAGTTGCTAAAAAAATGACACCTTTCACGTATATGTAGTGATGTGATTTTTTGTTATAATAGAAATATTGATCGTAGCTGCTTTAATGTTGTGTTTCTGTCCAGTATACACACACTAATCCTGCTTTCTATATTTTTTCTCAGCACCCACAACTGCCCCTGCTCCTTCTGGTTTGAAGTGTAAGCTATGGGAGAGTGTAGGAGAAACGCAGTGTGTGTGTAAGATGCCACATCAGTGCTCGTGAGTATCATTTTTGATCATTATTTCTGCATAACACAAAATTCCCGATCACGTTAAAAAACTGTATCTTTGCATGTATTGTCTCTGTTTAGGACTTCTCTGAAGTTGTGTGCCAGGCTCGGTTCAAGCCAGACCCGTTTACTTGGAGTGTGTCAGCTCGGAGCTCTGCAGTGTATTGGGCGCAGCTTCACACTGGCCAATGACAGCAAGTGCAGCTGGCCAGATAATGCGTCCATATCCTGCGATGACTGCACACCAGGGACAATCTGTCAGGGTGAGTCTGCTGGAAGTCTGCTTTAAAGGACAATTCCTATATAATTTATTTATTTGATTATTTTTTGGTTGAGCATTTCAATTAGTTAGATTGCATTTTCCTACATCCAAGTCCAAAGAGACAACAAACATGGGCAATGAGCTGATTAAGCAGGTTGTGAACAAAGTAACAGTTTAGCCAGATTATCCAATACAAACAGAAAGTGAGTGCAGTTAGTCCTTAATATAAGCATGTTTGTGTGCATCAGTTTAATATAATATTTTTTTTCATTTCTAGATTCAACAAGAAAATGCATATGTCAGAATGTGTCAGAATGCCCTAAAGACTCCGCCCCCCTGTGTGTCACCTCTGGTGTTGGCGGCGTTGCCAGGACGATGACCGAATGCGAGGTTGGGGCCAGAAGGTGTGCTGGGGAGCAAATCAACGTGAACAGTATTGAGGCTTGTCCAGAATGAAGATGGCTGTTGTTATTTTAGTAAGCAGTCTCACTATTTATATAAAGAAAGAACTGAATTGTAAATATACATTTTCTAGCACTTGAATGATGTAAATATTTCCTCTGCCATCATGTGGTGTCTTTGTATGTCTGTCATGGAGGTCTGATGACAAGATTTGCATGTAAACTATATGAAATGCTTTGACATCTTTAAAGGTTCTGTCACTAGATGTCACACTAGAGCACCAGCATCGCAGACCACAACAAATGGGTAGTCCTTTCTACCAGACTCCATTGACAAAAACAGTGATCTTAATTCACAGGTTATCATTCATACTGCACCATCTTCACTAGTATTTCCACTATACCAACAATCACCAACTCACCTGTTATTGTTCGAGTTAGATGTGAAAATATTTTGGTTCTGTGCCTCAACTAGCAGCACGAAAATGGTCTAGAATGTAAAACAGCTTGTTGTTGCCACTGACGATATCCAGAATGAGAAATAAAAAAATAAACCATGTTAAGATGTTATGTTTTTTATTATTACATGTGAAGCACATTAAGCGTAAGTGTAAATATTCCACTGTGCCTGTAATTAGACTCGACAGACTAACTGAAAAAAACACGACTTACTGTTTTTTCTCTTTCTTTAACAGTCTATCTACAAAACTTTATAGTACAGTCATTGTGCTTTCATGATCTTGATGTCTACAGATTTTTGACACCATTTCCTCTTATCTCTGGACCGTTTTATGTCAGATAGTCCAAATGTCACCAGATTTGGTATATTCAGTTTGTCTTCCAGAAGTTTGGTGTAGCTTTACAAACTGGTGGAAATCCAACGATTGATGGCATCACAGATTTTTCATATTTTAGCTCCACGTCACAAATACATTCTCCAAATGACACATTTGATATGAACATCCCATTTTTAGATATCACATTTCCAGATTTGGTGCAAGTGGTGGCAGTTTGACACATTCAAATATCAAATCCTGCTGTATTGTCTAACCAACTTCAACTATAACTATAAAGTCACATCCATAGTCACCATCTTATACTTTTTCAGGAAACAGGTTCTGAAAGTGCACTAGATGTTCTGCAGCCCACCCAAGTTTGGAAGTGCATCCTAAACCACCCGCTTAAGGCTGATTTAGTGATACTCTTCACCTTATGATCATCTATTTGGATGTGCTTTTAGTTCTGAGAACCCCACCTGCTTTCCAGTCTAGTTTTATTTTATAAATGCAATGTCGGTTTTAAAAAAAAAAATAACATGGTGTAAGATAGGCTAATGTCTATACTGTAAATGACTGGTTCTAGAGCAGAGTGCAGTTCAAAAAGATTTTTAAAAGTTTATATAGTTGACTGTGAGTACAAACCATATGTATTTTAAACCATATGTCTATCTGCAGTTTTTCCAGCAGTGGTGGAACACTACTTTAAACATGCTACTGTAAGATGAATTTGGAGTTTAACAACACATAGAAGCTTTAGAAGGATCATCTGGACGGACAGACGCCTTCATTGACAATCTCAAATTCATAGCTGGCACATTTGAGGGCGGCCATAGAACAAAGGTCCATGTTTCGAGTCCTCTGGTTCCTGGTCAGCTTCACACAGAACATGTTGTTTTCATTCCTCTGGCAGTCCCGAGCAGTTTTGCACTCACACTTCTTAGATGCTGAGGACAGACATGGGTTAACATTAAGAAAATACTTTGATATACATAACATGAAGTCTTCAAATATTCACACCTCGTTTGTGTTCATTAAGGTCTAAAATCAAGTATCTAAACTAAACTAAAGTAACTAAAATGTAGGAAAATCAAGTCAAATTAAGAAAACTCTCCGATAAAAGTATGTTTCAAGAAGAGATTTAAAAGAGGGCGCTGATTCTGCTGACCTCATTTCCTCAGACAGCTCGTTCTATAGATTAGACAACTGGAAGATTGATACCACTGACTTTCATCCATCCATCCATCCATCCATCCATCCATCCATCCATACCATACCACCCACATAGCTGTCCATAAAATACCAAGCTATAACCAGGAGATGGTATTATCAGAACTAGATAACGGACTCCGAGATAGCAGTCATCAACTTTGCAAAGTGAGTCACATGAGGTCATCAACCAAAAAGTTCTTCTAGCTTCCAGGCTCGCTATGATGTTGTGCAGCCCACTACACATGCACATTAGTGCACATTGCTTTTATAGGTGTTGGGAATGTTTTATAGATATAAAACCTCCATGGTTTCAAGTTTATTGCCTTTGTTTGTAGTTAGGATATCTTGCCAATAGTTTTACAGGCATCTCTTTTGTAATTTTTTATATAGAATTTAAATTAATGGTGATTGAAGGGGAAATTAGTGCAGGGGATTTTTTGTTGCAGTACTGCGGGTGGCCACTGGGACAAACTGGTCTGTTTTAAGCAATTCAACTTTTGAACTCTGTTTCACTCCACTCATCTGTCTTTCTTTACAAACAAGTAGCCAAAAATTCCAGAAAATGAGTATGTCACTGAACTTTGGAGGGATGTTTATATAATCATGCCTTCATTTAATTAAAAAGTTCAAAAGTGAAAGTTAAAAAGTTTTTTCTTGTCAAATCTAACACAACAAATGAATTGGCAAATGAAAATGGCTGAATATCTAATGTCTATTTTATATATATAAAAGAGAGAGAGAGAGAGAGAGAGAGAGAGAGAGAGACAGACAAACTCACCAGAACAGGTCTCCCATTCGTAACAGGTATCAAGATTGCATGGCTCCTGAACAGCGCTCTTAGACGCCATTTTGGCTCTGAACTTGGCCCACTCCAATTTGACCATATCGGGAGCCGGGTCACAGACACCATCACTGATAAAGAAGAATGGATCATTGTGGCAACGCCCAGCATGGAAGGAGCACAGGGACATCGACACGGCAACACCAACTTCTGCATTCAGGACGCAGAGACTCTCCGGTTGTGAACTACACACACACAAACACACACAGGTCAGTCATCTCATATTAAAGTTCTGCATATATTCAAGAACATCATGATATACGCTTGTTAAAGTTCTGAACAAATTATTTTTATATATACCACAATTTATATGTACAATTTATATATACCATAATTTACCCAAACTGAAACTCCTAAAAGAATACCTAATCATGACTATAAAAATATTTCAGAAGTACTTACAGACAGCTCTCCCGTTGAATACAGACACATTGAGAGCCCTGCAGTTTCTGTCCTGGACCACACTGACCGTCAGGAACAAATGGCTCCTCTACACACAAGAGACACCTGTTCATTTACATGGGATTCATTCATGGGGTGGGTGACATGCATTTCCAATGACTGGAGATCAGCATTAGTAATCTACTACCATCAGTGCAGCGTAGGTCAGCCGGTAACGGAGGCTCCCAGGTTAAACTATTGCCGCATTTGTAGACACCTCGTGGCAGCGGCATCAGGCCCGGTTCAATGCAGTTCAAACCCAGTGATTCCCCCACTCTGTACTCATCTTTGTGAGGGTAGAGCATCATGCCATCAGGGATTTCAGGAGGAAGGCATATTTTCCCTAAAGGTACAGGAGGACAGCTGTTAAGCTAACGTAGTATCAGGCGCAGAAATATTGAAGTTAATCTGAAACAAATAATATAAATAAATGAACAAATATTAAATAGAGCTCTTAAATCACTGTTCACTTGTTTGGTGAGAGAACTGACTTACTGGTGCAGCTTCCACTCGGTTGACTCCATGTCCCATCAGGAAGACAGTTGATGTACTGAAAACCCTCCAGGTCAAATCCAGTGTAGCACTGGAACTCCTCGTCCTCACCAAAGTCATAATACTGCTTCGATTTCTGTAAGAGGAGGAAGTTAATAAATACAAGACAAGCTGGGGAGGATACAAACCCTCCTGGGCATCTTTCTATAGTTTTCTTATTAATTTGTTCCTTTGTCCTGGATTTCTCTGTTCTTTTCTCATTGCAAAGTTTTTATGCACATTATATGCTTTTCTATAACACAGTATCAGTCCTGATCATGTCATATGATAAAAGAATTGACAGATAAAATATGCCACCCAGACATAGAATACACAAATTATTACAGAGCCTTGTTGAATACTCAATATTTGGTTGTAACAAAATGTATCCACTACACTGCATTGCATTTATATTTTGCTATGATCTGTGTATTTTTACGAATGTGAGTACAGTTTGTAACTTTTCTGTCCTGTAGCTTGTTACAAGTGCCTGCTGAGAGCTGAGTAGCAAACTATGTACGAGGAGTTTGGGATGGTGTTTAGCTCAGTTGGTAGAGCAGCCGCCCCATGTATAAAGGCTCAGTCCTTGCTCTGGTGGCCCAGGGTTTGAATCCAACCTGTGGCTCTTTCCCGCATGTCATTCCTCATCTCTCTCCCCCCACATTCCTGTCACTCTTCAGCTGTCTCTGTCAAAATAAAGCTCAAAAAGGCAAAAAAAAAAAAAAAAAAAAAATCTTAAAAAAAAAAAAACTCTGTATGAGGAGTTCTTGTGAAAAATCTTCAAGACTAAAGATAAAGGTCAGATTCCCATTACGGGAAGATTCACTTGCCAGGGTGAGACGCAACTGAACTTTAGTTACTTGTAATCAAGATAAGGTTTCCAGTCATGTCAGATGCAGAGCAGGAACTGTATAAATGTAACTTTTACTTACTCTCTGTCAGACTCTGAACCACTTTGTGTGTGAGGACTCTGACCTTTCCACTGAAATGACTGTAACGTGGAAATGGTGCTGTTCTTTTTAATGATGTTCTTACATACTATTATTTTAACCTCATTTTATTCTTACTCTGTTTGATCAATCAAAGACAATACTGGGGTAATTTTGTTTATTTGTTCATCTGTCACTGGGATTTCCAACACAGAAGAACAACAGTGGACGCAATAAATATTGATTTCTCTCATAAGGTGTGATCAGGTATTCAAGTTCTGCATCACCTAATTTGTCATTACGATTGCTGGAATAAGGAAAATGAATTATTTGTCTATTTAGTGTTTATAAAGAGTATAAAAGAGTATAGAAACATTTATCAGACAGTTTATTACACACTATCATGTAGTTAAGAGCAGATTGGTCTTTTTAACTTCTCAAGCAAAACATCCACAAATGGATGCCAGTATATACACATATAATGAATGACAATATAACACAATTCTAAAACTATCTGACTAACTAACTATTATTTAAATACTACATGTTAGAAAGAGTTCATCGTGTGTTTATATTCTGGTTATAGATTATAAATAGTGTAGTTAATGTAAGTATTAGCCATAAAGATATACTTATTTTACTTATTATTCTTACATTTTCATCTATGTCAGGAATGATTTTCCATATAAAATGAGTAAAATGAGAGATGTAAGTTTTCTCAATATTTTGGCTATTTTGGTTAAATTAAACTTTTATCGGAGCAATAAGCAGTTAACTACAGCCTCTGGCTCTCTGTTTCACTCATACATTTCAATCAGTAGCAGTGAGGTTTACCCTGAGGAAGCTGTTGGAGGGTTTCTGCGGCCTCAGACAGCCCTGCACACCAGGAGGTAGCTCATTTATCCAGCCCACAGTAAAGTCATCATCATTGTCACAGGTCTCCTGTCTGGACACAAAAATATGCACCGGAACATATAGTACATAGTAAATCCAAAGCTATGCACATACTGTATGAAGTCAAAATACAGCCTAGACTTTTTGTAAATTTGAGTTTAAATGTCGCTTGTGGTAATATCATCTGTGATTACAAATATAAGCATGAAAAAGTAATGTTAAAATATTTACACATTTCACAGAACAAAAACACTGTTGAAATATTTTTTTACAGTTCATCTTACTTTGCAAAAATGGAGATGTGACACGGATCCTCATGTTTGGCAGGACCATTACAAGGTTGGCCTCCTCTCTGGGGGGCAGGATTATTACACCGCCTTGTTCGATGTCTCTTCATTGTGGCTCCACAGCTACTCCACGGGCCCCAACAGCTCCAGTAACCATCCACTGCCTCTGTGTATATTAAAGATCAAACCACATTTCATAACCACACCTGGTTAGAATCAGTATGTAATATAGTATGGAATTATGTGTGTTAGACAGAGCCAAGATCAAGTTTTAGAACCAGTAGCAGAACTAAAAATTAGAATTTCATCATTAGGAAGACACTGAAAGATCATGAGGACATTAAAGAGAAATGATTCATCCTCTGGAGAGCATGAAAGTGATTACTGAATTTTCAATCAAACCATGAAAATTGACAGCAAATTAAAGATATCTTGCTCTGGACTAAAGTATTGGTTACTCCAAAGGTAAAATTCAAGAAGAAAGACCCATCACAAAGCTTAACATTAAGTTGCATGCAGTGCCATCAAGAGGCAGAAGCTAAATCTTGCATGTAAAAATGTGTTGGCAACTATTGGATGGGTTGCCATGGAAAATCTGTGGTCCCCAGAGGATGAATCCTATGACTTTGGTGACCCTGTAACATTTCTTAGGATGGCTGTAGATTCTCTTTATTGTTATAACACTGAATACAATCTGCAGCTGGGACAATTCATTTGACAACTATGGAGTTATTTTCTGCTCTCGCCTGTAACTTCACCTCTGACTAGTTTCTTCTCCATAGCAACGCTGGCTACAGCTCTTTGTTATCCTTTCACCATATGAAAGTGATGGTATGGTCTCAGAAACATCCTCATTCATATTCCAGCAACTATGTTCTTTAACACTAAGCTTATTGTTCAGTTGTTCTTATTGCAACAGTCCTGCTCTACCTGAAGTGTAGTCAGGAGCTCGTTTCTCACAGTTATCGCCAAATGTGCCAGTTTGGCAAACACACTTGCACTCTGTGCCAGAGAGAATTGGCTTGGCGTTGTTGGGACAGGGATCACACTTGCAAGTATCAAACTCATCCAAGTATTGCAGCAGGGCCTTCCTCAGGTGTCTCCTCTTTGTGGCAGCACATGGGATCCCCCGAACTAGATCTATGATGGAAAGCACCTGGACAAAAACACACATACATGAATATGACATCAGCTTTTTGTAGACTAGCGACTTAGATTTTTTTTGTTGTTTTTGAAGTATCTACGGGATTGACATCATTTCAGTTGTGCTTGATTTAACCTTGCTCTCGACCACAGCAGGGTTGTCAAGAACAGACTTTGCCCAGTTCTTGAAGGATTCTTTGTTCGGAGCTGGCCTTTCCCTCTCCCAGGCCAAAGCTGCAGCCTCTCTGACTCGACCTCCTTTCACCATTGAGAAAGACTTCTCTGCTGCCTGGATGAACGAGCCTGGACCAAAGAAATGTTTAATGAATGAATGAAGGAAAGAACACGGCTATGCTAAGATCAGTGTTCTTCAGTCAATAAGCCAAACAGTAAAGTGGGAATAAACAAGTTGTGCGTCGTGGCACATTTTGGAAGAAACCTTGATATTTCTGAGTCATCCGGTTGTCATTGCATCGGGTCACACTACTGTGTTCGGTGTAGAGGATGATGCTCCAGGTGGTTTCTCTGCCTAGACAGCCTGCAAAGCGCTCTTCTGTTTCACCTGTTGGAGATGAAGAGTGTAGAGTAATATGATGCAACATGATGCAAGACGATGAAAGAAAGGACAAACATGTCAGGAATAATCAGCCCTGCGTTAAATTACCACAAGAGGCAGTTGGCATGGGTGCATTCCTACAGGTGAGTCCTGTTTGACTAATAGATCCAGGAGGTAATGCAAATTCAATTTCAAAATGTAATAAATATAAAAACAACCATGAGTATGAAGGCTAATCAGAGGCAAACACACTGCACAGTGATTTAAAGGTCGAGTGTGTAGGATTTAGTGGCATCTAGCAGTGACATTATAGATTGCAACCAACTAGGAACGTGCATTTGCAACCTAAACTTAAGCAATGTTCCAGTTTTTAAATGTAGTGGTCTTACTAAAATGATTGAGAAGGTGGGCACGCAAAAGTGAATCCCACCACCATTCACCACATCAAGACTACAAACATGCAAATGACACAGAAGTCAGGGTAACCAAAAAGTCTGGACACATTTGAACCTGAATATTTGATTTCCTCTCGACTGTATTGGTACAGCAGGTCATAGTGGCCTCCCAGTTTTCCTGAGCTGTAGTAGTGTGTCCCAAAACGCTGGAAGATGTCTCTGTAGAGGGCATAGTTGTACTCGAGAGGAAGAGCATGAAGAAACTGCATGAAAGGCTGTGACAGGACAAGATCCCCCGCATCCTTCACCTTAAATGTGGAGACTGGCAGAACCTGGTGCACCCGGAAAAACTTGGAGTCCTGTGAAATGAAAGAGACGAAATGACTAGGAAGAAGAAAAAGATGAAGTGCAACCAGCAGTGTGTGTGCATTTGAACAGATACATGTTTTTGTACATATATCTTTGTGGGGACTATCTTTCAGACTTTGAGAAGACAATTTCGTAAAGTGGGGACATTTTGTCCAGTCTTCAGTTCTTTATGTTAAGACTATGGCTAGGAGATTAGGGGATGCATTTTGTTAATGAAGGTCCTCATAAGAATACCACTACAAATATGAGTGTGTGCTTGTTATTGAGTTACTTACCGTTTTCTTTGAAGATTCAAAAGCCTCCTTGTTAGAGCTGACTTGTGTATTAGAATTTGAAGTGTAATAAAACATGGGGAGCAAAAAAATGGGGATAAAAAAATGGTCTTTATCATTTTGGCTGCTTTGAGTGGATGAAGGTTTCTTCACATCGATGGGCTCGGTGTGCAAGACTTCGTCCCCAGTGCTGAATTCCTCCACCTGTCCAACCTTTAAAACCACAATCACACATGTTAAGCTAGATCTATATTAAAACAAGCGGTAACAACAAGAACAAAATTGCACTATTTATCTGTGATGGTGAGGCCAAAGCTACCATGGGTGCTGATAGTGGCAGTTCAGTAAGATACTACAGCTGACAGTAATGGAAACCCATTTTGTTTAACTTAATTCAACCCAGCACTGTGTTCCTGTGAGACGATTTCTGTTTGGGATGATTGAAATGCTTTTCATGATGGTTCAATTTATGCCAGTTAGTTGTGAGGAGAACGCTGTTAGTCCCTTTCCACATTATCAAAGTAGCTCACTACATTTAGAATTTCTACAGTAAAACAAAGGGACAAGGAGATTTTGCTGGTGTTCGCAACATAAATTCATTTAAAGGAAAATAATAAATTTCAGGGGGTCTTACAGTAATATAACAATAATAATAATATTAACGTTATTCCAGCCTTTTTTGGCACTATTACTCTGGTCTAAGATCTGGGTGGTGATTCAAAGGTCTTGAACCAGGCTAGCTTTACAAAGGTGCTGTACAATTAGATATTACCAATAATAATACTACCTTAATGTCAAAGCTCTCAAAGTTGTGAGGGACTCTGTGGTAGAGCAGCGTGCTTTGAGGCCTCTTGAGGTTACAATATTCTCCCATGAACATGTTGTCCAGTACTGCTCCCCTCGGCATCTCTGCCAGAGCATCGAACCTTCAAACACAAATCAGTGAAAAGTCAAATCTCATAAACTTTTCTTTACAGTAAGTCTAATTATACATCAACAGACCAATATTACATTATTTCTCATAAGGGAAACTGAAGATACATTTGATACCATTTGTTTTATGTCTTTTTATTTATTAATCTTTATTATCTTTACTAATTTATTATCTTAACTTAACTTATCTTAATCTTAACTTTATTATCTATATTAATCTTTATTATCTTTATTTTTATTTATTAATCTTTATTTATATAATTTAAATGGAGCAACATTTACCATAACATATCTGATCTTCATCTCTTATAATTAGAATAGTATTATATTTTTTGTCTTTACAGCAGTGGTACAACAACACCTCTAAAACAATATCACATTTAATGATAATAACAGAAATGTTGTAAGAGGAGAAAATGACAGAGCAGGGAGGAATGTGGGCTGGTCCACATTTAATCTGATGTTGTAAGGTCAGCAGATGACCTTCTGACCTTTAACTCACCCATTTCCCACCAGGTCAGCCCCGGGGGCCACTCTCTTCTCCGCTGGACACACAATTTTGAACTCAGCACAGTCTTTTTCATCTGAGTTATCTCCACAGTCATTCTGTCTGTTGCATGTTAGCGTCGTGTTGATGCAGCGCCCTGCAGATGAGAAAATGTTGGTGTGACTGATGAGATGCCGGTTTGGTTCTCTCAATCAAATGGAAAATGAGGAATGTTTTGAAATAAAAATGACACCAGGATTGCACGTTAATTCTGTAACACTTCAGTGACACTACACACCATTATCACACTTAAAGTCGTCTTTGCAGTCGATGGGTGGTAACTTGCACTCTGTGGAGGGGTAACAGGGTCTCCCCTCTGTCAGCTCCACACTGCAGGCTGATCCACCAAACTGAGACGGTCTCTGGACAGACCGCGTCCGAAACTGTGGAAACGTGAGAGAATGATTCAGATTTTTATTCAATTAATTTAAAACTTTCAAATTTCAACCAGTTTCGAATTTAATGAGCATCAATTGAAACTGGCCACTATATATACGTATTTTTTCAAGTAATGTCTAAAATATGTAAGAAAATCTGCCTATTTTTTCCTATATAAAAATTCAGTCTTGAAGAAAAGCTTGTTGAAACTCTTCTTGGTGAATTTGGTCAATCTGTCAGGAGGACATAGAACATACTGGCCCTTTTTAAAGCACTGTGTTCATTCCTGTAATTCATAGTTGTTTTTGGCAGCAGGGCCGTATACATAAGACACGTCCTTAGGATTGTTTCTTAGAATGGTCAACAATTTCAGACAAATTTCAGACTTTTTTAAGGCTGATGTTCATATTAGAGTCAACAGGCCTAATGCAAGAGCCAGTTTTACATTTGGATGACAAACACAGCACTGCCTGAGCCTTTTTCTATGAAGTGAAAATACGTTACTTTATTAATCCAGGTGGCTTTACACTTCTGCCCAGATATGGTTGCTTAGCAAATAAGTTCTGTATATTTCCAGGTTTCCAGGAGATAGGTTTGGCTTTGGGGTGCATCTCATTAGCAGCAAATCCTTTGTCATTTCCTTTGCTGTATATAATTAAATCTAAAATCTAATCAATTAATCATTGTATGTACTATTAACTTACTATTTCTTATGTATATTCTCATATAAATTTAATGTTATTGAGTCAGTCTGAGTCCACTTCTACTGTGGATATTATTATTATTACTATTTGCATAGCAAAATATAACAATATCATAATAATAGCAAAAAATTAATATGTGTAACAACTTTAACAACAAAGAAAAGTCATTTATTTATCCCAGACTTTACAATTTGTCATAACATGTGCTGTTTTGCAGTAAATATTCAATACAGCATTGTATTCTGACATAACAGGAAATTATGCAATACATATATATCAATGATCATTAATCAAATTAAGACAACTAAACCTGGTGAGTATTAGTCTGTTACATGGAATTAAGACTAGATAAAGACTGCACTATGAGAGGGAACATGTGAGATTTATGTTTCTTGCCTGTTTCTTGGCGCAGGGCGAGCAGTCGGACCATGCCCCGAACTCTGTGAGCTGGCAGTTAATTGGACAGCTCTGCTCATTACAAGCTCTGCTGTCGTGTTTCTGACACAGCCTGTCGCAGCTGTGATGCCAGTAAAAACCATCACCAGTCTGAAATATCCTGTCAAAAAAGTATGAAGTCATATTAATATACAGCAGCTGTTGGCATCTTCTGCATTAGTTATTTGTATTTGAGTAAATGAAAATAATCATTCTTTATATCAGTATTTCACACACTTTGGCTCTATTTTAACAGAAGTTTCACTTCGGATTTTTGGCTCAAAAGCTTACCTGTGTCATGTGTGTCTCTGCAGTCTTTGTCTGTACTGTGTCTCACCTGCTTCTGTGCTGTGTCCCATGGTTGCAGGTCCTGGAGCAGGCAGACCAGGGTCCCCAGTGGTACCGCTCACAGAAACAGGCCAGGCCAGCTGATATCATGATGAAGAGCTGCAGCAGCAAGACCAACCAGGTGGAAGGAGCCATCACGGATGTTCAAACTGGTTTCACCTCCTTTGAAATGAATTTGATGACACGATCAGCAACTGTCTAAAGATGGTTATTTGTTTCATTTTAAATTTGCATTCCTCGGATTTGTGATTTGTTCATATAATTTACTGTACTTTTTTTAGCCACTGAACATGTCAACATCAATCATCACTAAAAATCCAAGGAGGACTTAATGCTCCCACATATTATTCACAGAAGAACATCCGAACAAACCTTTCTCAACATGTGAACATGAGGATTGGAGTTTGAAGACTCTAAACTCAAATCTGCCCTGCTGTACTGTGAGCAGGTCACTGCATGTCACTGCGGTGCAGCCTCCAGCAACTGCTACTTAACCTTTAAAACACTTATTAAAGAGATCCATTAAACTCAAAGCAATATTAATTGTTTTATATTTGGACTAAATGTATTTTTGATGCACATAATATGACTTTTAACCAAGCAAGCTATGTTTTAGCACAATAATAATAATAATAACAATAATAATAATAATAATAATAATAACCTGCCAAAAACTGATTGAAGGCTAAATACACTTAATGAAAAGTGATTTCTGCCTAAATATGACTTGATCTTATTCTGGGGCTTCATAA